>CAMZMU010000085.1:63229494-63618763 GCA_947311845.1 Poa pratensis
CTCCACTTATTAAAGCCTAAACAATAATTATTTTAAATTGCCTGTTAAACCCCTTGGCGACATGCGTGTCTTTTCACATCTAAAATACGGCTAGCATAGTGGATAACACTCAAGTTTTTACCATTTCCGTTGTCCTAAAACAACCTCGATAGCATAATCGCTAGCATCATACTGAAGGGGATCGTAGACAGAAAACAAAATTTTTCCTACCGACGATAACCATAAACTAGCCAGGATCTATACTATGCAGATATATTAATACGGAGGAGATCAGAATACATACCCTTGTAGACCGGAAGCGGGATTATGTTCCCGCACAAACGTTGTCGATGGAGACGACGATGTCGACCTCAGGGTCGTGTAGTGGAAGAAGACGGCTCCCAGCGCCAAACGATGGCGCCTCGCGGTTCCACACACGTACGGTGTGGATGACGACCTCCGGGCTCCAGATCCAGCAGAGCAGCGGAAGATGAAGAGTGGATCTAGCAGCACGGCGGTGTGCGTATAGAACAGAGACTTCCCTCCCCGTACGCAGCTCCAGAAACGGAACCACGCTCAAGGTAGGAGAGAAGAAGGGAGAAATTGGTGTGTTTCAAAAGGCATGGGGGCACTCCTACATAAAGGAGAAGGGGGGAGGCCATCTCCCTTGGCTAGGCCATGTGGGACTAAACCCCACATGGCCATGCGCTGGCCAAGGGAGGCGCCGGCCACTAGGTGGGCCCCATTCGGCCCACCTAGGGCGGCTGGCCCTTATCCCTCCTTTTTTTTCCTTTTTCCCTTTTGGGATTTCCCCTAATGGGCCTCTAAGGCCCATTTATGATTTAATGCCTTTTAAATTCGAATTTAATTAAATAAAAAAAATTAATCACTAATAACACTTATTAATATTAAATACATATTATTTAATTCATTCGGACTCGAAACATCTTCGTTGCCCTCCGATCTCCATCGGACATGTCCGGAACACTTCCGGAGTCTCCGGTTCTTTTCTCTCTAAATCCAATCTAATCGTCACCCACCCTTAAGTGTGTTACCCCACGGTTCGGGATCACTCCAGACATGATCGAGACATCCTCTCCGACCAATGACTAACAGCGGGATCTGGATATCCATGATAGCCCTGTGTGTCGACGAATATCTTTCTATCGTTTGAACCTTTAGACGTCCAGTCTCATCCTCTTGCCTAGCGATACTTAGATTGTGAGCGTCGTTCTCCGGTATCACGATTACCGAGCATGACCTCGCCATTGACAAATCTATCTTTACTCGTCTGTGATATTACATCCCCGTGACCTAGTCACATGCTTGCAAGCTCATTGATGTAATCTCACCGAGTGGGCCCAGAGTATCTATCCTGCTATATGGATTGGCAATTCCCGCTCTTGATCACTCGCTTCTACTGCTTCCTTCCGATACCCGAAAGTGTCACCTTTATTGTCACGCTATATAAGACATGCCGTTTGATGCGATCACCGTATCTTTCAGAAGCAGAGATTTGATATGATCTCAGTCGAAGGTATGAACACTACGTTTCTATATTTTGGGTATGTCCATCAAATCATTCACCTAATGATATGACTCCGTTGTTAACCGACGCCATTGTCCATGATCAGGAAACCTTGATCATCTGTTACCCAACGAACTAGTTAAATAGAGGCTACTAGGGACCTGGTTGTTTTCATACCACACGTGTATTAATGTTTCCGCGTAATACAGTTATAGCATGGTATTAAAACGTATTATGAACAAAAGAGATATGACAAATAAAATCACTTTATTAATTGCCTCTAGGGCATATCTCCAACAGTCTCCCACTTGCACTAGAGTACAATTAATCTAGTTTACAACTTGGTAAAAGCTTAACACCTATAGCATCTCGGTGTTCTTCATGCTTGTCTCGTGGAAGAGGTTTCGTCAGCGGATCTGCAACATTCAGGTCCGTGTGTATTTTGCAAATCTTTACATCGCCTTCCTTGACGTACTGCCGTATGACATGGAAGCGTCGGAGAATATGTTTGGCGGTGGAGTGAGACCTTGGTTCCTTCACGTTGGCAATAACACCTGTGTTGTCGCAGTAGATGTTCACAGGGTCTTGCGCACGGGAACACTCCAAGCTCGATGACGAACTTCCTAGCCAAACAGCTTCATTTGCAGCATCCGCAGCAGCTGCAATATACTCCGATTCCATTGTAGATTGGGCACTATGGGTTGCTTCCCACTTCTCCAGCTCACAGCGCCTCCGTTCACCTTAAACACATAACCTGTTTGCGATTTCGAGTCATCTGGATCTGTGCAGAAACTTGCATCAACGTAACCTGTTACGCCAAGTTCCTCTCCACAGCCTCCATAAACAAGAAACATGTCCTTGGTATACTTAAGATACTTCAGTATGTTCTTAACAGCTGTCCAATGATCCTTGCCAGGATTATTTGGAATCGACTCGTCAAACTAGAGCCAATGCTACATCGGGTCGAGTACTTAACATGGCATACAATCGATCCTATAGCCGAAGCATATCGAGTGCCATCCACCTCGGCTTTCAAGGCCGTCTGTGGACACTGAGCCATGCTCAATGTTTTTCCCTTGACAACGGCACAAGACCCTTCTTTGCCAAATGCATATTGAACTTCTTCAATATCTTGTCAAGGTAAGTACTTTGACATAACGCTAGTAGGCGCCTGGGTCTATCGCGATAGATCTTAATGCCTAATACGTATGCAGCTTCCTAAGTCCTTCATCGAAAATTTACTGTTTAAATATTCCTTCACGCTTTTAGAAGTTCCACATTATCCCAATTAGTAATATATCATCCACATATAGAACTAGGAATGCAACTGAGCTCCCACTCATTTTCTTATAAATGCAGGTCTCTTCCGCATTTTGGACAAATCCAAAACTTTGATACCTCATCAAAGCGAAGATTCCAGCTCCGAGATGCTTGCTTCAGTCCATAAATGGAACGCTGAAGTTTGCATACCTTGCCAACATTTTCTGGACTGACAAAACCTTCAGGTTGTACCATGTACAACTCTTCCTCAATGTTACCATTTAGGAACGCTGTTTTGACATCCATCTGCCATATCTCATAATCATGATATGCAGCTGTTGCTAGCAAAACCCGAATAGACTTTAGCATCGCTACCGGTGAAAAGTTTCATCGTAGTCAATTCCATGAACTTGTCGGAAACCTTTGCGACAAGCCGAGCCTTATAGACGGTTACATTACCGTCAGCATCAGTCTTCTTCTTAAAGATCCATTTATTCTCGACGGCCTTGCGCCCTTCGGGAATCTCCACCAAAGTCCATACTTTGTTGTCATACATGGATCCTATTTCGGATTTCATGGCCTCAAGCCATTTCTCGGACTCGGGTCCTTCCATTGCCTCTTTGTTTCGTAGGTTCGTCTTGTTCAATTAACATGACGGTGCAAACAAGATTACCGTACCACTCAGGAGATGTACGGGTTCTTCCAGACCTACGAGGTATAATAGCTCCTCGACATTTTCTCCCACTCCATCTGTTATGGAGGACGGTTCAGGAACGTTTCCGTTGCGCCACTCGGAATTTCGAGTTCAGGATCAACTATCTCGTCGAGGTCTATTTTCCTCCCACTTACTCCTTTAGCGAGAAACTCCTTCTCGAGAAAGGTGCCGTTTCTAGCGACAAACGTTTTGCCCTCGGCTTGGTGGTAGAAGGTGTATCCTATGGTTTCCCGCGGATACCCTACAAAATGACCTTTCCGATTTCGGTTCGAGTTTGTCAGGCTGCAATTTCTTGACATAAGCCTCACAACCCCAAACTTTCAGGAACGACAGCTTAGGTCTTACCATGCCATACCTCATACGGTGTCGTTTCCACGGATTTGGATGGAGCCCTATTTAAAATGAATGCGGCTGTTTCTAACGCATATCCCCAAAACGATACGGGCAAGTCGGTGAGTGAAAGCATCATACGAGCACCGTTGCGTTGCGGTGTTCCGGCAGGCGTAAGCTGTGGCACAATTCCACAGGCCTTCAGATGTGTGCCAAACTCAAAACTCAAATATTCGCCACCACGATCGGATCGAAGGTGCTTTATTTTCTTGTTAAGTTGATTTTCAACCTCACTTTGAAATTCTTTGAACTTTTCAAAAGTTTCTGACTTGTGTTTCATAAGTAGATATACCCGTATCTACTCAAGTCATCAGTGAAGGTTACAAAGTAACGATAACCATTGCGCGTCGATACGCTCATTGGGCCGCACACATCTGTATGTATAACTCCCAATAATTCCGACGCGTTCAACGAAACCATTGAACGGTGACCTAGTCATCTTGCCCATGAGGCATGGTTCGCAAGTGTCAAGAGACCAAATCTAATGACTCCAAAAGTCCAGCTGAGTGGAGTTTCTTCATGCGCTTTACACCAATGTGACCAAGTCGGCAATGCCACATATACATGGCGGTATCATTACTAAGTCTAATCTTTTGGCATCTATGCTATGGATGTGTGTACTACGATCGAGATTCAACAAGAATAAACCATTATTCACAGGAGCATCAACATAAAAGATCATTCATCGAAATAGCACAACTCCTTGATACTGAATTGAACGAATATCGTCTTGCAACAAGCAAGAACCACTTATAATGTTTACACTCAGAGATGGTACAAAATAACACTTATTCAAAACCAAAACTAATCCGAAGGTAGATGAGAGGGAGCGTGCCGACGGCCACCACGTCAACTCTTGATCCATTGCCGACGCGCATCGTCACCTCGTCCTTTGCCAGGCGCCGACTATTCCGCAACTCCACCTGTGAGTTACAAATATGAGCAACAGAGCCGGTATCAAATACCCAGGTATTACTACGGGCGCATGTAAGGTACACATCAATAACATGTATATCACATATACCTTTCTCTCTTCCGACAATCTTCCGGCCTTCTTGTCTTCCAGGTACTTGGGGCAGTTGCGCTTCCAGTGACCGTCTCCCTTGCAGTAGAAGCACTCCACCGGGCTTGGGACCAGGTTTGGCAGTTTTAGGCTTAGCAACCTGTTTGCCATCCTTCTTGAACTTCCAGGTCTTCTTGCCCTTCCGCCAGACTTCTTGAAGTCGACGGTCTTGTTGACCATCAACAGTGTGTGCTCCTTCTTGATCTCCACCTCAGCAGTCTTAACATCACGAACACCTCAGAGAGGGTCTTAGCCATGTCGTGCATGTTGTAGTTCATGACGAATCCCTTAAAGCTAGGGGGCAGACTGCAGCACCCTATCAATCGCAGTTCATCTGGAATCTGCATTCCAGAGCATTCAGGCGTTGAACATAGCCAGACATCTTGACCACGTGCTCAGAGACACTGCTGTGCTCTTCCATCTTGGCTGAGAAGAAGAGCTCGAAGCTTCATACCTCTCAGCCTTGGCCTGCGGCGCAAAGACAGCCTTGAGATCGGAAATTATCTCAAAGGCACTCATTTCTCAAAGCGCTTTTGCAGATCAGCTTCCATGGCGTAGAGCATGCCACTCTGGACGAAGGAGGAGTCTTCCACCTTAGTTTGATAAGCCTTCTTCTCATCTTCGGTGGCGGTATCTGTAGGAGCGTCACCTATGGCGGCTTCGATCACGTAGCCACCTTGTGGGGAGTGAGGAGGATCCTCAGGTTGCGGAACCAGGACATGAAGTTGGAGCCATTGGTCTTAAGTTTCTCTTTCTCAAGGAACATGCCAAGGTTAAGGTGGGGCGAGACATCTACAATGGCATTTGCAAAACATAAGACGTTTGTTCATAATAAAATATGGGTTCAAGTTTTCAAAATAAAACTACTAGAACTCCCACTCAAGACGAGTATCCCTCGCATCGTCTTAGTGATTACACAACCCCCATCCATTACACTACCCCCATCGATCAGGCAGATAGCATAACTTCAAAGGTAGACATCGTATATCAATCACATCACCGCATGTGACTCGTGCTTAACCTTTCGGTACTTGTGTTCCGAGGCCATGTCTGTACATGCTAGGCTCGCCATAACACCCTCTGACGTATTTGCCGTGCAACGTGGCTTACACCCACCGTATGCGAACGAAGAGACGAGTGTAACCGCAAAGCGGCGTACCCGTAACGTAGAACTTTATTGGTGGTGCACGACAGAGGGAGAACACTATTATCGGAATTTTGGGAGGGATCATCTTATATTACTACCGCCGTGTAAATTATATATAGACATATATATATATACACAATATAAGATGCACATAATCTACATAACATCTAAATGAAATGTAATGCGACATGATATGGTCTCCTCCGCGCCGATGGTCTCTTCGCGCCGACAGTTTATAAACAATTTAATAAACCTACCTTGACCATATCACATTGCCCCTGCAAAATAAAGTTAGACGCTTTCTACTTTATCTTTTGCATATTTTACGTGGCTGCTAGGGCTTCCGCACAAGAACCGTTTCTTACCTACGAAAACAACCACAACAGCGATAAGACAATTGTCTCTATTACACCCCTTTCGGGGCCCTCCATTGTAAGTGCAATATCAACTATTGTAGGAGATACAGACACCCGCCAGCCACATATACGGTACAAGCCGTATGTCAAGTGTGGAACCAGTCTCGCGTAAGAGTACGCGTAAAGTCGGTCCGGACCGCTTCATCCCACAATACCACGATATAAACAAGTACACGCGAGATGGTAACAAATGTAGAATCGATGCCCACATTCAACATGTGTTCTAACCGTACAGATATATCTACGCATAGATCGGCTCTGATACCACTGAAGGGGATCGTAGACAGAAAACAAAAAAATTCCTACCGACGATAACCATAAACTAGCCAGGATTATACTATGCAGATATTAATACAGAGGAGATCAGAATACATACCCTTATAGACCGGAAGCGGGATTACGTTCCCGCACAAACGTTGTCGATGGAGACGACGATGCCGACCTCAGGGTCGTGTAGTGGAAGAAGACGGCTACCAGCGCCAAACGATGGCGCCTCGCGGTTCCACACACGTACGGTGTGGATGACGACCTCCGGGCTCCAGATCCAGCTGAGCAGCGGAAGAGGAAGAGTGGATCTAGCAGCACGGGTGTGCGTATAGAAGAGAGACTTCCCTCCCCGTACGCAGCTCCAGAAACGGAACCACGCTCAAGGTAGGAGAGAGAGAAGAAGGGAGTTGGTGTGTTTCAAAAGGCATGGGGGCACTCCTATATAAAGGAGAAGGGGGAGGCCATCTCCCTTGGCTAGGCCATGTGGGACTAAACCCCACATGGCCATGCGCCGGCCAAGGGAGGCGCCGGCCACTAGGTGGGCCCCATTGGGCCCACCTAGGGCGGCTGGCCCTTTCCCTCCTTTTTTTCCTTTTTCCCTTTTGGGATTTTCCCCTAATGGGCCTCTAAGGCCCATTTATGATTTAATGCCTTTTAAATTCGAATTTAATTAAATAAAAATATATTTAATCACTAATAACACTATTAATATTAAATACATATATTTAATTCATTCGGACTCCGAAACATCTTTCGTTATCCTCCGATCTCCATCGGACATGTCCGGAACACATCCGGAGTCTCCGGTTCCTTTTCTCTCTAAATCCAATCTAATCGTCACCCACCCTTAAGTGTGTTACCCCACGGTTTGGGATCACTCCAGACATGATCGAGACATCCTCTCCGACCAATGACTAACATCGGGATCTGGATATCCATGATAGCCCCTGTGTGCACGAATATATTTCTATCGTTTGAACCTTTAGACGTCAAGTCTCATCCTCTTGCCTAGCGATACTTAGATTGTCTGAGCGTCGTTCTCCGGTATCACGATTACCGAGCATGACCTCGCCATTGACAAATCTATCTTTACTCGTCTGTGATATTACATCCCCGTGACCTAGTCACATGCTTGCAAGCTCATTGATGTAATCTCACCGAGTGGGCCCAGAGTATCTATCCTGCTATATGGATTGGCAATTCCCGCTCTTGATCACTCGCTTCTACTGCTTCCTTCCAATACCCGAAAGTGTCACCTTTATTGTCACGCTATATAAGACATGCCGCTTGATGCGATCAGCCGTATCTTTCAGAAGCAGAGATTTGATAGGATCTCACAGTCAAAGGTATGAACACTACGTTTCTATATTTTGGGTATGTCCATCAAATCATTCACCTAATGATATGACTCCGTTGTTAACCGACGCAATTGTCCATGATCAGGAAACCTTGATCATCTGTTACCCAACGAACTAGTTAAATAGAGGCTACTAGGGACCTGGTTGTTTTCATTCCACACGTGTATTAATGTTTCCGCGTAATATAGTTATAGCATGGTATTAAACGTATTATGAACAAAAAGAGATATGACAAATAAAATCACTTTATTAAATGCCTCTAGGGCATATCTCCAACACATACATTATTTTGAAAGGTTCCTCCCATTTAGGTGGTTGCATGATTAGTGGATTGATTAAGTCATTATTTAAATAGCCGAAGGCTGCAACACAATTATCATCGATATGAAAAGGAATATCTTTTTTGCAAGAGGCCAGTCAATGGTTTCGAAAGCAATTTTTTCAATAGAACTTTTATAAAAACTTGCATAACCAAGAAAATCATTCGACCCCTTTTATATCGTACCATTCAATAGTTTCTACTATGTTCTTATTTATGTCTATGCCCTTACGGGGAACCTTATGACCGAACACAAGGCTCTCCTTTGCCATGAGGCGACATTTTTCTCAGTTTAAGACGAGTCGAGTTTCCTTACACCGATGCAAATCGTTATTAGGATTATAAAGACAATTATCAAAGGGAATACCATATACTGATAAATCATCCATCAGTACCACTATTATTTCTTCAACAAAGTCAGTAAATATAGAATGAATGCAACGTTGGAAGTGGCGGGTGCATTGCAAAACCCAACGACAATCTTATATAAGCACAAGTACCACATGGGCAAGTGAAATATGTTTTCTCTTGATCTTCTCGATGTACAACTACTTGAAAATTTCCGATAAATCTATCAAGATAACAAAAAATGAGTGTTTAGCTAACCTTTCTAATATTTGATCTATAAATGGAAACAGTTGGTTCTCTTTCTTTGTCCCATGTTTAACTTCCTATAATCAATACACATTTGATAGGCAAAAATACACATTTGACAGCCAACAATAGTTCCAATAGGGATCACTTCATTATTTTCATTGGGACAACAATGAGTGCTCCCTTCTTTGGAACACGCTGAACTGGACTAACTTATTTACTTTCAGATATAGGGTAGATTATACCAGCATCAAGCAAGCGTTTATCGCTTTCCTTACCATTTTTTTCATTCGAGAATTTAGTTACAAGACACTGATAGGTTTTACTATACTAGTGATGGCTGGATGCAAGAATTGCCGGACAGTCCGAAAAATTATATCTCTACTAATATAAAAGAGGAGATAGGGCAAGATCTAAACAACGTTGAGCGTACACAAACGAGATCCAACGACCAAAAGTCACCCAATGTTGAGCTCAACGCGTTGATCGACACTAATCTCGCCAGCGCTAATCCATCCACACTGTATCATCATCAACACTAATATAAACCAAGCGAGATGGGGTGATCCAAATGATTTTGAACGTTAAACCAACAAATCCAACGATCCACGTTGACTCCATATTTGTGACCTCGCCACTAACTTATATCTTTTATAAAGCAAAGCCCCACTAACATGCATTATTTATTTTTCTATCTCAACATGCAAGATATCCACATCATCCATTTTCTTGGCCAATCAATTGTCTGTGTCATCTCCCCTAATATTTATTAATCACTACATGTAAAATACACATCATCCATTCGTTAAATCATCCAATTGTTCATATTAATAATTTATAATACAAACTCATCATATGTCTATTACTCGACTATGATCAATCAAATTTTGCATATTCCTTTATACAACATAATGTACCATATATTTTATACACTTTTGTTTACACAACATAGTTCTTACAGTTGTTAAAGGGTTCGCGGGGAAACCTTCAGCTCCATCGGTTCCTAAATATAAGATGTTTTAGCGAAAAGTTCAAATGGAGCTCGAGTTACACGTAGCTCGTTAAAAAAATATCAAAATCTGCACTTTTTAGTTTCAGAAAAACGTGAAACAAATCCCATATGTAAATAATGTCGAGATCTAGAAGCAAGCAAAGTTTTAACTCAAAAGCGTAGTATTTTTTTGTCAAAAAAGACAATCAGACACAATTTTAAGTTTTTTTAGACTATGTACTGTTCACATCCAGATCCACCCATTTGTCTTTTTGTCCAGCTCACAATACAACAAATTTCTAGTTAAAATTTTGCACACTTGTAGATCATATCACTATTTATATCTGAGATTTTTTCACGATTTTTTGGAAACTTAAAAATGTATTTTTTTCCAGAAAACAAGCTACATGTTGCTCGGGAGGCAAAACGCCTCACTCGATGTTTTAGCTATTTTAAATGTGATCTAGATACGGACCAAAATAAATGAATATGCACAATAAAACGTGTCTAGATACATGCGAATCTTGAAAAGGATAAAATATTTTATATTTAGAAATTCGAAGGGAGTAATATAAAACAAGAGGAGGGTGATGTTCAGCGCTAAAACATGATCCGCGTGCTTTATCTCCATCGCTAATCAATCGTGCCACCAAGGACGTGTTTGGTTGCTCGCATGCTTTTTAGCCATTTTGCATCTGTGGCTCACTGGGCCTAGCCTGAAGAAACGTGGCCTGAGTCATGTTGTGCATATAGTTTGGTTGCCAACAACGTTCTAGCCAGGCCCGTTTCGCTGTGTGCAGGATTTTTTAGCACGACGTTTGGTGTTCATCTGTGTTTCGTGTACTCTTACCTCGTGTTCATGTGGTAGACTTATCTCACACCATCACACCACCATGAAGGGCGGCAATCAGGACAACGGCGTGGCGCAGCGGTGGTGCCGGGACGGCGACGTCAGGACGGTGGCGGTGCGCGGTCTAGTACACCTAGTAGCAGCAGCGGCGACGGAGGAGTTCACGGCAGCGGCGGTGCCGGAGGATGAAAAACATGCTGTACCACTGCAGTCTATATACGTGCATACATACAGCACAAGATCTGCTCGTATACGACCGCTGAATCAGAAATCTTGCAACATGAAAGTTGTGCGGAACATTGAGATGAAGCTACGTCAAAGGATATCTCAAACGGTCAACCAAGTGCGACGAATTTGACAAAATTCGTCAAAAAACGTTCAAAAGGGAACTTCGAAAATTAGAAGCTACTGTCGACGAAACTCGAAACAGAGCACGGTAATGGAACCCCTCGTCAACGCGCACATATTTGATGTACACTTTATTTTGATTCGAACAATATTTGGGTAGATTAGAGAGTCACTAAGTGGAGGAGAGGTGAGGAGAACAAAGTTCAGGTAGCAGGGAGTCCCGACGTCAGCCCACATGAGCCTTTCGCGAGCTGCATCAGTGGAAAAGCTCAAATCGACCGTTCCTCTCGGACGAGGCCCACAGTGCTTAGAGCATCTCTAGCAGTACCCGCAAAACGCGAACCCGCAAAACAGTTTTGCAGGTCGCGCAACTCGCGTTTTTTGGCTCGAAACGCGGCGCGGCGAGCGGAACACGGTTCCGCTTTGCGGTTTCTGCTCCGCCGCGCCGCGTTCAGAAACTGCATATGCAAAACATGAATTAGGCATGAATGTCGTAGTATGCCAAATTGCTTATAAATTCGACATTAATATAGCAAATAATAAAGTTCCTTGAATCTAAAGACGGCAATTAACATAGTTTTCCATCCGTGTGACCAAAAAATTCATACCTTTCGGTCCCGTCGGGGGACGGGCGCGGTGGATGCAGCAGCGGCGCCGGGGACGGGCGCATTGGACTTCGCGGCGGCGGCGGCGCTGGCCCTGATCTTCCTGCCCGCCTGCCTCTTCGGCTTCGCGGCGGCGTTCGTAGCCGCAATCAAAAATTGGGCCGCGCCTGCGGTGCCCAGTCTTCTCCGCTTCGGCGCCGCCAATGGAGCAGCGGTGGCGGCAGCGGTGCCGAGCTCTCCGCGGCCCGCTGGATCTGTCGATGGCGCCTCCCCGACGCAGACGGTCACCAGGGACGGGTCGGAGGCACTCATGGCCGGTCCGGGGCAGGGCGCGCGGTGGCCGGAGTGGGGGAAGAGAAAGAGGTGGCGGCGGCGGCGGCAGTTCAAGGGCTGAACCTTCCCTCGCGCCAACGATACAAGGGGATGAGGTTCCGGCTGCGGGTCGGAGGTGAAAATCTAGTTTTCTCGGTTTCGAGGGCTAGATTCACGGGGTCCTGCAAAATCTTTTACGGGTCGGGTAATTTTGCGGGTTCTGTTCTCCGCCTTTTTGCGGTTTTCAATCCGCATCGGGCGGTTATTATGCGGGTTCCCTTTTGCGGGTTCTGCTAGAGATGGTGCTCGTGGCAGGTAAGAGGAACGGGCCATGAAACCCGACGTTCTCGCCGCCGCTTCCTCTGCACGCCGCCCTGCGCTACCGTGTCGGCGCATTCCCGCACGCTCCCGTCCACCCGCCCGCCGGTGGCCGGTCCGTCCCCACGTGATTGCCGGTAGCAGGTTCGTTCCCTGCTAGCAACGCGGCGCACGCGCCTGCCCGCCCGCCCGCGCCCCAGACGACAGCGCAGGCCATCCCGCACACCAGCGACCACGCGCTCGGTCGCCGTTGTCTTGCTGTCCAGTCCATGCCCTTCATCGTCCTTCTGCTCATGCGCCATAACTGATGGGGCCTGCGCCCTGCTGCTTTGGCGACGCCAACCCGATAAGGCGCTGCTCACCATCTAGGTACAATTCCGCCACACATCACCTGTTCGACAGAATGTCAGAATGTGCGCAAGACATTTAAGCATGCCATTGTGGGCTATATCTTCTGACTGTTCTTGTATGGATGTCTTGACACCTAGAGAAAATTTCTCCCCCAACAAATTTCCTCGAGTCTCTTGTTAGTGGAGATGAATGGAGTCATGGTATTGCTAGATTGTTATTACAGATAATTAACCCAGCTATCCCATCTCAAGGAACTAATGTGTTAGTGTTGTGTGAACTGAACTGATGTCGTTCTTCCAAAGAGATGATGCATTACTCTCCATATGAGTGTATATGAATCATTTGTCTCTTTTATATTAGTGTAGATGGACAAAGTATAATGCAACAACTAGTTTTGGTCCACCATAGACCAAGCCTGTTCCATCTTCCTGACATTCATTTGTTCCTTATGCACCATCAGATGGGTTACATTCATCTCCACTCATTTTTGCTAAAAAACAAAATAATCATCTTGTTTCCTTACTATTTCTACTAGAAGTCAATATTATGTTTGAGTTATTTACCACTCTTTCTAATGTGTTGGTTGACCTGTAATTTTAATGGTGTGTGAACCGAACTGATGTTGTTCTTGCAGAGAGAGGAAATATGGAAGATTACAACCCCGTGGAAAGTTGTTGGTCGATACTGCTTTTTTTGGTGATATATTGGCATATCGGTTTTAGCATATACACATGTTTTTTTTATGCTTTGCTTTTACTCTTTAAGAATTCTCTGTCTGAGTACTGAACTGCCTGGCTTCCTCATAGTTACCTGTACAATTTCATATTGTGAACAACCATTCGTTGAAAATGACGAAGAACAAGTTCTAGAGGGTATTATTAATCATGGTTTTGTGCTGCGCAAGTACATCATCTCGAGATGCTTTATTTTAGCAATGTGGGGATATTGTGCCACATATCATGGTACCACATTTCATGATTCAAATTTTATTACAGAGCACACTGGACCAGGCTGCTCCCCATGATATTCCATATGAATCCATACATAGGTATTTCAGTCATTAACTAATGCTCACCAATAACACTATTCTCCATAAACAGATTTGATATAGAGGATTTGCTGTTTTGATTTTCAGAAATACTGTATGTGCATGAGAACTGACGGTTTGATTTGATAATTGGATTCCTGATGTGGCAAGTAATAAGCCTATATGCCAAAAAAAAAAGTTTGGTACAACTGTGTACAACCCTTCTGGACCTTCCTCTCATTTGGGTACGAAGTACCAATGCTTTCAGGTATTGACATAGGTTTAGATGAGGATTTTCTTACAAATGCAGCAAGTAAAACTGATCTGCCAGAGGAAAAGATATTATTCATTGTGGTTTCTATGAATAATACCTAAATTCAAAAATAAATTAGGTACTTGTGTGCATTTTGAGAGAAGAGTTTATCGCTTGAGATTGGAGTTTGATACTATTCAGTTGTAATTATGCAGTGGTTGATCATGATGATGACATGGATACATCATCTCAGAATGGTCGTGTTCTGGTATGTACAGTTTTTTAAACATATCCTTACATTGTTATATGGCAATATAGGAATGCCACGAGGAACGAAAATCACTTTTAAATGATTCTTTGTCAACTTTGTTTAAACAACTATACACACTTAAAATTTCATTCTCGAAACTGCAAGGTCAAGAAATCTTATTAGTATTTGCCCTTTTCAGCTTCCATGCTTTGTGACAATAACTTTACTTGTTGGTGGGGAATATGCCCTTAGTTTGCATGATATACCATCTGGAACGACTTGATAGTGGTGTGGCATCAACCTTGATCAAGAAATAATCATTATTCCTTTTTCTTTTAATATAGGAAAGAACTCTAGACAATGCTATACTTATACAGTAGCAGTTCCTTCGGTAGCCTTAAAACAAGATGACCTGAATAGTTTGTTTGCAACACGGATGCAGGTTGCACAGGCCGAGAACATCAGCGGGTGTGTTGATCATAACATTAATTTATAGGGGTTTCTCAACGTTTTTAAAAATGGCAGGTGTGTTGATCATCAACAGTAATTTATAGGAATTTCGCATGATTCAAAAAATTGCTGGGCTTTCAAATGTTATATTTCCTATATGTTATATTTGACGAATGTATTGCTGGTTCCGTAGTAATTATTTATAGTTTTACTTACACTTCCTTGGTGTAAAGATTTTTTTCTTTTGCAATGTTAGTGGATGTTGAATAATGTATGAGAATTATAGTATATTTGTAACGGGAGCTCCAAGAATTGGTAAGTTCAGAAGTGCTCACCCTTTTCAGCACGACAACACATGCGGTAGGTGGATTTTCAGCACCAGAATTCACCTGCCTTAGACATTTAACAAGCTTTGTGCAAAAAATTGCTGATCCGAAATCTGTTAAAAAAACAAGAATGGGGAGCTAAAAGTGCATTTTAGAAAGTGAATAAAAACATTTTTGGTACGGCCCACAAATATAAAGAAACTTCAGTCCTGAACATAATGATGTGTATCTACATGTGAGAATTTTGTTTAGTATTCTGAAAGAAAGAAAAAAGAACATTTTTTAACAGGAGCAAGTTTGCTCCCAAGCACCGTTCATCTAGCATAGGTTAAGTTTTATGAGATTGTGAAATTGGTGTTCAACTTGCATTCTACGTGCAACATTACTAGTCAGTCAAACAAAAGAAAACTTTTCGACACAAACACCGCGGAATAGAAACATGGCTTGACGCCGCCCGGGAGAAATAGGGCATTGTGGCCGCCACCGTCTCAACTCCTCCGCCCTCAACGCCGCCGGAGCACCTCCTGCTCCACGCGCTCCAATCGCCGTCGTCGTGGCCCTTTGTCCGCCGCCGTCGCCGCGGCCCTCTGACGCCGACCTCTCCGCCGGCGTTGCACCGCCCTTTCCAGCGCCTCTCTAACTCGCCTCCGTACGCCTCTGAGGACGAAAGTACATCCGCCACAACGAGGAACGCCATGTTGGTCCGTTCCTCCACGCTGACGAACGCCTCACCTTGCGCGCTCCACCCTTGGCCAGGGAGTCAGCCAACGACAAGCGCCCTCCGTGCCACCGGCCTCTGCTCCGGCGATTCTCAATTCTTGCCTCCATTGTAGACTGCACGGATGATTCTGAGATCGTCGCCGCCGTAACCCTCCCGGACCGCGGTTAGTGCATATATTGCTTAGTACTCGCCGGCCGATGGTTTGAAGGTTTTCCTCATCTCCATGATTCAAATATTTGTCCCCAACTATACAGGGAATCGTACAGTTAACGTTCATAATAGTTGAATAATTTACATGGAATTATCTTTTTACTACGAGGGAATCGAGTCTTCTTGATCTATATTTGCGGTCTGACTATACTTGCAAATATTGACTAAATAGACATTGAATTGGGGTATGGTTTATTTGCTTTATTGTTACTCTTTGGCATGATGAAATTGAGTGTTCCTGAACACTATGTGACCTGCAAATATTTGCAAATGTTGTTTTGGGAAGTCTAATTATTACACTACCAATTATCCATCCATTTCAGGTGGAGAACGTTGAACCTTCTATGGTGGTCAATCAAAATCAAGGCTTCCATTTACAAGTGCAGTGCATTATTTGCAATGAAGCATGGGAAGTACCTGTTGTATGAAGTCCACATTTAATGCCTTTTTATATAAAATTCAGTTCAGAATCTTGATGCAGGTTTGGACATGTCAATTTGTATCATGGAGCTTCATTTTCCACCAATTACCATTGTAGTACAGAACTACTACATGTTTCAAACTAGTCCATGTATGTATCTAAGATATCAATTGTATCAAGTTCTGATTTACAGGTTGATCTGCAACTAAATCCTACTCGATACTTTGCCCAGGCTTTCTATTTTGAAATTCTTATTTCTCATTTTCAATACTATCTATTCTTTTACTCTTCTCTAGATGGATTTATTGCGAGAATGATGAGGATATATCCATGAACTATGGTGATTTTCCATGCTTGAACTGGAAGGAAATATTGAGTCTGATTGATGATTATTATCAGGTGGATTTATTCCTAGCTAAAAATAACACTTTGATATATGTGAATTATATACTGCCTAATTCATTGTACGGAGTATTATTATTTGATTAGATTTGCCATTTATCGAAATGGCGCCAGCAGGAGGAGAGGGAGGATGACGGCCACAAGACACAGGAAATTGGTCAAGCTAAATCAAATAATAATACAATGAATTAGATAGTATATAATTAACATATATCAAAGTATTATTTTTAGCTAGGAATAAATCCACCTGATAATAATCATCAATCAGACTCAATATTTCCTTCTAGTTCAAGCATGGACAATCACCATAATTCATGGATATATCCTCATCGCGGCTACTTTTGCTGGTTGAAACTAAAAGATGGTTTCTGGGACCTAAGATCGAGCTAAAAGGAGACAACGGTGACTAGATTAGTCGAGAGGTAGGCAGATCACTCCCAAGAGACCTTTTAACGCAATTCCAGTGTGTAAACTTATGTTTGCCTTCTTGTAGTACGACAATTATCATCTTTCGTCGTGACAAACTCATAAGCTGTTCAGCCGTTCTGCTAGTAGCCTAGTAGGTATAATCTTCCTCCTAATTGTTACCATTGTGGCTGATTGGCTGTGATCCTGTATATGGAACTATCTTGTTAGGTATAAGGTTCTGTTCTCCTTAATGATGTGATAGGGGTCTGATTGATTCTACTGACTGATCCTTCAGCATGCTTGGAGTATTGGTTTGCTGCTACACGAAATCAGAAGGCAATCCGAGATTCGAGGTAACGGTGGAACTGGGAAGCGATCAAACCATATGCTTTGATCTATAAGAGTATAAACTAACTACTGCATACATGGAGCGTTGTATTTTCAGTTTGTATTTGTCTGATGTAGGAATAACTTTCAAATAAGGCATGGCCTGAAGGTGAGAAAAAATATGATTCCTCTTGGTTTTGTAGTCAATATACCCCTTTAGATATTTTGTTTGTGAGGTTCTACTTTTCAGAATTTTTTTTTTAGTCTTTTGTTCTTATCCAAAGGAGCTTGCCAAGACGGCTTGGTGAGCAATGTTTTCTTTTCAGATAGATTGAGAGATGCTGCTTCAGTCCCGCATTAGATTTTTGGAGAAGGTAATGTGCCATAGCCGAATTAATGGGGTATAGGCCATACTCCTTACTATACCCCATCTATATATTGGTCCGACTCTTTCCTTAGTTCCTCTGAAAGGAATTCTAATCTTCGACAAAGGTCAGTAACAATAGTTCGTGAGAATATGATTAGAGGTATTTATATTAGAAAACTTCATGAACGAATCTATGTTCAATCATCTGAAATACCAGGCCCAATCATCATCTAATTATAACTACAATTTTGGTGCTCAGTTTTCCTTTTGGATATTTACATTTGCCAACACATACAGTAAGACATGAAATTAATTCTTTTGTGACTTTGATTTTACACGTACTTTAAGCTAGAGAAAAGTGCATTGCACTGTGTCAAAAATCTATCCTCATGTTAGGATTATATTGTGACACGAAAGGAAATCATTAGCTTAAGGAAGAGAAGGCAGTACCAAAAAGGCTGGAAGAGACGGCTGAGCCTTCAGGAATGGGATGTTAAATCGAGAAGGTAAATATGCTCTCGGAGAGGTGGAGATCAATCATTGTATCGTTTATCGTGTTCAAAATAGGGTTGCATCACATGTTTTAGCTAACTAAGTAATGCTGCTATGCCGTTTGGCCAGGACATGCCCCTGATTATGTAGCCCGTACGTCGTACTAACCGTGACCTTCTTTGAGCTATACAGATTCACTTTGCTGAGATAAAAGGGTTTCTTAGTAGCTGATCCAGTTAGGTCCCGTCGGTGTGCTTTTGCTTCTGTAGAGCCAGCTATTTCTTACTATTGTTTAACAACTCTTATAGTTGCAGTGGCAGCATAGAGCTTTCCTTTTAAAGTGTTTTAAATACTACAGGAAGGAGAATAATAATGTAACATGCATTTGAATATAGACTGTGAGATGGAATATGGATTTAGCTCACCGTTGTTCCTTGTTACTTTCCTTGCTGATGCTATTGCTCATGTTATAGAATCGGCCTACATTGCAAAATGCTTTCTAGGAAAGAAGATGGTATTATCTTTTCTAAATGGAAATATGTGGTTTTCTTTTTTCAAAGGGAAAGAGTAAAAAAGAATTGATGTGCTCCTAGAATCCCGATACACAGTTTTGGGTTACAATGAGAAAATTCTTTAAAGCATACAACTTCATCTAAAAGGCTATTGTTATATTTTTTCATCTTCTAGACCGTGTGTTTTCTGTATTTTTATTTGCATCCTCAGGCCTTTTTGATTTTCAGCAAACAGAATTGACTTTTTTGTACCGTGCAGTCGTGCACAGAGACCGACATGTTGCAATGTTCGCGAGACAAAGCACGAGAACATGGTTCATGGGTTGTGAGACGTGTGAGATTTGACATTGGTATACATGTACATAGATCTTTTAGAAATACATAAACATACTTTCTCCTTGTACATCTGCATAGCACTTTGAAATATTAGTATAAATTTGTAAATATAATGTGTGTACGTGATTATATAGTCTGCATGATGCATATTGGGAAATGCCCCAAGCTACCAACTTTTAAATTAGACCTTTAGCTGTTGGCTTGGAATTCCTGAACTTTGTGATCGATCGACATTTGAGCAGTGCTCAAAATGAAGCGCAAAATTGTATGAGACCTCATTTTACTTCATGACATTGAGGGTGAAAGTTTATTGAATTCAGTAATATATGATTATTGTGGCTCTTTTGCTCAAATGAGATCAAAGTTATCATGTGTATTCTTTTATTTATCACTAGCATTTTTGCTTGCATCGGTTCATTTCTTTTGATGTCTCGGTTAGTACATTATTATATGTCTCCATTGATTTTGCTATATTTTTCTGTTTTTGTTGCTTTTTTGTGTAAATAAAGAAATTTGTAAGGCTACCTGTATGCTGCACGTGCATGTTTACTAGGTATAGGGTGTCCGATTGGAGATGCTCTTGGACCTTTGTTGCTGTGGAATCGAAGGAACGACATGTCCATACCAAGTGATATATAGCTGGACTCGATTGTATGACCTCTCTAGTTTTGTGTGCCTTATCGTGCCGTGCATACCTACGCTAATCATGTGTTCTATTATGAGGATGAAGATATCTGATGCCAAATCATTGGGGGGGGGGGGGGGGGGGGGGGGGGGGGGGGCGCTTAGTTGCAGCATGCATGTTGTTGCCACCACATATTTGAAGATGACACGTACATTGTTTAATTCTCGTGTAAAGTATAGCAGCTCATGGTCACATTACACATTACGTTTGGTGCAAAAGTGGCGCATTAGCTGTAATCATGTTACTGTTTTCCATATTCTTCTAAAACATAAAAGTAATTTATTTAATATTTTTTGTTTGGTGCGGGTAGAGAAAAGTAGGACGAGGTAGCTGTTTTAGTACATAAACCAGCTTACATGATTGTTGGTTTGTTTAAGGCTATTAATTATCCCTGCCTGTCTGATGGACAAATCATTGTTTCCACCCTGTCTAGAACATGTGCACCAATTGCTGCCTTAATATGCTGCATGATAGTATGGTTAGACAAATATTCCCCTCCTCTGGAATTTGGTTAGGGCACATAATTCTTCCAGTGTAGTTGTTATATACACTTGCCACATGATGGGCATAAAAAAATCGGTTCAGGCCAAGGTCACCTTCTCAGAATCTGCTTAGCGCAATGCTGAACAAAGTGAGTTGTCGAGGAAAGAAGTTCTAGTAAACTAGTGGTATCTATTCCCAATGTTTGCCTGTGATACATACATGCATGCACGTTCCTGTTTGTCTATCACCGGGTTGTGTTTAGGTGATGAATCATTGGACAAAAGGCAAGCAAGTGATTTGATTTGCTGAAACGCCATGCAAGTGATTCTGGCAGAAAGATTACATGTGGGCATCATGTCCCCCTCTTTTATTAATTATAAAAAAGTTATATTAAAATAGGCATTATACGCTGCTGACATTCTAGAGGCTAGAGTACAATGGGAAGAAGCAGAGGGCAATCAAGCTGGGTTTAGTTTCTTCTTCTCTTTGCATGCTTCCATGCATATGTGACTCATACCGTTGTGAGCAAATCTATCTGGTCAGAGTGTAGCTCCTGAGTAAGAGCAGTGCTCATTTAATACGTATCTAGGAACATATGAGTAGCAGAAGATTGCAAGTTCTGCATGAAAGCAACATTAAAAGTAGAAAGGCATTGAATAATAACCGAAGGTTACAGTAGATTTACATGGCATCAACATTTAACCCTACGAGGACTTGGGTGGTCGTGGTCAACCATGGGAGAACACTATGGAAGGCAAAACTGAGGACCCAAAAAAGCCTTCCTTCCTCTTCTCCAATGCTCCTAACATTCCCATTTTAACAAGAAATGGAAGATTGACGCATAAGGCAGAATACATGCATATTGCTATTAATTTGCTACCAGTACAGACTACAGAGTAATGATTCTGAAGCATTTGAGTTACCAAAAGAAGCTTGTTCTCGAGGAGCTTCCCTTCTTGCCATGGCCTCGCTTGGATGACTTCCCCTCGCCGCCTTTCTCCGTCTTGTTGCTAGCTTTCTTTCGAGAGCTCGTCGAGAACCTGGTGCGCCTGTCATCTTCTTCCTCGTGGTCGTCGTCCTCCTTTTGCTGCTTCTCGTTGTTGTCGGCGGTGTGCTTTCGGTGGCCTCCGTCTTCGTTTCCGACAGGCGAGGAGGGCTGCACCTTGACCTTTGCTGGTCCAGTGGAAGCATCAGAGGCGAGGGAGTCGTTGTCGTCGCCATCATCCTGGTACTCCTTGCCTCCTTTCCTGCCATGGGCGATGTAGGTGTAGCCATAGCCATCATCCACATTGCTCCCATCACTGCCGCTTCCCTTGCCGCCGCCAGCGTCATATTCGTAATCGCCTTGCATGGGGGAGGCCAGGTACATTGTCCACCCGGACTCACTGCTGTTGCAGCCCTCGCCATCATCCCCAGTGATATGGGAGGAGTCCATGGCAGGCAGGCAGGCAGGCAGGCAGGCAGGGAAATGAGAAGATCTAGTGAATGGAATGGAATGAAAGGGAGGAACAAGAAAGGAAAGAAGAGAGAGAAGAGCTAAGGAATAGCAGCAAGCAGAAGTAGAAGCAGCTACGGTCAGAGGAGAACACTGGACTGGATTAGCTAGCCTTCACTCTCTATTTACTCTTGCTCTGGAGCACTCATGAATGCAACATAGAAGAAGCCATTGTTGGTCTTCCTGCACTGCAACATGAGGAGGAAGAGGAGGTTGAAGAAGTCCCTGACACCCAGCCATCTCCTCCCTTCATAGGAGAGGGAGGGATTATTGCCGGAGAAACGCCAAGACTAGTTTTTCTTCTTTTCTTTTGCAGTGCTCGCGTTTGTGGCTTTGCGGAGGGAGGGAGGGTGGCTTCAAAAGGGTGGCAGTGTCCTTAAATGGGAAAGACAGCCTATCCTTCCAACTGTCTCTCATAACTTTGCCAACCATTTTGTTCTCTATCTTGTCACCAAGCCAAGAGGAGGGAGGGGAGAGACCGGCCGGCCTGTTTCCTCCTCTACGCTGCATTGTCACAGGATTTTCATCTGTGGTTGCCCATGTGGCCTTGGCTCAGGGTGGGGGGCCTGGCTGGCTTGGTTGCCCATCCGCTGCTCTTGTTGAGGCACAGGACATATGCAAATGCAGGACATGCAGTGGCTATCCATGGCTTGTTTGTTAGACCGAGGGGGGCATGACATGAGTGCTTCTCTCGTGGTCACCACCTCACTTTGGCCATTCCTATGCTATGCAATGCATGCCCTTCAGTTCAGTGATACTATCATGTACACCACTACTACTACTCTCTCCGTTCGGATTTAATTGACACACATTTGGTTACACATGAATGTATCTAGACACCAAATAAGTATAGATACATCCATATTTGGACAAAACCAAGTCAATTAATTTGGAACGGAGTGAGTACTAGAGTACCAGTGCTATTTAACTTTCAAAATAGCCAAACGGTTTCATGCATTCAGTCAACCTGGCCTAGAACGTGATTTCTAAGCTTAAGTAACTAGGCTGTTTCACATGCGCGCTGCTGCATTCATTCTCTTCATCTGCTGATCTGCAATTCTACATTATGCGGCGGGCAATGGTTTACTGTCATGGCCTCCTCTCTGATTGCGAGACGAGCATCACATCATTGTCCGAACTCCAATGAACAGCGATGCGTTTCTTTTTCACTCGAGCTGTTGGCACAGACGGGCAAAATTGCCACCCTACAAGTCTGCATAGCTCTCCTAGAAGAGCAAAGAACAAGAAGACGAAGGAGAACAGGGTTGATTGACATTTGACAGCCGTCCAGCTAGTCCATCCACAAGTTGACTTTGCTTTCCAAGGCAAAGCCATGGCCATGCACGAGGCCATGGTCAGATATCAACACAGACATCAGACAGCGCATCGACGCGACGCTCAAGAGAAGGAATCCATCCGTCCGTCCGTCCGTTGAAGTGACCATTGCTTGCTCTGTGTCCAGCAGCGCATCAGGGAAAGGGAAGAGGGGAGGAGCACGGTCCAAAATTGTTCCTTGCCGCTGGTACAGCAACGCTATCGCTGTTGCGCTGTACCGATGACGGCATGCGGGCACGGCCGGCCATGGCATGGCAGGGCGTCGCATCCACCCATCTTATCCGTCCGTCCGCCGGCACGTGCGAGGTCGCCGTCGCTGCCGGCGCTGTGCGCTGCGTCTTGGCGCAGGCAGGCATGCGGTTGCGCGCAGAGGCGCACATGGAGTCCTCCACGGCCAAGGAGTAGGACGGGTAAAGTAATTTGGGCAGAGGCGGAGGTCCAATGGAAGGCGATTTTGGGCAGAGGCGGAGGTCCAATGGAAGGCGCCGCCGCCCGGCGCGTCCTGGGGTAGGTGAGTAGAACGAACATGCTTCCCTCTTCGCTGCCACTGATGATGCCAGTGTTATGCAATCTTTTGTTTTGCTTATCCTCACCGGACCGATTAAAACACATATTTGCTCCGTGATTGATAGCATGTGCTCGTGATTAGTATGTTCTCGCCTCCTTCAACTTAGCCTTCGAAGGTCAATTGTTCACGTGTGTGTAAGTGCGCACTCATATGAATTATTTACAAAGAGTATGACTCTTATTCGTATTTGGAAGACGTCAATAGAACTCCCAATATCCGGAAAATTCTCGCCAACTCATAGCATCAATAGCCCGTTTTCGTCCGACACAGCCCAATGTTACGTCCGGCGCGACCAGACCACACCCCTCCCGTTGGGAGTCGCTTGGGCATCAGACCAAACTGCTGGCGCTGCCCCGTTAGGGGCCAGCCTTGCCATTGACACAACGCCATGGTCAGCGAATTAATACAAACATACATGGCCCATCACCACCATTGAAGTCAGCGTCGGTTCCCCAGGCGGGCGCAGTCCGTCGCCGCTTAACTCCCGCCCACGCGACATGCTCATACACGTTTGCGTTAATGCGCGGCGCGCCTACTCGCCTCCGTTAAAAGCTACGCATTCTGCCGTCGTGGCTTCACACTCTTGCCCTCTCCTCCTCATCTCCGAAAATCTAACCATAGCCGCCATGACGAGCAGGCGCATCGGCGGAGCCGCGTCGAACGTGTCTGGGCCACGCCCTCCTCGTCGACGAAGCCACGACGCTTCGTGACAACGGCTAGCCGGTGCCGTCGGACACGCGGGGCGCCGATGAACTGGACGCTAATCGTGGGGGACATCCTAGTGCCAAACGTGCCCACGCCGACGAGCCGCAACTGGAGGGCGGCGCAACTACGCCATTATTGGGGGAGCTCACCCCCGAGAAGCGCTAAGATTCCAGTGGGACCCGGAGCGCAACCCAAGCCGGTACGTGGAGTTCCGGCGGCTCCACGACGAGGAGATCAACCGCTGGGACGGCCCGGGGAATGTGGCCGGGCGGGGGGGGGGGGGGGGGGTCTTCTGGGATGTGACCGGGCGCACGCTCCTGTCCGTGATAGGGCACATCCGTGTGTCGGCGGGCTCCCCTGGCAACCCCTCGATGGCGTTCGTGCCGCCTCCGCCATCACTGAACCGTTGGGCACCGAGGACGTCAACAGCCTCCCGCTCCCTCTCTTCCTCGTCACGCTCGGTGCCCTCCTCGTCGCGCTCGGCACCACGCACGCCCAAGGACAGGGTGAAGGAGGAGGCGCACACGCCCCCCCCCCCCCCCCCACGGTAGCGCACGGGCACCCTCGCCATTGGAGGACGCGCACCGCCATCGCCGCCGAGGGGCAGCCTCACCATGCATCCGCCTGCGAAGAAGCAGCAGACGGAGGTGGCACAGATGCTCCGTCTTTAGGAGGCGATGCGGGACCCCGACCCCGAGGACACGCCAGGGCTGACTCGGGCTCAAGAGGACTCTGATGAACGACGTGTCGGTGTTGCCAGAGGCCGACGCCCTGGCATGGTCTCTGATGGAGCACCTCCAGAACACCGGCACGCCCTTCGTCGTCCTCACCCGCGGCGACGGCGAGGCAGGGCGGCGACGTCAAGGAGGAGGACTGGGTCGTTTTACAGAGGCCATAGATTAGGTTTAATTATTTAATTTATTTTAAATCGTTCAAACTTATAGAAAAACCTAAATGTTTGAATGAATTTCGTTAAATTTCGTATTTGAAACTTTTTTAGAAAACTTTTTTGGGGCCGCGCCGTCGACGTCCAATAGCGGTCCAATAGCGTTTCGATCGAGCGCCGTCGGACGTGTTTTGAAGTGGAGATGCTCCAAGATTAATTTTTTTTAACGGTAGTGGAGTAGTAGCGGCAAGGTCTGTTGTGGGGGATGGTGTTTGCGTGCGCGGATTTGTCATGCATGTGGGCTTCCGTTCACCGGTTGCCGGTGCTGCGGCCACATGCGGGGCTGTGTGTCGCGGGAGCTGCGCTGTGATGTCGTTCTGTTGAGCTTCTGTCGGCACGGCGCGACCTGGCCGTTAATCCGAAGCTGCCCGTGCATCGATGACATTTTTTCAAGAGGCATGCTGTAAGGCAACTCCAACGTGCCGATCTATTTGGTCCGTTTTTGGTCATTTGAGTCTAAACGGACAAAAATCCTAACCCAACGCGTAGACCCATCTCAGAAAATTGTCCGTTCCGTGTCCGTTCTGACCCATTTCAAACCCAAATATGAGGCAACTTTGGGTCGAAGCGGACGCGTCCGGCTGTCCGCGCGTGTGCTTCTCGTGTCCGTGTGTCCGCCCCCACGTCTGCTTTGGCCCACAAATCAGCCTCACAAACTCCCACCGATGCCATCTCCTCTCTCCTCCCCCTCTCTCTCCTGATTCCTCGTCGCCGGGGCTGGCGACAGCCGACAGCGTTGCCGCTCCCCGTCGTCTCTTCTCGTTGCCGCCTGAATCGAGCCGGAGCTCGCCGTCGACCACAAGTTGAGTCGGAGTTCGCCGCCGCCGCGTCCTTGTCTGAACTCGCCGTGATGGTCGCGAGATGGATCTTGGGGCTTGCGCTCAATTCCTCAGCGCCGCGGAAGCAGAGCAGCCTGCGTGCGCCGGAGATGCGACGAGGTGAGGCGCGCTACTCCTGCTCGTCGTCCTCACCTCCGCCGGCAGGGCCGCGGCGTTGGATTTCTCCGGCGACGGCAGCCGTTGAGGTGGATCCTGCCTGGCTGTTCCCGACGGTGACGGCGGCAAGGATCCACACAGGGTCATACTCAAAAGAGCTTGGGACGAGCGGCGCACTGGATGCGTGCGTGCTCCGACTAGTTGTTTGCTGCTGGTGTGTATTCGAGGGCTAGTACTAGTTGTTTTCTGTATCGATCCACTCTAGTACTCTACTAGAGAAGACAGAAGAACACAGATGCATCAGTTCAAGCTGGATGCGTGCGTACGCTCAGGTCCTGCATTGGTGCGTGCGTGCTCGTGGCGTACTGGATGCGTGTGCGCTCCGGCCGCTGCTGCCGTTCTTCTGCACGGCTTGGGCCTGCAGGGCGGGGCGAGCTCCAGCACACCAGCGCGGCGGCCTAGCTCGACCTCGCCTCTGGCTCACCTTCCCGCTTGCCTTTGAGACGAGCACCGGTCGGCGACCTCGTTCCCTCGCCGCCGGACGGGAGTGCTCCCCGCCTCAGCGGCTGGAGGAAGAAGGCGAAGAAGGCCCGGACAAGTTTCCAGATGGGTCAGCCGCGTTGGGTGCGGTGGCAAAAAAATGCCGGTCATGCCGGACATTGTCCGTTTGTTGACCCAAACGATCAAAAAACGGACACAAAATTTGTCCAAAATGGGTCATGCGTTGGAGTTGTCCTAAGATGACTTCAACGGGGCGACCCAAACGGACGCGCGTTTGGTTCGTTTGGATCGGCAAACGGACGCGCGTCCGGCCCAGATCCACCCCTTTTTGGGCACTGCACCCAACGGGCCGACGCATTGAGTCCACCTGGCCAGGGTTTTGATCTTTTTTTTCCCGGCTAGGTTTTGACATCATAAAATGAATCACACCATATAAATAATATAATTCAAATAGTCCAGCAAATATTTATTACAAATCCAAATAATTCAAGCAAATATTTATTACAATCCAAATAGTTCACAAACAATACAAATAGTTTCACAAATAATACAAATGGTTCATCAAATATTTCATGGTTTTACAAACCAAATAAATAGGAAATCAGTAGTTTCTCAAATGGAAGTACTGCTTTCCGCAGTGCTGCCAGAGATGCTCCACCAAATCATTTTGGAGCTGAAGATGGGCCACATTCTCACGAACGTCATGGTGGATGTCTAGGAACTGAGCATATGTGGACGGTCCCTCAGGCTGAACCAACTCACCCTAAAATTGACATGCCTGATCATACATACCCTCATCGCGTTCATCCTCCACAATCATGTTGTGCATGATCACACAAGCTGTCATCACCTCCCACATGGTGTCCTTGTCCCATGTTCTAGCAGGGTGTCGAACAATAGCTCATCGAGACTGGAGGGCACCGAATGCACGCTCCACATCCTTTCTAACACTTTCTTGTTCCTTGGAGAATCTCTTCTTCTTCTCATCATTTGGATTGGAGATGGTCTTCACGAATATAGTCCATGTAGGGTAAATGCCATCAGCAAGATAGTATGGCTTCTTGTACTCCCAGCCATTGATCTGAACTGTCACCTCGGGTGCTAGACCATTGGAGAGCCTGTTGAACACCGGAGACCGCTGAAGCACGTTGATGTCATTGTGCGAGCCGGCCATGCCAAAGAACGAGTGCCAAATCCACAAATCTTGTGATGCCACGGCCTCAAGTACGACCGTGCACGCCCCAACATGACCCTTGTACTGCCCCTGCCAAGCAAATGGGCAGTTCCTCCACTCCCAGTGCATACAATCTATGCTCCCAATCATCCCAGGGAAGCCTCTGGCCTCGTTGATGGACAAGAGCCGGGTCATGTCGGTAGCATTGGGTTCCCTCAGGTACTCCGGGCCGAACACCTGCACCACAGCTCTGCAAAACTTGTACATTGCTTCTAGGCACGTGGACTCACTCATCCGCACGTACTCGTCAACAAGATCAACGGCAACTCCATATGCAAGCATTGCGGTGCATTTCTGATACGACGAGAAGCCGTAGGTACCAACTGCATATCTTTTGGATATGAAATAATCATCAAAATGCATCACCCCCAACAGATACGATTGAACAATGATCTCCTCATCCGGAAACGGCGCCGGAAAATCTTGGAGGATACGTGGGTTTCACTGGACGAAAGTAGTCCCCATAGAGCTGGACATGGCCAGCTGCCCTGTTCCGGTCCAAGGCAGGAGAACGGCCCGGCAACGACCCTCGGAACACCGGCCGCATCCTCTCTATGTACTCATTGACGACGAGGGTGGCAACCAGGCCGTCACTCTCATCGTCGGAGGAATCATCCGATGATGATGGTACATGATGTAGTTCTTATAGTACCACTCATCAGAGCTATCCATGGCAATATTCGTACTTGAGTTGTTGCCGGGGCAAATGGTCGAACACCTTGTGGGCGGCGTTGGTGTCGCGGGCGCTCCGAGAGATGTGGCCGCAAGATTCACCGGCCGTGGCGGGGAGGAAGCAGCTCCGATGACGGCGGGGAAGAGGAGCAGCAGACGGCGTCCCCGGAATGGCCTGCAGTGCCAAATCGAGGGAGCGACGGCGGGGTGGCGGCGGGGTGGTGACGGGAGGTGCGAGGGAGGAGAAGGATATTGGGGTGGAGAATGATCTGATACGCGGCCAGGGGCGGACTAGATGAGGACACAATTGCGCTCCGCGCGCGTCCGCTGCCGTCGCAAACCTGGCCCAAATTTGGGCCACGAATGGGTCGCGGCGGACAGGAGAACGGACGCTCGGTGTTTGCGTCGCCCCGTTGGGCCGTGTTTTTGGCTCGCCGGATGGGGACGGACGCGCGCAGACTCGATGCGTCGCCCCGTTGGAGTCATCCTAAAGACTGTACATAGATTATATATTTTTCTTGTAAGCTAAAATCTGTAATACGTTAACCGAATAAAACGATTGTGAACAACACATCCAAATGACTCAAAACAGGCAACAACACATCCAAATGTATGGTCATTATCCCAACATTTACGGATAGAACTCTGAGAAAACTAAAAAATACGTCATGACCACATCAAAACTTTCTGAAATTTCAAGTTATCGTCGCATCGTTGGTGGAGAGAACGAATGCAAGTAGACAAACAACTGAGTCAGTCCACACATAGATGTAGAGAGAAATTTTCCGTAATAGTCAACGTGATTTGGGAAAAAAGTCTCGTCGGCGGGGGACGCGCCACAATCTATGCTGACGACCGACGGCTTAGCCCGCTTATACCGGGTGGTGGTGGTGGTGGGTGTGTGTGCGTGTGGGGTGTGGGGTGGGTGGGTGGGGGGTGGGGGACTGCACACAAGATGGAAACACTGCCGACAACTAGACCTACACCGAACAAAATTGGAGCGGAAGGAAGGCGATGACAAAGACCCACTGGTCCGACATCTTCGTCAACCACGCCGGCGAGACGGTGTTGAAGCCAGGTAGCATTATTCAATGTAGCGCCATGATACGCCTCAAATGCTATTTTTATCCGTACTATTATCATAATTCTTGCATAATTTTGGTATAGTTTATATTTTCATTATTTGTTTTGGACTAACCTATTAACTCGGTGCCCAGAGTCCGTTGTTGTTTTCTGCATGTTTTTTACTTTTCATACAATCAGTACTTTAAGCTGCCCTAACATATCAAGAAAATCATGAAAACTAGATTTAGGGGTGCGCCTTGGCGCACGACCCCCGAGCCCTGTTTTGACGACACACCATACACAATGCAAATAATCAACGGGCAGAAATAATTATATCCACATCTAAACTCGATTTGAGAACGGAGATTTATTCCTCACGTTCGGCACAGCCACAACGTCGTTCCGACTAACCTCCTTCACTCTCTTTTGTTTACCATGATAACACCCCGGAATACATACGTTAGGAAGGCCCCACTCTGGTCAAAACTCTAAACAGTTGACCATACCACGGTGGAATGACCAAACGACACGACATCATGATGTTTCTCCAGAACATACAAGCCACTTGTAAGCCGACGGACGTGCGAATGCGGACGAACAGGACCGACACGACGCATCGTTGGTCAAACACAACATTTATTAATCGTGTACCAGCGAATCCAACTCGTCTGACTGATCGGATCACACACACAGCATCGCCGCGCACGCCTCGGTAAAGAACGATCAAGAACACCCACACGACGCGTTAAGACGGCACAGGCCACTCGAACCGTCGTACGCATCGCCTACCCACGCACGCATCTAATAAGTACCGCTCCCCGTCCGCTCACACAGTCACACGCCCGCCTCCAACACCTCTCTCTACCGCTCGCACAGTCACACATCCACCGCCGACGATAGAACAGAGAAGAGGAACCGGCGAAGCCATGGCAGATCAGTCGCAGGACAAGGATGCCATCGTCGCAGGTCCGACCACTAATGGCCACGCGAGTGCTACTCCGGCTGTGGTCACCGCGGTGGTCAATCCCATCGAGGGACAGCCGGAGGAGGACGTGGTCGTGCCCGTGGCATATCTGGAGGAGAACGATCCCGTCGCTGCCGTCGTCGACCACCTGCAGCAGCCGGACGAGATAGGCCCCCAGAACAACGGACCGGCTCCCGTAGATATGCCGGCGTTCGAGGAGGCTGACAACGGCGAGGAAGATGAGGTACGTTCTAAACGAATGAAGGAATAGTTCACGTACAACTTTGCATACTTACCTAACGCAATCTCCTCCAGATAAAAACTGTTTTAGATGCATCTAAATATACGATTGACCAAGTACATACTACTTAGTTTTTAGGTTATATAATTTTGACCTGCCGATCATATTTCTGTACATACTCTATCCTTGCCACAATAGAGTACGCAACGATTTTTTACAAATCTTGCCGTAATGCGCAATAGTATACTTCTACCCGATTCATCTCAGTATTTGCTAGCAGTCGATTACATCAAGAAGGCTAGGTAGGATTCACAAAAAAAAACTCAAACTCGATTTATCCACCGTCGGCTCAGGTTCCACCATATGGATGGTCCCTCCGACTTGCCGAAATCGTGTTGAGGAACCATTCTGTATTTTTTATTGTATATTATTTCCCAACTATTGCAGTTAATTGTTATGTTCTTCTGATATGTAGGAAGAAGATTCTGATGACGTTGGGAGTGACGACGAATCGTTCGAAGCAAAACGCCAGCAAGTCCTGAACAAACTACAGAATGGAGAGATTAGGTACCTACGTGGTCCAGGCAGGTATCGGTGTCCATTTTGTGGAAGGCGAATTGCGGAAGATTTCTACAGCATGGCGGACCATGCCGTTGGCGTCGGTCAAGGCCACCATAGACGCAAGCCGCACGTCAGAGCAAAACATGCAGCCTACGGCGAGTTCTTAAGGAATCTCTAGAGAAAATGTGAAGAAATTGTCCTGGTAGAGCATATTTTTATCTTCTATAATGCATATAGATGCTACTACCGGACAATTGTACCTAAAAAACCTACCTATGTGGCTATGTGCTATATGAGCACTGTTCAGTTTAGTTTTACCTTACGTGTTGAACATGTCACTAATACCAAGGTAAGCACCGGATTAACAACTACATGTACGTACCCATCCTGTGAGATGCATCCATAGGTCTTGGTTTCCTCGCCTCCTCTGCAAACTAAACGCACCCGAAAACCCTAGACACAGTGACCAGCTTAAAGAGCAGGGCCCCTGTCTTGCTGACTCCATCCTTCAGTTGACGAAGAGAGAGGGTTATGTTAGTCTTGCAGTGAAGTTGGCGTAGCGAGCAGAAGACGTCATCGATCAGGCGTCGGCGCCGACTTCCCACTCGCCGGCACAGATCTCACAGAAAATATTTGGTCTGGCCGACTCCCGAGAGTCGGCAGTAATGACCTTCTTCGTCTCACTGCTTGGCGATGCGCCGACTCCAAGGAGTCGGCAGGACTGACCTTCTCCGTCTCGCTGCTCAGTGATAGATTATGTATATACCGCATGGACTAGAACTGTTTGTCCCTATCACTTGTGTACGTGACAGTACACACGCGACAAGTTGAACACGGCTACCGATGGGATCACACGCAGAACATCGGCAGGCACGCCTCGATAAACAACCATCGAGAACACCCTGGTATCACACACGTCGCGCGCCCAACCCGTGCTTTTAGTTGGTCGTTGCTTTTGCGATACGCTCGTGTGGTCATCTTTTTTTCGGTCTTTCCTTCCATTTTCGAGATGGCATCGTTGTAGCTCGATCAGTTCCATTGTACGATGAGCCTATACACCCTAGGATGTGTGAATACCGCTTCCATACAAACGGCCGTGCCGGCTTAATCGGTCCGGCTTAATCTACTGACATCCTTTTCTTCCGTGCAAGGCCCTTCCTTCTATGTACTCGTACCATGTACATGTTAGCTTGGCGAATATGAATGTACTGTAGAGATGAGCCAACAGCGAAATGCCACTAAGAGGATTAGGAACCTTCTCTTTATTCTGGACTGGTGACGCTGACTCCAGGGAGTCAGACGGTGCGTTAGGACGGACAAGACAATATACGCCTTGCTAGGCTGCTCTGCCGACTTAATCAGTCCGACTTAATTAAATGACATCATTTTCTTCCATGCAAGTCACTTCCTTCGTCAAACTGTTCATTCGCGGTCATAAATTATCTCGAACATAAATCCAACGGGATAGTCGGACGAGCAAGACCTGTCGGTTCACGAGCAAGAGAGATTTAAAGGCAGGAATGAATGCCGTGGTCGAGAAAGTTCGCATGATCCGATTACTGTTGCTGCAGATTGGTACGCTCAACATTGATGACAAACGCCATTCATGCCGACTCCAGAGATCCTAGGAAAAGTCGAAGCTTCAATACGCGGCAACACAATAATAAATGACAGCTAGGTGGGTAACCACTCGGAACCATCTCTGTCTTAATACACCGTCAGTTCGAGCCGGCTCCCTGGAGTCGGCTTAATCAATGACGTCATCATCACGTACATAAAGTGCCGACTCCGAGGATCCGACTTATGGAGGCGCGAGTTAGAGCTGCCGATACACGAGCAGACAGCCATTTAAAGCCAACGGTGAATGTTGTGTTTGACCAGCGACACAACATAAGAAACTATTCACGGGTGCTGGAGCCGGCACACGGAAACCAACCAATATAAAGACGTCACCGAAAAAAATAAAGAAGGGGCCGATCAAATGAAAATATAACACAAAGCTATAAACACGATAGCAAACGGAACGTAATTAAATATCTTGGTGTCTAAAAGCAATCTGAGAAAAACCAGAATAACCTTCGACAAAACAAAATTGAGTGCTCTTAGCTAACCTTTGTAACATTTGATCAGTAAAAGCCAAATGATAATGATCTTTCTTAGTGGCTATATTTAATTTTGAAAATCGTCTTCTATCCAGCTCGCCGACTTTATTGACCACTCCACCCTCCTCATCATCCGGGTTCCCGTCTTAATGCACCACCCAACCCCGCCGACTCTAGGGTCCATCTTAGTGCACAACCCGACCCCATCGACTCCAGGTTTCCATCTTAGTGCACCACTCGACCCAGCCGACTCCAAGTGCCGACTCCAGGTTTCCGTCTTAGTGCACAACTCGACCCACCCGACTCCAGGTGCCGACTCCAGGTTCCCGTCTTAGTACACCACCCGACCCCGCCGACTCCAAGTTCCGTCTTAGGGCACCACCCGACCCCGCCGACTCCAGGTTCCCGTCTTAGCGCACCACCCGACCCCGCCGACTCTAGGTTCCCGTCTTAGCGCACCACCCGACCCCGCCGACTCCAGCTTTCCGTCTTAGTGCACAACTCGACCCACCCGACTCCAGGTGCCGACTCCAGGTTCCTTCTTAGGGCAATACCCGACCCTGCCGACTCCAGGTTCCATCTTACTGCAACACCCGACCCGCCGACTCCAGGTCCCCGTCTTAGCGCACCACTCGACCCCGCCGACTCCAGGTTCCCGTCTTAACGCACCACCCGACCCCGCCGACTCCAGGTTCCGTCTTAACGCACCACCCGACCCAGCCGACTCCAGGTTCCCGTCTTAAGGCACCACCCAACCCAGCCGACTCCAGGTTCCGTCTTAACGCACCACCCGACCCAGCCGACTCCAGGTTCCGTCTTAACGCACCACCTGACCCAGTCGACTCCAGGTTCCCGTCTTAAGGCACCACCCGACCCCGCCGACTCAAGGTTCCGTCTTAATGCATCCTTCGAATGTGCAACCGAGACTTCCCGAAGCTTACGGTTTTCCATAGAGTTAACTGTACACTAAAATGTGTCTAAAAAATCAGTACCAATTTTAGTCATTTCAAGCGGAGCTCCAGCTGTGATCTTGCCAAAACACGTACATTTTTACACACGTGTAGGGAATAAAATCAGTACCAATTTAGTCATTTCACCAATTTGATCTTCTTCCTCCTCTCTAGACCATCTACTGTGCAAATAAACTAATATCTTTATGTTGTTATGTAGTCTAATCCGTATTGGCATCCAAGATTCAGTATTCTCAACATCAAGAAATAAGGTTCTTATTTTTATGACTTGGTCTTTTATTTTTTTTTAACAGAGTACCAAGTTTGACTCATGGCCGGCTCACCGAAGTCGGTCTCAGCTGGCATGCATTTACCCACCCAACGCGTGGAGTCGGCGGAGTAGGTGATGCCCAAGCGACACGCCCACAACCCATGAAGACAAAAGGATAAGACCAAGACAGATTACCAAGTTTGACCATCGTCGTTGGAACATCTTTATGTTGTTATGTAGTCCAATCCGTATAGGCATCAAAGGATAACGCCAACACCGAAATAAATAAAGAAAATGACTATATATTTCCCTACCGTACACCTAAATCACAAGCAGCGGTTATTTAAGAAATGTGACACACACGGGTGTCACGGAAAGATAGGTCTGACACACCACGTCATACGGACAGAAATATAGGCAAAACCACCACACAAACAGGAAAAAAACAGAGCACAAACACATGACAAACGCAAAATAAAAATACAACAACCTTAAGCAATGTAATGTAAAAACAGATTGAACTGCCATACCGTATGAACCAGCGGGTACCTCCGAGCCCAAAAATCTCCAAGCAGACCCACGAAACGAAGATCCATCCAACGAACCGACGACCTACAAAGAAAATAGTCAGACGATCCAAGGAAAAAATTCCGTTGTTTTTTCGTAACGGTTAAACCGTGGATCCACTAATTTGTTCATGTTCAGCGACACGTACTATCATGTCAGTTTTATTTTCCATTGAGTTGCCGGAGAAACGAATGTCACGCCGACTCCAGTGAGTCGGCGGGGTAGATGCACAACAAAACGGAGACGACCAGTCCTGACGACTTCAGGCAGTGGGCGGGGTCGATGCACAGTAAACATATAAGACCAGTCCAGCCGACTCCAGGGAGTCGGCGGGGTCAATGCCCAGTAAAACAGAGAAGCCAGTCCCGCTGATTTTGGCTCGCCGGCTCGGTGACTCTGATACAGACAAGTATCACATGAGAAAATAACCAATGAAAGGTAAAACACAATCACACAGAATATAGACACAAGAAATCGAAAGCTGACAGAGGAACGCACATAGAAAGATGACATAGAAACACACGTACCTATACCGAAACGGACCCGCAGCAAGATACCATGAAAATAACCAAATACGTCCACAAATAACACACGCGTTCACCGACGAGGAAACGAAAGAAAAAGAACGAATTTACAACCGGGATGAAGCCGGCACAGCCCAAACGACACGACTACAGAAAAATTGAGAAATAGAATAAACACAAAAAAGGAAGACGAAATACGACGAACATAAAATTTACAGCAAGAAATCGGCCTGCATAGAGGTAGTGAAAAACAAACAAAAAAGATCTCTAGCAGCACGACAGGAACACGGTCCAAAGCACCAATCGAAAGCAACAAAGACCTCAACGCCCAAAACGATACGCCCGCAAGAAAATCGAGAAATACAATAGCACGTAAAAAAAAAGCAAATACGGCAAAAGTAAATCAGAAGTAAGAAACCGGCCTGCATCAAAACGGAAGAACAAAAGAAAAACTGTTAGCAACACACGGCAGGAAGACGGTACAAACAAACGATCCATAGGAACAAAAGGATTCGCAACAGGATAAACACGATCCGAAAGAAGACAGGAAAATACCTGATATACAACCCGGGGCGAAGCCAGCGCGCAGACACGATCGATCCGCAGCAAGAAGTCGACCTGCATCAACATGGGGAAAACAAAAAAGAAAACACGTCAGAAACATGGCACGAAATAGTGAAGCAACCGATCATAAATACAAAAGGGAACACGAAAAAACTACACGAAGGACCATGGACAACTAAACTAATCAAACACCCAAAAATCACACAATAGCACAATCACAACAACAAACAATAAAAAGAACAGATCGCACACAACAACAGTACAACTGAGCAAGAACAGAGAGGAAGAAGAAAAGGGGGAAATGAGAGCTGCAGTAACCATCCGATTCAGAAAACAACCTATATACCCCGTTCCCTGAAGCACTGTATTTAGGTCTGTAACCACTCGCAACCAATGGCGAGCCGCCAGCGTGATGCGAAATTGGGCTTTCTGACTACCAGCACAGTGCAACGTACCTGCCGACGAATGGAAAGATGCCATGTAGGACGGTGAAATCAGGCCCGATTTTCAGCTGACATCACGAACAATGCCGATACTGCGAAATACCGAACGTGCCCCGTTGTATTGTAGAAAATACGCACTTGACTGTAGAAAAGACGCATCGGCGACGCACGCAAAGGAAACATCGGCGACGCAACATCCCGAGCAACCGACATGTGGGCCAAGGAGAGGGAGGGACCCGCATTCAGCGAGGGAGAGGGGAGAGGAACACGTAGCACGATCACTCTCCCGGACGGACACGCAATGCACTCCCTAAAACCTAGAATGGTAAATGAACAAAATCAACCAATGGGAGGAACGCGCTCGGAATCTTTGGCACTGTTGCCCGTCTGCCACACCGATTAAACACGAACCGTGAGGCTAACGGGCGGGCCCTCGGGCTACAGCGCTGATCCACGTAGGATGTCAGCGAAAGTGGGTGCAATAAGGTTGGTACGGTTAGCGACTTTGCAAATCCCTATTCATTCCGACTCCAGGAGCCGGCAGGGATCGGACGGAGCGGAGGCACGGAGCAGGGAGGATCTGACGGCCAGAAATGCCAAATCGCTGAGGAGCCTCCGATGGGTCTCACCGTTTATATCTTTAGATTGTATGTCATCGAGAAGCTTCCAATGAGCCAAAGAAGTAGTCGGGAGGGCCACAGAGCCCCTACATGGCCGGGGGCGCATGGGGCCCCCGTGGCTCCTTTCCACCGTCTTTCGACGCCTATATATATGATTTGTTCCGAAACCCTTCGGGAGGACGAAGTTTCTGAAGTTGTGCAGCCGCAAGTTCCTTATCCGCGAAGATCCAATATGGGGACCTGTTCCGACACCCTGTCGAAGGGGGAATCCACTTCGGAACCATCATGGTCAATCTTGATGCCACCATGACGACGTGTAAGTAGTTTCCATTTGGATTACGTGTCCATTTGCTCCTTTTGATTCTTAATACAATTATTTTATGAGTTGTATTACATGATTAAGATATATATATATGATGTAATCCATGTTGTGTTTGTTTGGATATGATTAATTGTCAGTTTATAATCAGATCTTTTTACGAATTCTATTGGGATCTATTTGTTTCTTTGCTGCATAATTTGTAGTCATATATGCTCTTCGATTTATTTGTCTATTTTGACTAATTTTGATGGGTAGATCTTGAGAGAGAGAGAGTGGTGTATGATAGTGGGTTCAATCTTATATTGATCTATATCCTAGTGAAAGAAAGTGACAAGGCTTGTAATGTGTTGTTGCCATTAAGGATACAACGATGGTTTCATTACCACACTTGGATGGTTTTGTTATTCTATACATTGTGTCATCATGCTTACTGCAATGCTCTGTATATTTTAACTTAATACTTTGAGATGCATGTTGGATTTTTGGGTGGATTATTAGTTATAGATGTTGTTCTATTAACGGTCTATATTTTTGAACGTAATGCCTATATGAATCATGCAATTGTTAATGCCTAAAATAGGCAACATGTTTATGACTAATAGGCCTAACTCATGATTCTTTACAATTGTTTTGAAACGTTAAGAGAGTAATAGGTAAACATGTTGATAAATGGGTTTACGTTGAGTAATGAAGATATGTTATTGAAGTGTGTGACCATACTCTTCTACATTAATCATATTAAGTTGGGAATGTACCTAGTATCATTGTATTATGATAGATACTGGTAGCGAGCGATCGTGTGTAGCTAATCACACGAGTTAGGCCAAGGATGCCAACAGGACATTGTCCCGCCACCTCCCATCCTAGGGGTGTGATGATTGTACTTGCAAGAATAAACTGCTATTCCCTCCGTATCAAAATATAAGACTTTCTATACTTTTTCTGCACACATGTATCTAGACGAAACGGAGGGAGTAGTAGTTATGCTTGAGTTGTTTATGACTAATGCAAGTTTATTCGTCTTATGCATTTTCAACCTATCCATATTTGCTAGCCTCTTCTTTTTTTTAGAGAAAGAGAGCACTAAGATCCCCTGGGATCAGCTATTACAATGTCTCGATTTGCCAGATCCTCTAGAGCTTCAGGTAGAGGATTCTGCGTTGATGAGAACCAGGGGGATGTTGCGAATTTAGCCAGAGCGTCAGCGACGCTATTGCTCTCTCTTCGGGAGTGTTGGATGATCACCTTGTCGAAGCCAGTCAACAATCGTCTGGCTTCCTCATATGTGACCCATAGCGGAGACAGATCTTTGTGATGATCAGCCAGTGCCTTGACTGCGCTCAGGCAATCCATCTCTAGGATGATTTTAGAGGCGTCCAGGTTGTGCAGATGCTGTAAACCGAACAGAGCTGCACGAGCTTCAGCTTCCTCAGCAGAGTGACAGGGCTCGAAAGGGCTGCAGGCCGCCAAAATGATTTTCCCGGTGTTGTCCCTTGACACCGCACCCATGCCACCAGGTCGAGAGGAGTCGGTGAAGGATCCGTCAATGTTCAACTTGATCCAGCCCGTCTGAGGAGGTGACCAGGTGGAAGCCGGGCGCACTGGGGCAGCGATATCTTTAGGTTCAGGGAACAAGGGTTTCTTTCCTTTTGCGTCAGATTGGGGCGTGATGCCGGGTTCAGTGCTGTAAGTTCTGAGGAACTGAACCGAGTGCTCGATTGTCTCTCTGCCATCTTGATGGACGCAGTCATTCCTCAAGTGCCAGGATCGCCAGAGCAGGAGCAGGATGTTTGATCGGATTGCACCTTCCGATTGGCTGAGCAGATTTTGCAGCCAGTCTTTCCCAGAGTAAGTGAATTTGTCTTCCGCCGGCAAAGCCCAATGCTTGCGCATCGCATGCCGCAGGGCACGGGCTTTGGTGCAAGCAACAGAGGCATGGAAGGCGTCTTCGTCCTCTTGACCACAAATGTTGCAGGTTGGGTTCAACTCTAGTGTTCTCCTCCATTTGTTTTTCTTGGTGGCGAGGGAGTCTGTCGCAGTGCGCCAACCAAACACCTGCACCTTGGGAGGGACAGAGGCTTTCCAGATGTAGTCCCAACTCGGTTTGTTACCGCTAATGTTCTTGCTGCTGCCTGTAGCTTGGTTCTGGTGTTTGAGGTTAAGTGCCAGGCGGTAAGCACTTCTAACCGTAAAGATGCCATTTTTCTCGTAGTGCCAGGCCACGATGTCTTCGGATTGTTGGTGAGGCAGTCTGATGTTCAAAATGGCTTCAGCATCATAGTCATGAAACAGTTCATGTATCAAGTTGATGTCCCAGTTATTGGTACCGGGGATAAGGAGTTGATTCACCCATCGTCTTCTAGAGTTCTTTTTCATTCCTGTAACTTTCAGGCCAGACTCTCTCGGGATCCATTGGTCTCTGCTAATTTTGGTTTTCTTTCCATCTCCAATGCGGTGTATGATTCCTTTTTTCAGCAGATCCAGTCCGAATTCAACACCTTTCCAGACAGGGGAGGGGTCCGAGGCAAACACGGTGTCAAGGATATCACCGTTAGGGAAATATTTGGCCTTGAGGACTCTAGCGCAAAGGCTGTTTGGCTTGGTGATTAGCCTCCAAGCTTGCCTTGCCAACATGGCCTGGTTGAACAGATGAATGTCCCGAAATCCCATGCCTCCTTTTCCTTTAGGTTTGGTGAGGTTTTCCCATGCAGTCCAGTGGACTTTCGTGCTGCCACTCTCATCTCCCCACCAGAAATCACGAATGAGTTTCTCATACTCCTCACAAAAGCCAATACTCATCTTGAAAACTGACATGGCATAGCTTGGGATAGCCTGAGCCACAGCTTTGATGAGAGTGTCTTTAGCTGCATGGGACATGAACTTTTCAGCCCAGCTGGTTAGCCTCTTCGAAAATCTGTTCATGATGGGCTGAAATTGATCATTTTTCATCCTCCCTTCTGGCGTGGGGAGCCCGAGATATTTTTCCTCAAAAGTGGAGTTGACAATGCCCAAGGAGTTTCTTATAGCAGACTGGACAACCTCAGGACAGTTTGTGCTGAACATAATGGAGCACTTGCTTGGACTAAGCAGCTGGCCTGTGCATCTTTGGAAACACGCCAAGGCAGCTTGAATAGCCCTATTTGCTAGCCTCTTCGGTAGTGTGCATTTGCCACTCTCATCTCAAGACATGGTGCAAACTTCATCGATGCATCCAAACCTGTGGAGGGCTTCCTCTTGTTTTACTATACATAAACTACCTATCTTTCTCAAAACAATCATCATACCCGCCAGTGACGGATTTTCCACAGCTATTCCGAAATATATAGCCATGAAACAACCATCGTTACATTACATGACTAGATTTGTTCGTTAATTGTTATTTTGTATTGCATGATCATATAGAGTTGGCATGATGTTTATCTGGCATTGCCACAATTATCATTTATTTACATGTTACGATATATCATTGCACATCATAAAGTTTAGTAATTTTTGATCTATGTGGAGAACCTGAAAAATCTGAAATCACAGTTTTCTCTCACGTACGCTCGCAAAATTCACGTGGAGTAGCACTCGACTCCTCCTTGAAAACGATTGGAACCCAACATGTTTTGGTGACTTTTAACATCTTTGTCGTAGGGTTTTTCGGGTCAAGCTAAGCTCATTTTTTTTTGGGACTGCTTTTGCTACTCAGAGCTGGGCTCTCTGAAACTGAAATGCTCGCAATAAACTTTCTAAGGAATGGACGATCCCAAGCATTAACTGGCAAAATTCCAGTCATATATATTCATGCAACAATGGCTTCTGGTGGGCAAGAAGGACGAGTAAGCATTGACTCTGGCGGTCGCTAGGATCAGATACCTCGATTCAACTCTCAGAGCACCGTTGTCAGCTCCTCCTTAGTTCCTTCTCCATCTTTTGGCCCCACGTTGAGTCTGTGATGCAATACTGTTAAATTGTGGTGCGTGTGTATGTTTTCTGAACCTTTGACATTGCCGGTTTTTGCTGTATTCATTTAAAATCGGGGTCTTCTCGAGTTTCTGCGTAAGAAAACACAATAAGATAACAAAGATGCCCATCAAGGGAGGTTTTAGAAGTCTGTATCCTCCGCAAACAACTTCATCCATACATTTCTAAAAAAAACTCATGCGTATTTGTTTCTCAAAGGACTCTTGCATCTATTTCCTTTACAGAATCCATAATACCCGCTTTTGATACACGCATCAAGTCGAACATTCTTCTTAATAGTTTTTCCCTCTCTTCCATTCCATCTAACCAACTCCCTTAACTGGTCGCTTGTAACTTTCTTTGTACTCATATGTTGGGTTTTATCTTTTCTACCAATAGAAAAGTACATTGCATGATCTAGAGATCTGACTATTGAGGTTAACTGTAACTGTAGAATTCAACTGAGCTAAATAAAAATCCGGTCTTAATTTGTTACCATTTTTTGCTAGTTATCATTTTGATTTCTGATGTTCAGCTAGTTTCTCACTGAACGTTGTTGACTCATGTTCTGCAGGCAAGCACAAGCGCTCAATCCATTCTAGCAGTTGCAAATTTGCACTAGCATGGTCAGAAACCAAAATCTGCAAGCCATAGGTGGAGAGTTGGCGAGTGATCACGTATGTAATCAGTGGGTTGCGTCATGTGCGTATGTGCCAGACACGTTGTAAAATTGAATTAAGCTCACTGATCAAAATCAATTGGCTGGACGTATTCTTCTATAAAAATGATACGTCTTCCATGACGTATCCTTAAAAAAAATCTGCAAGCCAACAAGCGGTGAATTAAGCTCAATTAGTTGCTACGGTTCCCCTCACCGTATAACGAAGATAAAAAAATAGTGACATAATAGTATTGGGGTACCTGTAGTCACTGCTTGCTAAAGATTTTCTTCTGACGGTAGCGCATCAGACAAGGAGACTTCACCAGGGAAGCAACCAGCTCTGATGCATGAATGCATGATGATATATAGTAATGTCACACTAGTTGGCTGGAACTGGTTATTTTTTTTTAGAAATGGGAGTATCACCCCAGCCCTCTGCATCAAAATGATGCACACCGCCGAGTTTTTATTAAAATAAAGTTATACCAACATCCATAAGTACGAATTATTACAACTCACTGATCACACAACGTGGAAACAAAAATCAGCCAATAAAAGAGTAACAGACTATGCATCTATTCTTCTAGCATGACGCCACCCAGTCTCGCAGAAGATAGCCCGAATGACCGCCATTATTCGAGTACATCCAGAATCCATAAGATCCCGTTGGGTGTGTTAAAGTAGGAGCAAACACATTTGAATCCAATGGATAGCTCGGGAGACAACATGCAAGAAATGAGGAGTTTGAACTTTATTAAAGACAATATCATTTCGGCAATTTCAAATTGCCCGAAGAAAGGCTGACACGCCAATACATATCCGTGCTTTAGTACTTTTGTCCACCCCATTTAACCAAGACCCAACATATGCGACACACTTGTCGGAGGTGTTAAGTCTAAAGTAAAATAAATGAGTCTTCAAATGTTTTTAACAAAATGAAAAAATATAAATAAATGTTCTACAGACTCTTCTGATGTATCGGTGCTGGACCTGGTTAATAGGCCACACATAAACCTCTGATTTGTGTGTTTATCTAAGGCACTTTGCTTGTTGCCGACAATGAGTGATGTAAGTTTAGGACAACACAAATGCACAGCTAGCCATGCAAAAAAGGGAATACCCGCGTTGACTTTTTTAGTGGTTGATCGTGCCATCATGACCCTGATTAGCTCAGGTCCTATTCTTCTTGTAGTCGCGGGTTCAGTTTGCTCCATGCATTAGTCTTTTAGACTTTTAGTTAACAAACCAAGATGCAGTTCAGAACAAACTTCATGAGAACCACATTTATACCTAAGCTGAAGTTTAACTTATCTCGTATAATTCAGGCATGCATTAAGCTTGAAACATCCCCATTGATATCTCAGTCATCCAACCGACAAATATATACACATGCGGAAAATCACAGGAGTATAATTAATGTTTTCACCTGTAATTTGACAATAAACGATCCAAATATTTGGGCTTATTTAATCAATATTTTCTCTTTCAATCAATATTTTCTACGGCTTTTTAAGTTTATGCCTACTGAGGTTGCCCCACTTGCTTAGTTTTCCTCACGTTCCCTACTTCACTTTACTGAGCATCGCAAATGGTCAAACGGGATGTTTTCGTCGGTCAAACTTGTTGCCTGTTACTTGGCTGAGTACTGACGAGTGGGACCACTTAAAATGCTTTGACGAGTGGGACCGTTTGAAATGCTCTGACAAGTGGGACCGCTTAAAATGCTCCGACGATCGCTGACAGGCGTGACTCGATCGTGGTCTCTCTGACGATTAAAAAGACGTAGTTCCTTCGCATGTTTCACCTGTTTTACGATGATTTAAAAATGATTAAATCATGAACATCATTAATTTGACAAAACCAAATTCGGGAAAACAATATTATTTTCATTACTGTATCTTCTATAGTACAAATGTTGTTCTTGCAACATTTTTTACAAACTAGACTACTAATACTAGTTCTAATGCTACTGCTAATCCTAGTAGTACTAAATTTTCTGCTTCTTCGACATCTGTTGTACGACATCGTCCTCGTCGACGCGGGTCCTCCTCCTCCTCGTCGTCGGCTTCGTGGTCATTCTCCCCCTCGTCATTGGTGATGTGGTCGTCGTCAGGGTTAGCCCCCTCCTCCTCGGCCGCTGCCTCCTCCTCGTCCTTCTCCGCCGGGTGCTCCTCCTCCAAATCATTGTCGTCGTCGGAGTTGTCGGTGTGGTCGCTCGTAGGCAACGGCGGGTCAGAGTCAGTGGGCACTCCTGCTTCATACCATGGGTGGATATTCTCCTGATCTTCCGTGCTAGTGTCGTCACTAGGCACGTTCTTGTCCCGAAACCACTCGTCGGCCATTGTTGTTGCAGACAATTTTTTTTAAAAGATAAGGAGAAAACTTTGGTTAACCGCAATGGCAATGGGATCTTCTTATTGCGCAGAAGCAGTGCACTATGTTATCCTTGGTGGAACAATTAAACACATCGAGGAGATCCGAAGCGCATTGAAACCGTCTGCCGAAGTACATAGAAGAGACAACTTTACTCAACAACCTCGTTTTTGCCCAGATTTTTTTTTTGACAAAACATGACATTAACCGTTTATCCGCCATGATATCAAAATGCGACCTCATGTTCAGTTGAAATGATAGGAAAACAACTGCAATATTCGCCGTGTCATCTAGGCATGTCACAACCATTCATCTTGACCCGTGTCGTACATCTGTCGAAAAATTGACGTTCAATTACGGTTTGGTCAAATTAACTGCAGTTGAAAATAATGTGATCCATCTAGACATGTCACAACCATGTTGGACGCGAACTGGCGCGATAATTCGATGTTTACGTGCATACCTTCATAGGTTCATTTGTGCCATGTCATGGAGCGCGGACTGGACGCGAACTGGCACGCAGACTGGCACCCACAACACGCGCTCTGGGACACTGAATTTAAAATAATATTGCAAGTTTATACTAATACACTAAATCTGCAGGATTTCTGTTTTTTTATTTGTTTCTCAATTTATGTGATTTTTCTCAAAATAGGGTCAAAATTGGTCGCACGACCATTCATAGCCAAGGTGTGAATTTTCGATTTTTTGTGGTATTGTGTAGAATGATGCTATACTACGTTCATATGTTTTTTCTATGATTTTGGGATCAAGCTATAACAAACTTGTAGTTAAAATTTCATTTAATAGCGGTAAATCCCATTCAACTCGTTTACTGGATGGAATATGGCTAAAAAGCTCAAAAGTTCAAAATATTCAGCTATTATGTCTCCAATATGATATACTTTGTGTGAAAATTGTGAAACTCTAATTTGCATTATTATTTGGGGTACCTGCTTCACAAAAAATCAGAATTTTGACACTAAAAGCTATGAAAAAGTTTCAACTTTTCTTGAATATTTCTTCAGCAATACTTTTCACAATGTCAAAACCCATGTTTGTGACGGGTTTGGTATTGGTAGAAATAACTTAGCCATGCATATGGTCATGAAATTGGTCATCTAGCTTGAAAGTCATGAATCTTCAGTCCATTTTGCGAAGACTTTTTTTAGAAACTGTTATATTGCAAGTTTATGATTTTTGACTGATATTTGTACACTAAAAAGGAATATCCCCGCATGATTTTCATTTTTTATGAATTTTTCTGCGTGACGGTTCAAGGTAGGTATTGAACTTTTCAAAAATAAAATCGTGCTATTGTGTAAAATCGTGGTATACGATTTGTGTGATTTTTCCTGTAATTTTGGAACAAAACTACATGACACTTGTAAATCCCATTAAACTCATTTAATGATGGAATATGGCTAAAAGCTCAAAAATTTCAAAATATCCAGGGATTATGCTTCCAATATGATATACTTTGTGTGAAAATTGTGATAATGCATAAAAACATAACCCCTTAATTTCGGGGGCAAATATGAGCGAATGTGATTCCCCCCTAGATTCATGGGGTCATCTACCCCAGTGCTACATTCGGAGTTTATAAATTGGTCGTACACACTGTAAACTAGCGAGGTGGGAGTAAACATCCCACCCTGTATGACTCCACCACTAGCACAAGAGACCATGCATTAAAACTAGCGAGTACCAACACCACATTCGGGGTATATAAACCGGTTCTAGTGATGTGGGAGTAAATTAAATAGTTATCATGATTTAATCATCAAATTATATTAGTAACAAACCAAACTCAGATATACCAAGCTGGCCTGGATGGTATACCAAACTGGTCAGGGTGGTATATCTGCTCGTAGGTGTGTCGTGGTTGCTTTTGCTTATTTGATGTATACTTCTGACCAAACATTTATTGAATAAATTAACAAAAAATGCCGTATGGATTATTTCGCGCAAATGTCGGTGGTCTCAAACTTGTTTTCGAAAAAAGGCTAGCACACAGAAATTGGTGTTAATTGTCCGGTGGTGTTTAGACACTAGGCTTTGTAATCTTTTGAGTTTCAAAACTATGCAGTTTGTTGTCTTTTTCGACTAGCGATTATAGGAGAACGTAACATATTTGGATGGTGTTCATCTCATGACGCAAAGACCGGAGAGATACCTCTTCCATTATCTAAGTTTTTTGTATTTGTAGATAACAATTCTTGAATATCTTGGGGAGACATTTCTTGCCTTTTTGGATCAAACATATTATAGGTTAGTTATTTTAATTTATTTTCCAGCTGGCATATAGCATGGGTGATCGGTCCTTCTACAAAAGTCGTGCTTAAGTTCCTAACTAACCGAACTACTTTTTGAGCGAACAAAAGGTCAAGAAAGCACTAGAGGAGTGGTGCAGACTATGCATCTCATAATTCCTAGTTTTTTTTCCTGCGGCTGCACTGATTTTTCTTGGACAAACCGTCTATTGATCTCGTACCTCCACACGGTCTTGCTTCTATATCGACTGTCCTCTCTGTTCCATCATGCTCGAGACTTTGGACTGTTAAGTCTAAGTGTGGATTGTCTACCTTTTCTATCAGTTTATAGTTTATACTCTTGATTGTGTTGGGTAGTAAATGGTATCAGAATCCAGAGTCTCGAGTTAGAGTACCGACCTTCGTTGTTTATTAAAAATTGATCCTAGCTCCCTTTTGTGTCCAGTATAGTACTCTTGAGTCATTCGTGAGTTTCTCGCGCCGCCGCTCTGTCTCCTCCGGTTTGCACGTATTGGCCTCTCCAAATCACATGTGAGAGGGGTGTTACAATATATGTGGATTGCACTAGTTTTTTTCCATCAGTTCAGATTTTTGATTGCATTGGCTAGTACATGAAATTTGACATATTTAACCTGTTTGAATGCCATTTGGCAATAGGATTAGTGAGGCATAATCGGCACATGTAATTTGTTTTCAGCCCTAGGTTTCTAGCTCTTTCACTTTCTATGTGACTATATTTGACTTGGAACTACGCTACTTTGCAATAAATTAATGAGGCTGTGTGCATCAATTGGTACAGAGGCAGGGGCTCCGTTCTCTTTTTTTTAAAAAAATGGGACTATAATCTATTATATAATTAAAACAACAAACATTTAATGGCTGAGATTAAGCATTAACAAAGGAACGGTTAAGATTAAAACGCAAGTAACAAGCGGTCAAAAGAACGCAAACGTAACGAGAGAAGCGGACAGAGAAAAACAATCTGCATAGCACACGATAGGACATCCATCTATAGCCTTGCTAGCCTACGCCGTTGTCCATGCCTGCCGGCGGCCGGCCGTTCCTCTGGGCAGTAGCCCAAGAGCCTTATTCTACCGTATGTCGATCTGCACGTGATGAAAGGAAGAAGTCGCCGTGCTGGCCTGCGGCGGTGGAATTAAGAGTACGATCGAGAGTATACGTTCTCCCGTGATTGGTGTTGTTCGCTAGGATCGACACCATGGCGATTTCGGTCTGCAGGTGTACGGCGGACAAGTAACACGCCGCGTGGAGAAGCAATCACAATGGACGTCGTGTCGATCTGAAGGCAGCTACTAGCATCCCGGCCCAGCATGAAGCCTCCGATCGATGACCTCGATCTCGCTCCGATGAAACTAGCTATAGGGAAGGATGACGATCTCGCGTCAAGGATACTGGAGAACACACAAGGTACCCTGAATCTACCTCAAGCTCTTCGACGAGACATCATGGGTCTCTCCGGCCGTCCGGCGTACGGGCGTCGGCTTCTAGGTTCCTGGAGAAACTGACACCGAACAATGAATCGCCATGACGCCGGCGCATGCAATCAGGCACGTCGCTCCACCGCCGCTTAGGCCGCGCAGTCTCGCGAGCGCGCGGCAGCCTCTACCGGCTCCTGGAGAAGTCACGGAATCAGCAATTTATGCATCGCGATCAGGCTGGCGCTTCCAGTCCTGCGCGCCGCCGCAATCACCAGTTCACCACGTCATGCATCGCCGATCATGCTGGCACATGCAGTCCCGCACTCGACCGCAGACTGCCTCTACTAGGTTATACGGGTAGAGATGCCGTCACATCGCGTTCCTGAAAGAAGAGATGCCGTCGCGTATCGCCAGCGACGATGACAAGCGATGGAGCGGCGGGTCAGCGACCAATGAGGTTATTGAAAGATGCCGCGCGGCCGGCCGGCAGCGTGCGTGCTACATGTTGCCGACAAGCCGGCCAGCAAGTGTTTTCTCTTAAAGTCAGAGCATGAGAGCGAAGCAGAATCGTTTTGGTCGTCGGCGTCCCTCTCAGCGGGCTTGCACAGAAGCTAAAGTCTCCGGCTCTAAAGCCCAATTCAACGAGCTTCTACACTGTATAGGACAACAAAAGCCATCCCAGTACATGTTGCATTGGACAAAGACATCGAGTCCTGTATGTTGATTAGTTCGGCCACACCAAATAAGATTAGCTAAGCTACACAATCGATGTAGCCTATAGCCAGTACTTTGTGTTTCCATGAGACTGTTGTGCGCATGATGCATAGATAGATACGAGGTAAGCTGGTAAGATCTCTGCATCCCTTCGCTTGACTATTCACTTACTATCCGATTTGTCTTTGTAAAGAAAATTTCTCACCAAAAGATTTGTGTCATGAAATGTGTCGAAGGAAAAAAAAAATCAACATTATGTGTAATATATGTAGATGAAACAATCTGGTAACTGAAGCTGAAGACTTACAAGATGATAAAGTGAAGCCAAGGTGAAACAAAGCCCTTAATTAAATGGCCTCTCAAACATGGATTACTGCATTGATATTGATATCCGCTCTCTGTGCTACAATTTGTAAGTTTCAGTCCAAATTGGTAAACGTAAATATTATGCTGCCATGTTCATCGAAAAAATTACAAATAATACATATTTGCATTATTGTATCCTTATGCAACGACATTAATAAATAGGGCCAATACTTACTATTTATTTCTATGGGTTTTCTACATTGATGCGTTCCCAAGCAATTATAAATCTCAGATAGAAGAAACACAACGCTCATCTCAGTGTCCGGCCGGAGCATCGTCGTCGTACAAGGCTACAAGCATTCTGGAGTACTATATTGCCATTATTTTTTAAAAATATCATTATGTACTCAATACTATTGTGTGAAAATTTCTTATTTTAGACACACCAAAAATGACAAAGATGCAGATCTTGGGGCGTGAATAGTGGGAAAAAATCTCAAACATTTTTGGATTTGTCTTTTTTGCTGAGCCAAAATATGACGTACTTGACATTGAAATTTTTCACAATCGTAGTTATATTCCTTCAAAGTTTTGTTGTATCCAAGTTGATATTGTAATGGTTCTTTGTTTCTTCATTTTTGCAGGTGCCGAATCCTTAAGGAAATGGTTGTGGAATACATGACAATATAATTGGTAATTCAACTGGATGTCAGGTAGATTTGTTTCATAGTTTTTTTGTTTGCTCAAAATAACAGATACATCACAACAGAGGCGGAGGCAGAATAAGGTCAGGCTTCTAGCATGTTCTATACACTAACACTAGTAGAAAAACTACCTTTCGTCCAGAGCCGAATCGGCCATTAATCCCGGTTCAGTGAAAAATCGGGACCAATGCCTGACACTGGTCCCGGTTCGAGCTACCAGGGCATTGGTCCCGGTTCGGTTGGGGACATTGGTCCCGGTTCGTGCCACGAACCGGGACCAATGCTCCAGTGCCGGACACGTGGCGTGCCGCGGAGCTTTGGTCCCGGTTCGTGGCACGAACCGGGACCAATACCCCTCCCCTGCCTATAAATAACCCACCCCCTTCTTCTCTTTTTTTTTTCTGGTTGGATTGGTGGGAAGTGGGTGCTAGTTTTTTTTTCCTTTGCCACGCACAAGATGTGTTCGATGAAATGCCCGAGCCACACTTAAGTTCACACAAGATGATATCCTCGGCCGAGGTTAGCAACTTTATCCTTTTCATCTGTAATTGATACAGAAATATTGCACGTGTCGATGTACGGTGGTCATTTCACTATTCAAGATGTTATTGTAATGGTATTTGATAAACTTAATTATATGATGCAGATGGATGCACGGATGCGATGGATGTACGGCGAACGACGCAGTTCCGAGTTTATTGCAGGCCTGCATAAATTTCTCGAAGTGGCTGAGGCAAACAAAGTGGATAATTTTATGCCTTGTCCATGTGAGAAGTGTCGGAACGTCAGGGAGTACTCTGACCCGAAACCATTCAAGACCACGTGATTCGGAGAGGTTTCATGCCCAGCTATAATTGTTGGACCAAGCACGGAGAAAGAGGGGTTAGGATGGAAGACAATGAAGAAGAGGAGGATGATGACAACTATCCTATGTTCCCTGAGGAATGCGGTGATACTGTAATGGAAGACGTTGAAGAAGAAGGAGGTGAACATCGGGCATCAGATGAGCCCGCTGATGGTCTTGGTGGGGTCATTTCTGATGCAAAGCGAGAATGCGATACAGAAAAGGAGAAGCTAAAGTTGGAGGCCATGCTAGAGGATCACAAAAAGTTGCTGTACCCAAATTGCGAAGATGGCAGCACAAAGCTCGGTACCACACTGGAACTGCTGAAATGGAAGGCAGAGACTGGTTGTTCTGACAAGGGATTTGAGAAGTTACTGAAAATAATGAAGCCGAAGCTTCCAAAGGATAACGAATTGCCCGAGACTACATACGAAGCAAAGAAGGCTATCTGCCCTCTAGGATTAGATGTGCAGAAGATACATGCATGCATTAATGACTGCATCCTGTACCGCGGTGAGGAGTACGAGAATATGGATAAATGCCCGGTATGCAATGCACTGCGGTACAAGATCAGACAAGATGACCCTGGTGATGTTGAGGGCGATGACGAGCCCCCCCGGAAGAGGGTTCCTGCTAAGGTGATGTGGTATGCTCCTATAATACCACGGTTGAAACGTCTGTTCAGAAACAAAGAGCATGCCAGGTTGTTGCGATGGCACAAAGAAGAGCGTAAGAAAGACGGGAAGTTGAGACACCCCGCCGATGGGTCCCAGTGGAGAAAAATCGACAGAGAGTTCCCGACATTTTCAGATGACGCAAGGAACTTAAGATTTGGTCTAAGTACAGATGGCTTTAATCCTTTTGGGGAGCAGAGCTCCAGTCATAGCACTTGGCCCGTGACTCTATGTATCTACAACCTTCCTCCTTGGTTGTGCATGAAGCGGAAGTTCATTATGATGCCAGTGCTCATCCAAGGCCCGAAGCAACCCGGCAACGACATTGATGTGTACCTAAGGCCATTAGTTGATGAACTTTTGCAGTTGTGGTCCGAACCAGGTGTACGTGTGTGGGATGAGCACAAACAACAGGAATTTGACCTACGAGCGTTGTTGTTCGTAACCATCAATGATTGGCCTGCTCTTAGTAACATTTCAGGACAGTCAAACAAGGGATACAATGCATGCACGCACTGTTTAGATAAGACTGAAAGTATACATTTGGGAAACAAGAATGTGTACCTGGGGCATCGTCGATTTCTTCCGAACAGTCATGCCGTAAGAAAGAAAGGCAAGCATTTCAACGGTGAGGCAGATCGCCGGAAGAAGCCTAACCTCCCTGATGGTGATGTTATATATGACATGGTCAAGGATTTAGAAGTAATCTTTGGAAAGGGTCCTGGCAGTCTATCTGTTCCGAATGACGCTGACAACCACGTACCCATATGGAAGAAGAAATCTATATTTTGGGAGCTACCCTATTGGAAAGTCCTAGAGGTCCGGTCTTCAATCGACGTGATGCACGTGACGAAGAATCTTTGCGTGAACCTGCTAGGCTTCCTGGGCGTGTATGGGAAGACAAAAGATACACCAGAAGCACGGGAGGACCAGCAACGTATGAAAGACCCATACAACAAGCAGACGGATAAAGGGCGTCAATACTTAAGCAGCTACGCTCTTACCAAAGCAGAGAAGGAAATCTTTTTTGAATGCCTGAGCAGTATCAAGGTCCCGGCTGGCTTCTCGTCAAATATAAAGGGAATAATAAATATGGCAGAGAAAAAATTCCAGAACCTGAAGTCTCATGATTGCCACGTGATTATGACGCAGTTGCTTCCGGTTGCATTGAGGGGGCTTCTACCGGAAAATGTTCGAGTACCCATTGTGAAGCTATGTGCATTCCTCAATGCAATATCTCAGAAGGTCATCGATCCAGTAACTCTACCAAGTTTACAGAAGGCTGTGGTCCAATGTCTTGTCAGCTTCGAGTTGGTGTTCCCCCCATCATTCTTCAATATTATGACGCATCTCCTGGTTCACCTAGTCGACGAGATTGCCATTCTCGGTCCTGTATTTCTACACAATATGTTCCCCTTCGAGAGGTTCATGGGAGTCTTGAAGAAATATGTTCATAACCGTGCTAGGCCAGAAGGAAGCATCTCAAAGGGCTATGGAACAGAGGAGGTCATTGAGTTCTGTGTTGACTTTATTCCTGACCTTAAGCCGATTGGTGTTCCTGAATCGCGGCATGAGGGGAGACTGAGTGGAAAAGGCACGCTAGGAAAGAAAGCACTGATATGTAGGGACGGGCATTCTTTAACTCAAGCACACTACACAGTTCTACAAAGTTCCACCTTCGTGGCTCCGTATATCGAGGAACACAAGAATTATGTACGCTCCAAGAACCCGGGGAGGATGACTCCTGGATTAAAGAAAAACACATGGAGACTTTCGGCAGTTGGTTGCGATTACAGCTCATGAATGACACCACTGTCGGAGATCAGCTCTACTTGTTGGCCGCGTCACCATCTTCGACTGTATTGAATTTCCAAGGGTACGAGATAAATGGGAATACATTTTACACGATCGCCCAAGATAAAAAGAGCACCAACCAAACAGTGGTGTCCGCTTTGATGCAACAGACGAGAATGGGCAAAAGGACACATACTATGGTTACATAGAGGAGATATGGGAACTTGACTATGGACCTACTTTTAAGGTCCCTTTGTTTCGGTGCAGTTGGGTCAACATGAATGGAGAAGGGATAAAGGTAGACCAGCTGTACGGAATGACAACAGTGGATCTCAAGAATCTTGGTTGTTACAGAACGAACCATTCGTCCTAGCCAATGATGTGGCTCAGGTTTTCTATGTGAAGGACATGTCCTCCAGACCGAAAAAAAGAAAAAATAAGCAAACGAATACATCAGACGATGAGCCAAAGCGTCACATAGTTCTTTCAGGGAAAAGAAACATCGTGGGAGTCGAGGACAAGACAGACATGTCAGCAGATTATGATAAGTTTGATGAAATTCCGCCCTTCACAGTGAAAACTGACCCAAGCATCCCGTTAAATAATGAAGATGCTCCATGGTTACGGCCGAAGCGATCATAGGCCAGGGACATACGCGAAGAAGGGTTCATGGCATTTATGTAAATCAATGTAATGTATTAAACCTTTATGTGATGTGTAGTAATGTATTAAACCTTTATGTGGTGAAAACCATAATACATAGCTCGGGTCCATTTTTATTTAACCATAATACATCACGAATAATATCACTAACTTTTGTCGGGTCCTAAGCCACGGGGTGCTGAGCGGCCGGCGCTGCGCACCCAAAGAGCAGGAACCAAATGAGTGGGGAATTTGATCAAACACCTAGGTAGGGGAGGGAGAGGGCAGCACCTTGGTAAAAACACGCCCAAAACACACGGTTTCCCCGTCATACAGCCCACCGGTGGCTCGTGAGACGGCAAATCGGCCTTCGATCCAAACAGCGGCAAGACGTCTCTGATGATTTGCAACCGTCCGAACAAGTGTTGCTAATCATCAGAGCGCCTTGTCGCTGCTTGGATCTGACCGAGGGGAGGGTTCACCTTCAGCCTCCGCTCTAGGAACTCCTGCCTCTCAGAAATCTTGCTCTCTGCTACCTGTGTACTGCCAAAATGAAGTGCAATGAGTAGACACTGAGTGCTGAACATGTCCGGGAGGGGGCTATATATAGGGTACATGTGCTTCTTTAATCCCGGTTGGTAACACCAACCGGGTCATGTGGCTCACGAAGTGGTCGTGATACTGCTGATCCAACAGCTCACAATCCCTCAAAAGAAACACACCCCTGATCCAACGTCTCACAAACGCTTGAAAGAAACACACGATCCGTGTGCTTCTTTAGTCCCGGTTGGTAACACCAACCGGGACTAAAGGCGGGCTTTGCGGTCATGACACGTGTCCTCCCCCAGCGCTGCCCTGGGCACGTGTCCTTCCCCAGCGCTGCCCTGGAGGTCTTTATATATGTCGTCGACGGGGTAAACCCTAATCCACCATTCCTAGCCACGAACGCATCGTCTCCACGAGATGGATCCGCCACGCCCGCCGCAGCGCCTTCTGGACGAGGTCGAGCGTGCTCGGCAGAGCGCGCTTGGGCGCAACCGCGGGAGCCTATCCCGCTGTATGCCCACGAGCCCGGCGTGGAGAGGAATGCCCAGCTACCGGCCTCCTGCTTCACCAGGTGCCGCCGCACCTCCACCTGGCGCCGCTGCACCTCCACCAGGCGCCGCCGCTCCTCCCGCGGAGGAGGAGGACGACGACTTCGACTGGAGCGACGACGGGGAAGAGGGTTGTGGGCTGCAGATACAGGAGGCCATGGAAGCCTCCTTCCAGTCTGTCCGCGACTACCCTGTCCAGCGAGCCAAGACTGCCTACCAGCTCAAGGCGAAGGAGGCTTCCGAGCTGGATTGGGCGCTGAAAGACTCATCCTCCATGGATCTTGCCCTCCGCCGCAAACGTGCGCGTGAGAACCGGGCGGCCGCCCACGGGGCTGGCTCCTCCCGCCGTTCCCCCTAATCCTACGGCCTTCGAGCCAGCAAGTCCGTTTATGTAGAATAATGTTGGTGATGTTGGATCAGGGGTGTGTTTCTTTCAAGCGCTTGTGAGACGTTGGATCATGTGTAATAATGTATTAAACCTTTTATGTAATGCATTCTATGGAATGTATTAAACCTTGATGTGGCTCACGAAGTGGTCGTGATACTACTGATCCAACAGCTCACAATCCCTCAAAAGAAACACACCCCTGATCCAACGTCTCACAAGCGCTTGAAAGAAACACACGATCCGTGTGCTTCTTCCTTATTGGTGGGATTCCCTTTAGTCCCGGGTGGTGGCTCACAAAGTGATATCCAACAGCTCACAAGCCTTCAAAAGAAACACACCCCTGATCCAACGGCTCACAAGCGCTCGAAAGAAACACACGATCCATGTGCTTCTTCCTTATTGGTGGGATTCTCACTATATATATGTAGTCATGCATGGCCTCCATTGGCATAGCACATCTAAACTCATATCTGCAACCTCATCACTCTCCCATGGCTTCCACCGTACCCACTCTAACCTACTCGGAGGCAGAGGCGCTTTGCGCCTCGAACTACCCCTGCCCGCCCGGCTACGACGTCCCCGCCGGCTGGAGGCTGAGCACCGGAGGCGTGCCGGTCCCTCCTGTCCCTCAAGGTTTGGCGCGTCGGGCGGCCATCACGAACCACTACTACCTCGAGCTCACTCCGGAGCAGCGGATGGATCCCCGCTGGCATCCCGACTACCGCCCGACTTGGACGCCTTCTTCATCAATCGGCGTGAGAGGGCGCTCGCTAGGTACGAGGAGGACGGCCCGCCTCCTTCGAACTTCAACGAGGCCGGCCGTCGGCTGTGGTGGAGTGGCCGGACTCTCCAGAGCGTCATGAACTACATCACGGCCAGCGATAACCCCCGCCTGCGCTACCCTCGCTTCCAGTCCAGGCGAGCGCCGCCCGACGACACCGACGACGACGGCGGCGACTACGACGACTACGAGGACGAGTATTATAGGCCTAGGCAGGAGTATGACTAACCTATGGTTCGTCTATGTACCCAAGATTATTGTCATTAACTACTTCTGGTCTAGCTAAGACGACAATGGCCGCCGTTACTATTCATTGTAAGGGGTCAAATTAGCCAAAACTATCGACGGTTCTGTGATATAACCACTACTTGTGCACCTTAAAATCATTTTTGAAAAAATTTCAGAGCAAACTATCACACACTTGTAGTTCAAATTTGAATTACTTTCGAAAAATAGGCATAAAGTCGTTTAAATAGGCGAAATTAGCTAGAAACCGAGAAAATTACCAATATTTGTGGATTATCCATAAAATATGGTCTACTTTGTGTGATAATTGGATGGGTGCCATTTTGCACCATATTTGTTGTACTTGCTTCACAAAAAATGTCATTTTTGACAAACGAAAAACAAAAAACGATATTTAGATAAGTAATTTGAAAACATAGAAAATGGTTTTGGATTATTTATTCAAATTTAAACACTTTTCATGTTGAAAGTCTTTTCAGATTCAAAACCATATGAAATTCATATTCAAACACCTAAATAAGAAGAAAAAAAAGGCGGGAAACAACATTTCAGAACTAAAAAGTTCGAAATAATTTTGAAAAGGGACTCTTTGGTCCCGGTTTATACGAAGAACTGGGACTAAAGGTCCATGGACGCGCGAGGCAAATCTGGCATTAAATTGCCAACTCATTGGTCCCGGTTGCTTCCACGAACCGGGACCAATGCCTTGGTCCCGGTTCGTGGCAGCAACCGGGACCAATGAGGCCTGGTATAACTGCCTACGCCTTCTCCTTCCCCATTCCATCCCCAAATCGACTAAGTTACTCGCGCGGACGCCGGAGCAGAAACGTCGCCGTCAGGCTGCCCGACCTCGCCCTCGACGCCCGCACGCCGCCCCGCCGCCCGCCCGTGCCATTCCTCTTCTTCCACTTCTGCCGCGCGCAGTTCCCCCGACGCCCCTGCTCTCCGGCGAAGCTCTGCTCTCCGGCGCGGCCCTGCCCTCCACCTCTGCCGCCACCCTGCTCCGGCGGGGGCCTGCCCTCCACCTCTGCTGCCACCCTGCTCCGGCGCGGCCCTGCCCTCCACCTCTTCGGCCGCGCGGATTGACCGGCCGCGGAGCCGCCGCCGCGCCTCCCACTCGACCACCGTCGCCTCGCTCGACCTCGGCCGCCCCGGCGAGCTCCTCTGCGCCTCCTGCTCGACCTCGGCCGCCCCGGTGAGCTCCTCTGCGCTCCTCCTGCTCGACCACCACCGCCCAGCCCCGCTGCACTGGTTGATTTACTGAATTCTAGGTGCGGCTGGTGATTAAAATTGTAGATTAAAAGTAATTAGATTAAATTAAAATTGTAGGTTAGAAGTAATTAGATTAAAATTGTAGGTTAGAATTTTAGTGTGATGTATATAGTGAATTACTTGCTGCATTCTACTAGGTTAGAAGTAATTAGATTAAAATTGTAGCAATTGTGATGTATATGGAAATTGTTAGGTTAGAAGTAATTAGATTAAAATTGTAGGTTAGAATTTTAGTGTGATGTATATAGTGAATTACTTGCTGCATTCTACTAGGTTAGAAGTAATTAGATTAAAATTGTAGCAATTGTGATGTATATAGAAAATGTTAGGTTAGAAGTAATTAGATTAAAATTGTAGGTTAGAATTTTAGTGTGATGTATATAGTGAATTACTTGCTGCATTAGGGAAAACACTTAGGATTTTTTGTGATGTAAAATTGTACACAAATGCTTAGGTTTAGAAATTCAAACCTAAAAGGATTTTTTGCTTAGGTTTAGAATTCAAACACTTAGGATTTTTTGTGTTAGGGAAAAAAATTTGTGTTAGGAAAAAAAATTGTGTTAGGAATTGTTAGTACTGTGTTAGGAAAAAAAATTGTGTTAGGAAAAAAATTGTGTTAGTAATTGTTAGTACTGTGTTAGGAAAAAAATTGTGTTAGGAAAAAAATTGTGTTAGGAATTGTTAGTACTGTGTTAGGAAAAATTAAGAAATAGCTTGTTTAAGAATATTTAAAGTGTTAGCAAAATTTATGTGTTAGCAAAATTAGCAAATTTAACTTTGTATTCACATTTGCATTCACATATCCGATTCACATTTGTATGCAAAGTTACCCAACTAAAGTTTTGTGCATTGTTCTTAATTTGCAGAAACTATGGAACGAGACGAAAATCAGGAAAACATCCTCGAGGATATAATCCGCGGGCCGGAAGATGTTGGTGATGTCACCTCGCAGTTTCTGAACAACTCCGGTGAGGGAGATGAGTCTCTCAACCGAAGAGACGGCTCCGGTGAGGTAGAACCCGACAGCTGGGGTGAGGTAGAAGTCGGCGAGGGAGAAGCCGACGAGGGAGAAGCCGAAGGCTCCGGTGGAACATTAAATGTTGCAAACTCCGGCGAGGTGCATATACATATATTAATGAAGCCGAAGATTGTATTAATTAAGCCTCTGCTGTCTATATACATATATTAACGCTCTTTCTTCTTTTAGCCCTCCGGATCGAGCAAATCTTCTGTAAGGACAAAACGAGGCGCAGCCAAAAAGTTGGGCGACCAAGAAAGGTACAGGATCGAAAAAGTCGCTAAAGACGACACACCGACTGCTCCCCTGATGTTAAAAATAAAATGGTAAAGCAATGCGGAGTTCTTGTTAGGGACTACATCCCGATCACCGTTCGAGAATGGCATCAGCCAAAGGAGGGAGGAGTAAGATATGTCGGCGAGGTGGGCAAAGAAAGACTTTGGAGAAAGCTCATGCTTAATTTCACCCTGCCGGCGCCAGAGGTGGATCCAGATGAGGAGGATCCAAATGAGGCAGAAAAGATTGCCCGGAAAAACATGGAGCAAAAAGTCAGGGACTGGGCTCTTAAGAAGATGGCCGAGTTATTCAAGAACTGGAAGAAAAGATTGAACAGCGAGTTTGTCGTGAAAAATAAGACTACGGACTTCGATAAAGGGTATGAGAAGATAAGGGACGACTGGGAAGAATTTGTGGCGTACAAGAAATCAGAGGAAGCTCAGGAAAAGTCTGCAAAAAATAAGGCAAATGCTGCTAAAAAGATCTACCACCATACTATGGGGCCTAGTGGCTACGCCTTTAGCATGCCTAAGTGGGAGAAACTTGAGGCGGACCTGCTGGCTAAAGGGATCACTCCAGAGCCACTCGCATGGATCGCACGGGCAAGAAATTGGTTTTACGGGCATGGGGGCACGTTGAACGCAGAAGGGAAGTGCATATATAACAGAAGACACAAAGATAATCCCCTACTACCCATCGAATGCATTAAAAATGCAGTAAAGGATGTTGCAGAGGGACGGTTCATTCCCGATAGAGAGGATGACGAGCTCACACGCGCCCTTGGGAATGAGGAACATGACGGACGAACACGAGGCGTACCAGGCTCCAAGCCCAAGACAATTGCGATTCCCGAGCACAGGAAGAAATTTATGTGATTCTTGCTGTACCGGTTTATACTTGTGTTTGCTTCAAACAACCTTGCTAGCCTAAACTCTGTACTGAGAGAGAATGCTTCTCGTGCATCCAAAACTTGAGCCAAAACCCATGCCATTTGTGTCCACCATACCTACCTACTATGTGGTATTTCCTGCCATTCCAAGTAAATATTTATGTGCTACCTTTAACTATTCAAAACTTTATTACTCCTTATTTGTGTCAATGTTTTATAGCTCATGAGGAAGTATGTGGTGTTTTATCTTTCAATCTTGTCATTTACTTCTGACAGACTTTCACCTGGACTGTGGCATATACATCCGCTTATCCAATAATTTGCAAAAAGAGCTGGCAACGGGGTGCCCAGCCCCAATTAATTACAACTTTCATTAATAATTCTCTTCACATGTTTTGCCCTGATTTATTAGTAAGCAACTTAATTTTGCAATAGACACTCCTCCATGGTATGTGAATGTTGGAAGGCACCCGAGGATTCGGTTAGCCATGGCTTGTGTAAGCAAAAGGTTGGGAGGAGTGTCATCTATAAAGAAACTAAAATACATGTGTAAACAAAAGAGAAGAGGGATGATCTACCTTGCTGGTAGAAATAACGTCCTTCATGGGAGCCGCTCTTTGAAAGTCTGGTTGACAAGGGGGTTAGAGTGCCCACTACCATTCGTTGACAACAACAAACACCTCTCAAATACTTATTTTGTGCTCTCTATATGCTTTCGAAAACTTAAAAAGCTCTAGCACATGATTTAATCCCTGCTTCCCTCTGCGAAGGGCCTATCTTTTACTTTATGTTGAGTAAGTTTACCTACTCCTTTCTATCTTAGAAGCAAACACTTGTGTCAACTTTGTGTGCATTGATTCTTACATATTTACTTATTGCACTTGTTATATTGCTTTATGTTGACAACTATCCATGAGATATACATGTTACAAGTTGAAAGCAAATGCTGAAACTTAATCATCCTTTGTGTTGCTTCAATGCCTTTTACTTTGAATTTATTGCTTTATGAGTTACCTCTTATGCAAAACTTTTTGATACTTGTCTTGAAAGTACTATTCATGAAAAGTTTTTGCTTATATGATTCATTGTTTACTCTTTATCTATTTGTTAGCAAACTATAGATCATTGCTTTGAGTCACTTCATTCATGACATGAGCCTTGCAATATATTGATCAAGATTGTGTGAAAGCATGTCTCCTCAGAAATTATTTGTTGTTATCGTTTTACCTACTCGAGGACGAGTAGAACTAAGCTTGGGGATGCTTGATACGTCTCCAACGTATCCATAATTTCTGCTGTTCCATGCTTATATTATACCATTTGCTACATGTTTTATATACACTTCGTATCACTTTTATGCATTTTCTGGGACTAACATATTAACAAGATGCCACAGTGCCAGTTCCCTGTTTTCTGCTGTTTTTGGTTTCAGAAAGTTACTTCTGGAAATATTCTCGGAATTGCACGAAACAAAAGGCCAGGTCCCTATTTTTCCAGCACGTACACGGAGTCCGAAGGAGAGACGAAGATGAGCCACGAGGTGGCCAAACCACATGGTGGCGCGGCTGGGCCCACAGCCGCGCCTGGAGGTGGTTTGGGCCCCTCGGGGGTCCGCCGACATCGCCCCTTCGCCTATTTATTCCCCGAGACGCGAAAACCTAAAACACCGAGCCATTCATCCAGAACATATTCGCTGCCGCCGCCGTCGTCAACCCTAACTCGGGGGGTTCCTGAAGCTCTTCCCGGCACCCTGCCGGAGAGGGGAATCATCACCGGAGGGCTCTACATCGCCATGCCCGCCTCCGGAGTGATGCGTGAGTAGTTCATCCTTGGACTATGGGTCCATAGCAGTAGCTAGATGGTTGTCTTCTCCACTTGTGCCATCATGTTTAGATCTTGTGAGCTGCCTATCATGATCAAGATCATCTTATTGTAATGCTACATGTTGTGTTTGCTGGGATCTGACTTATATTGATACCTATGTGGAGCTGAATATTATATTATCATGTCTATGTCATTTGTGATCTTGCATGCTCTCCGTTACTTGTTGAAGCCTTGGCCACGTGAATACTTGTAACTCCAAGAGGGGGTATTTCTGCATGATAGTTGGGTTCAACCTCTATTTAACCTGGGATAGTGACAGCAAGTTCTAAGGTTGTAGATGTGTTGTTGCCACTAGGGATAAAACAGCAATGCTTTATTCAAGGATGAATGTATTGTTTACATTACGCACATTACTTAATGCAATTGTCTGTTGCTTGCAACTTAATACTGGAAGGGGTACGGATGTTAACCGGAAAGTGGACTATTTAGGCATAGATGCATGCTGGATAGCGGTCTATGTACTTTGTCGTAATGCCCAAATGAATCTCATAGTAGACACCACAGCTCACACATGCATGTTATATGCACTTATCAATTGTCAATTGTCCAGCTGTAATTTGTTTACCCAGCATGTTAGTTATCTTATTGGAGAGACACCACTAGTGAACTGTGGACCCCGGTCCATTCTTTTACATCTGAAATACAATCTACTGCAATCATTGTTCTCTACTGTTTTATGCAAACAAACATCATTTTCCATTCGATACGTTTAACCCTTTGTTTTCAGCAAGCCGGTGAGATTGACAACCTCACTGTTAAGTTGGGGCAAAGTAGTTTGATTGTGTTGTGCAGGTTCCACGTTGGCACCGGAATCCCTGGTGTTGCGCCGCACTACACTCCTCCACCAACACCTTCGAAGCAAACCTCGTTTTCCTACTGGTCCGATTAAACCTTGGTTTCATACTGAGGGAAAACTTACTGCTGCACTCATCATACCTTCCTCTTGGGGTTCCCAACTGACGTGTGACGTACAAGCAATTGTTTCTGGCACTATTAACCTAGAGCCACCACTTAACCATGAAGGTGGCGGTCGGCTATGCCGTACCAATTGGACCTAATCCAACTTACCATTTCTCTCCGGTTCCAAATGGCTACGCTGTTGTCGGGGTGGATGAAGTGATGAAAGATTTTTGAGGAGCTGAAGCTGCAACACCCTGCAGGTGAAGATGGGGAGGTGCTTGAACTTGGAGAAGCCAAGAAAGTGACCATTCTATGGCCAAAGGAATTCATCGTGCTTCCGAATTGGCAGCCAAGGCCATCGACTCCTCACCAGTCTCCAGCGCAACAGTCCTCTTCACCGCCTCAGCATTCTCCAGCGCAACAGTCCTCTTCACCGCCTCACCAGTCTCCAGCGCAGCCGTCTCCGCCGCCGCATCAGCCGTCTCCGCCGCCGCCTCAGCCGTCTCCGCCCACCGCTGGTACTATGAGGGGTAAGCGATCACCGAAACGTAAAAGGTCGCCCCTCCCAAAAGTACCTCATAAGAATCTTCCCATCAGACCTTATGACCGTACGGTGGAGGAAAATGCCGCGGTCGTAAATGCCGAACATAAAGAGTGGTTGGCTAGCCTGAAGAAGCCGAAAGCGGTAGAGTTCCCCTCCACCCCAGCAGAAAAGCCGCCGTCTTCAAAATGCTGAAGACCCTTGAACAACCCCGCCAAGGCTGACACCAGACTATGACCGCCAGATTCGCAAGTCGGTTCAGGCAAATAAGGAGCGGTCGAAGAGTAGTAGTGCAAGCGGGAAAGGGAAATCAGTTCCCCAGCTCGGAGAACAGAAAAACCAGTCGTGCCCCCTGCTCAAAGTGTTTTCCAATACCGCCGAGGGGTCGAGCACAGGTGATGTCGCTATCGATCCTGAGTTTGTTGCAATATACGGAGAAGCGGCCGCTGCTCATGGCATGTCTATTCCGGACTACTTAGCGCAATTACAAGAGTTCCAGGAAGTAGCATACCAATACAAGTACGGGAATAGTCTCGTCAAACCTGAGCTAGTCAACGATCTACCAACAAAAATGCGCAGATTGCATAAGTGGTACATGCGAGCCTGTGAGGAAGGGGGGAAACTGGATCTACGTGGCCTATAGAAACGAGCATTACGGGCATGGAAATGGCGTGGTAATGATTGAATTTCCTGAATTATTTCAGTTATACCAACAAGACGCCATCGACAAAGCTATCCTCAGTGCCTATTGTCTGTAAGTATTATTTCTGTAATTAAGTCTCTAGCTAGCTCAGCTCGTTCATTGCATGTATAATCTTACTCATCACTATATTAATTATGCAGAATGAAGATTCTCCAATGCAAAAGAGGACAAATCTATGACATTGGGTTCATTGACCCACTACATTCATCAAATATCTCTCAAACGTCATTACAACGACACATAGGATAACTTGGTAAGGGCGTTGAGGTTTAACGAAGCCAAAAGGGAAATACTATTTCCTTACAACTACGGGTGAATGTTACTGTCTTCTACACATTCTATTTCGCTTACTCGATGTTAAGTGTATAATTGATGACTTATGCGTGCGTAGCTTCCACTTTATTCTGCTAATCATTAAACCTGACAAAGGAGTAGTACTTGTCATGGACTCGAAACGTAAACCCCTTGAGGAGTGGGCGGACATGCAGGAATGCCTCCAAAGGTAATTTCAATCATTATGGCACTATATCGGCAACTTTCCGTTCATTCCCTGGTAGCAAGCAATTAATATATAACTCATTTATTCATTTTCTTTGCCGGACAGGGCTTGGAAACGGTTCACCGCCAAGGCTAGGGGTATTTGGGCGCCGAAGGTTACATTTGAACAAATAAGTGTAAGTTATCATGCTTGATTATTATTCCGCGCATCTCTTTGATTTTAGTTTCAATACCATTATCATGCTTGATTATTATTTTGATTAACTCTGTTCTCGTAAAGTGCTCGAGGCAGGAACATGGGAATAATTTATGTGGATTCTACGTTTGCGAGTTCATTCGCCAGACGACCCATCAGACGGGCGGCCGGTACATAGAACAACTTGAAGTACGTAAACAATATTCACAATTTTAGTTTATTGCCATCAATTGTGTTTAGTTTCATTCATATATATTGACCCTTCTTTAAATTAGATCGAACGGCTGTGGGACGGTCTTTTACCACAAGATCGCGTACGCGCAATTCAAGAGGAAATTGCGGGATTCTTAGATGCAGAGGTTTTAGATCCAAACGGAGAATACTATGGGCCGGTTAAATGGGAGTGTAAAAGAGATGTATATATGCATGAAACTCGTGTGTACATTTAATATGTTCGACCAAGCACGACGAATGAGCTGTGTGTAATATATTCATGACGATGATGTGTAATAGTGGTTCCTTCATTGCTGTATGTAGTACCATGCATCGAATTGAGTGCGACATGGAGAGCCGGCGAGTGAGAGATGAGCCGGCGAGTAGTACCTGCACAGAAATATCGAAGCTTGGCCTCGATATGTCGGCGAGTGAGAGATGGAGAGCACGTCGGCGATGCGAAGAAGGGGGAGACGACGGAGGCACCGGCGAGTGGGAGAGGGGGCACCGGCGAGAGGGAGAGGGGCATCGGCGAGAGGGAGAGGGGGCACCGGCGAGAGGGGGCACCGGCGAGAGGGAGACCCTAAACCCTAAATACAAAAAAAAACTCATTGGTCCCGGTTCTTAACAAGAACCGGGACCAATGAGTCCCCCCCCCCCCCACGCCCAGCCAGAACTGGCCACGTGGGCACCCATTGGTCCCGGTTCGTGGCCCAACCGGGACTAGCATTAGTCCCGATTGGCCAGTCCCGGTTGGGCAACCGGGACTGATGGCCCAGCCGAACCGGGACCACAGGCCCTTTTTCTAGCAGTGTAATAACTATGTTAGTCAATTTACCCTGTGTATGAAAGTCAATCTCATATACCTTGGTTCATGTTCAGGCTAGCTCGATCAGTAATAACTATAGATTAGATGATTATGCTTAAGATAATATAGTTCGCCTGATTTATCAAGAAGCAAAATAGGTACTGGATAGCTAAGGTATAAAGTACATCACCCATCTTGATCAATGTTTCTGTAGATGGACAAATCACTCCAGGAGCGAGGAGTCCCAATGAATTTCTGGACCTTGAGGAGAAAATATAACTTCAAGTGACTCCACTTCTGCAAAATAGAACTTTCAAGTCTAAACAATGAACTTACTCAAGTTTTGTGTTTATAACATGTGATTTTTTCATCTAGCCGCGCAATTGCGCGGGCCACCCAGCTAGTTGAGAAATAAATAACTAGGCACAAACTTGATCGTCCTAGAAATATGATAACTGTGTGAAAAATATAGAGCTAGTTACTCCTAAAGGTTTTTCTCCCGCTCAATAACTTTTCATTCTTATTATCACCAGACGTCTTACAGAAGATTGTTTACATCAGCGTTGTGAAGTCTTTAGAGAGATCGAGGCAATCACAACTTAAAAGTTGAGGTCTGTAGGGGGGAGGGTGGGATAGGTGATCTGGAGAGACTATCTTATGCGTTGCGTGCATGGGCCGCCAAAGCTGCATGGAAACGATTCAACAATGACGTAGCCGTTCACAAAGCGGGTGGGGAAATAATCTTTTGAAACGATCGTGCGACGCTGCTGCTGACCTTGATCGATCGGTCTCTCTCTGGTTAGTTTTTCTGTTCCTGTGAAGGCGCTTGACAAGAGCTAGCCGTTCAGCAGTCTGTTCCTTCACCTTGACTCCACTCCAAGCACATATCTCTCTGGGCAGAGGCCAAACGGCTTCACGACAACCCAGCGTGAACTCAGCTAATCATCCTTATATATAGTATGTGTGCGCGGAATGTATACATGTGAAAAGAAATGTGTCATCTAATGCGTCACATCACCTAATCAACCCGGCAGCAACCTGCAACCGTGCACGTAGTCGACATCTACTGGCTTCTAAATTAGCTCTGACATGGCATACGTACATTTACGATTAGGCTACTTATAAAAATCTTATTGGGTTAAGCCGCTTGTACATACTGAAAATTTAACTTTACCCGTTAAGTTGTTTTAATTTGGTCATCTGCAACCGTTCGCTCTCAAGACGTAACGAGCAAACAGTTCGTTATCATTTGATTGCGAGGAAAAAGAGGGTGGAGGAGCGAAGCATAGGGAGAAAATTGAGCGGGACGGTGACAGATCGATGGTCTTCTTATGGATTTCATTGTGTCGTTGCTGCATGGCTGGAGGGTGGTCTCAGTGGGCCGGCTATTGTCTCTGGCGTGTCAGCCACCGTCACAATGAAGCGGGAGGAGGAGGGGACAGTGGTGAGAGGAGGCTCGAATTCACAATGGCGCGTGGTGACGAGGAGGAAGAAGTTGGTGAGAGAGGGAGTTGGGGCAGTCAGACTGTAGATGAGATAGAAGACAGAGGCAAAGAGGTGTTCACTCCCTAAGGAAATGGGATGAACAATCAAGCCTCATAGATGCTTGATAACTACCTTTCTTATTCAGGCCACAAGTAGTTTTATTTTTGCATTGCAGAACATATAGAAAACAAAAGGTGAAAGAAGACAAGGATGTCCATTTGATAACAAGTGCAGTTTGCATGCACCTTATAAAAGAGGTGGTGAAATGCGCACTTCATCACTTCACGTGGGCTACACGGCAGGGCCCCAGTCCACTGAACACCGCCACCCCACCTCTAATCCCCTCGCCGCGGCCTAAGGGCGCCACTGGGCAAAGTACATGCCGAGGAGGCGGCCGAGGCCGGGGGGGGGGGGGGGGGAGGGTGTTGTCCGATAGTGCAGTGGGTGCCATGGCGGCGGCGGGGGGGGTGGAGTGGTGTTTTCCGACGACAAGGTTGATCGAATCTAGAATGGAGCAGATATGCTAGACGGGAGGCTGAAGTTGGCACGATGGCGCTGTTGAGGATAGCAACGATGTCGGGGCGATGGCGACGAGAGTCATCACGATTGCCGGGGACCGAGACCCGGAAGTTATGACAATGGTGCTTCATGTCATGTGTTGCTACGTAGGAGTGCTGGAGTGGGGTGCTCTTGGTGGTCAACGAAGGAAGCGCAAGTCGTAGCACACATAACTCTATGTTTGGATTCTAAGTTCTCCAGGTCTACAAGCTTTTTCTATGGGAGAAAAAGAGAGCCATACGAAAGCGTATCCTCGATCTTGTGTCGGTACTACCAATGGCGACATCTTAGTGCTTCGCTCCCTTGTTAAAGGCATCATCATGAGCTCCACACTTACTCCCTACGCAAGAAAGGCATGGGTTCTCTATGTGAAAACTCAAGCTTCGGTTGGCCGAAGTGGGTAATGGCGGTGTCTTCTCCGCTTCCCTCCTCAAGGCATCTCCAGGGGCGGAGGCAGGATTGGACATCATGGGGGGCCGGACATGCTAATTCTTCATTAGGGGGCCAAACAATGTGTTTTTCTTCTAAAATGGTATCAAAAGTAGCATTATGCAGTAAAAAAATCTTGCTAATCCATGGCATAAGGGGGGCCAGGGCCCATGCTGGTCCCTCCTAGCTCCGCCACTGGGCATCTCTGTGGAGAGTCGCTATGTGGACGTTATGTGGTGATCCTCCCGCGTTACGGTTGGTAGATGCCATGCAGCATGTCCGGATGGCTGGTGTACGCCGAGGCGACAGTCTCAGGAAGTGATGCGACAGCGGCTCTTTGGGTCAAGATAACAATTGTGCATTATTTGGTTGTCAATAATGTGACGCTACTATGGCGGGGTTATCGGCCCGGTCAACGTGCCTAGAGGACGTGGAATTGTATGTCGGGGTGGAATCCATGGATGTGCTGATGCGACGGCCGTAGTATGTGGGTGATGATACTTGTGTTGATCGGGCTACAGGCAAATTGGTTGTGCAACGTTGCAACTCTAGTTTGAGATGTGTTATGTCTGGCTGGCGGCCTCGGAAGGAGGTATTGACTGATTGTGTAGGACACGCGGGAGCGATGGAGGTAGGCGTTACTCCCATAGCAGTCACGACTTCTTGTCTCCGGCGGTGCGAGATCTGCTTGTTTGGTTGTGCAGAAGAGTGAGGAGTCTGCTGCCCCCCCCCCCCCCACACACACACACAACAATCACGAATGATTCTCTCTCTTTTTTTGTGGTGTTTCGCGCCGTCGACGATAATGGGCCTGGCCTAGTTGTATCGGTTTTTTGCCTGTTTTTCCTAATTAACTGGGCAACATTCTTCTTCTTAAATCTTAAGCAATGAGCCAAGCTTCTGTCTCGCGTTTCAAAAGATAACAACATGTAACTTAATTTCGATAGCAACATACAGTTGTAGGCACATGCCGCACATCACAACAATTGTAAACTGAAATATAGTCAGCTAAACCAAGCAGACAAATACTAATAGTATATCCCTCAATACGTTCGAGCGGGACAAGAACCATGCTATCCTCCAGTCCGGCCTCGAACTAAATTTTGTATTTCCTTGCGTGCGCAGACCACCAAGACACGTACATCGCCAGAAACCGCTGCAAGTTCTCACTAGAAAAAGCAGAGCAATCCACATATAACGAGACAAAACCCCACAAGTAGGGGGGACAGAGATCACAAGCACGGAAGCATACACCAACCACTATAAAAGCAAGCAACGCCTTGTCCTCCTGGTGGCGGCCACCACCATTTGAAGCTAGAAGAAGAAGAACAAGGAGAAGCCCACAAGGCCAGTTAACAATGGGGAGGTCTCCTCTCTGCGACGAGAGCGGACTCCTCAAGAAGGGCCCGTGGACGCCGGAGGAGGACGAGAAGCTGCTCCAGTTCATCCAGAAAAACGGCCATGGCAGCTGGAGGAACCTCCCGAGGCTTGCTGGTACAATTCACCTTCTAGGACGACGATCAAGTTTGTGTATGAGATTGTATTCAAACAGTTGTAGTCCCTTGATTGAACACCTGGTGTTTATGTATGAAATTGCAGGGTTGAACAGATGTGGCAAGAGCTGCCGGCTGAGGTGGACCAACTACCTGAGGCCGGACATCAAGAGGGGCAAGTTCTCCCAGGACGAGGAGCAGACCATCCTCCACCTCCACTCCCTCCTCGGCAACAAGTAGGTCGCCGTAGCCCATGCTTACAGTACACCAATCAATGCGTCACTCGAACTCCATTGATCTGAACGCACGAATTGCTCACCTAGTGCTGTCACCTGATCAGGTGGTCGGCGATCGCGACGCACCTGCCGGGGCGGACGGACAACGAGATCAAGAACTTCTGGAACACGCACCTCAAGAAGCGGCTCATCCAGATGGGCTTCGACCCCATGACGCACCGCCCGCGGACCGACTTCTTCGACGCGCTGCCGCAGCTCGTCGCGCTCGCGGCGCTCCGGGACCAGCTCGGTGCTGCCGCCGTCGACACCTCGGCGACGGCGCAGCTGCAGAGCGCCGGTGCCGACGTGGTGCCCTTCCTGCAGGCCGCAAAGCTCCAGTACCTGCAGTGCCTCCTCCAGTCCGCGGCCACCACAATTGCCTCGGCCTCAGCGGGCTCCAGCGCCATCTCGGCGTCTGACGTCCAAGCGGCTCTTGTTGGCGCCACCGCATGCTCACCGCAGGGCACGTCGGCGGCTGATGCTGCTGCCTCAGCGTCATCGGCCGGCGATCAACAGATGTCGTGCACGTTTTCCGAGGCGCATCTTGTCGCTGTTAGCGACGACCTCCTCCTCGGCTGTGGCGCCGCCGGTGTCTTCGATAACTACTGCCACGGTGGCTCGCTGCCTCCCCTCGCCGATCTATCCGACGCCACGGACGGCCGGTGCAGCGCAACGGCTTCGTCCAGCTTCGGTGGCGGCGCGAGCAGCCCTCTCCCCTGGCCGGAATTTTTCCCCGAGGACGACCCCTTCATCACTGATTTCCTCTGACGCCCTAACACAACACACTCTATACGTGCGCGGGTACAAGCAGTCAAACACACGTTCTTATGCGCTTATCATCAATCGATCTGTAAATTGTGCAGCATTTGCGTACACATACATGCTTGCATCGCCTACGTATCAAAAAAAAAAAAACATCTGATGCAGTTTTCTCCAAGTAGCTAGTCAGAGTATGACTTTGTTGTTGAAAATAAAATAATCACTCTATTTCGACGATAATGCAAATGAAAGAGCGACCTTCGGATGTGCATTATCTTATTATTATTACTCCCTCCGATCCGTTAAAAGTGTCGTGGAAAATCAACGTACCATGTACAGATCTATGCATATACATATACTAGTGACACATATTTAGGATCGGAGGGAGTACTATTATCAAAACGAGGTCCAACGTCGATAGCACCGAATTAATCTGTCTTACAAAAAACAATCGAGACCAACATATGGTCTCCGGGAGAGCAAAAGACGAAAATCCACATGTTGGCAAGAGGCCAACCACGGTAGGAAATACATCCATCCATGCTCATTCATCCAACAAAAGAGGCTAGATCGTGGGGTTACTCGAAAAAAGATTTGCTACGGCGAGCGCATACTCACACAAAGAATCACACTAGCCAGCTTCCGAGATGGAAATAATCATTTGCAGGAGGTTGAGGCCATCACTTGACCTCATCTAGTCGCTGCGTTTGCCGTCGAACACTTCGATCCGACCCATCTGGACCCAAAGACGGCCACGCCACCGCACCTGTGCAACTTTGACAGTTATGTTTTACGTATGCTAGGAAATGGTTTTAGAATTATGATGCTGTGAAATGTGAAGTCTAATGATATAACGTTGACTCGATCAACTTAGCTAATTTTTCTTGTAATAAGATAAATTTCAGAAAATTTTGTTTGCACAAGCATGCCGTCCTCTATTTTCCGAACGGCCAGAGGTTCTAAACTGTAATGTGCTAATGTAGTACAGTAGTATAGTTTTTTCTTGAACGAGTAACTGAACATGAATGACAAATTTTCGATGTTCCACCAGGCAAACTGAAATTCTCGGACACTGTATATATGTCTGGAAGATCCGTTTTGCAAACTTTGCTAAATCATGAGCGTGGTACACGTACACTCGTGAAAACTCGCGTTGACGCGAGAGGCAGAGGAGAGGTTGCTCTCTTGGGCCTTGCTTTATTGTTGGCGACCAAACCTCCTACTAATGAGACTACAATGTTTCAGGTGATTGTGCGTCCAACATAAAGGTAGTGTGGGGATTTTTTTCCCTTAAAGAAGAATAAGTGGCTATCATTTTCCATATCTTTTGTTGGGCAGGTATGAGTTGATTCACTGCTCACCGAATCTAAAAGACCTAGCAACCCTCACTTGAGAAACTGAAACCCAATTTTTTTTAAGGATACGTCCAAGCAGACGTATCGGTTTCAAAAAGAAGAGGCCAAGAGACCGATTACAACGTGTTTAGGCACATGCGTCAAAAACGCCACTCCACCGAAAGAGAAAAAAAGGGATCACTCGCCAACCATCCACCTATCTACGGAACCTAAGCTACCCCTAAACATCCTCGCCGCCCGCCACAGGTCAGCCTCGGTCTCCACCATTCTAATGGTAGTCGTTGTTGAAGGTCTGTGACCCTCGAAAACCACGCCGTTCCTATGCCTCCACAAGCTCCAGCAGATCAAGTTGATCGGCGTCCACAAGTCCTTCTCATCGTTACCTCCCGGGGTCTTGGACGGTAACCAATCCACTAGTCGATCATCATGGGCAGGGACCCAGTCCGCTCTACCCCACTTGCTCAGAAAAGAGTGCCAAACCTCTCTAGAGAGGACACAACCAAGGAGAAGGTGGTCTATGTCTTCTCCCACTTGGTCGCACAACGGGCAGGAGGCCGGTCTCGGCAGCCCTCTTCGCCCAAGGCGGTCTGCAGTCCAACATCTGTTCTTCAACGCTAGTCAGAGGAAGAACTTGCATTTGTTGGAGCTCGGGAACACCAAATCTGTTGGGCCCCATCCAACCCAATCTTGCCTTCGAAGAACGCCCTGTAAGCCGAGCGAGTTGAGTACGTGCTATTCAGATGAGCAACACTCTATTACGCTTAGAGTAGTAAAGATAAAGACAACCGAATGGAAGCACGGTGAGAAATAGACCTACCAAAAGTCGGTTGGGCCAATCAAGATAGAAACACTACATGACTTCTAAGCACATAAAGTCAAACCTGCATGCTACATGTTATCTTGGTGGTGGTTGTGCTGCTGCTGTAGGGACTGAAACTACGTAGCGGGACTTTTCTTTTTTAGTTTCTTCTTCTTTTTTCTGACGGTGTGCATCCGTCATGCCATTAGTGTATTGCGTTGTTGCAGAGGCTAGGTGTAATTGGTATATTCGCGATACTAATATATTTTCTTTATCTAAAAAAATGCTACATGTTGCCGCCTTTCCACATGCCTCATGTGTGGATTCCATCCAAAAAAAATCAGTGGTGTCGTTTGGTACCGGTGAATTGAGGTGCACCGCCGAAAAAATCTATGCTTTTGTCACTCTATGAGTCTATGAGACACCAAAATCAGTGGGGGTGCCGTTTAGTACGGGTGATTTGAGACACCATAAACCATACAAAGGATTGAATGAATCGGGTAGAATAAACATAGTCCATGAGACACCAAAAATCTAAGTTCTTTTCCACCGAATTTTTGAATTTGATAAATAGAGTCACCGATGTATAAACCTCGTTACTGATCAAATGTCCTAGGCTTATCATGTAGACGTCATCAGAGTTCGCTCGTTAGGGAGGCAACTATGTCGAGCCGTGAGGATGGGGAAGGGCGACGAAGGTGACCGGCCGATACTACAGGAGCCTTTGTGGGGGCGAGGAGTCACATGTGCCCGCGACGCTGCGTGCCGGCTTTGGAAGGAGGTGGCACCGGTTTGGGAGGTGGCGGTGCATGTACATGGCAGGTTGGCGTGGGGAGGCAACTCTCCATGCAGCAGGCAGGCGTCGCGCACGGGCAACAGAAGAAAGAGTAGCGTTGTGGGGATGGTGGCGTGGTGGAAAGTTCTAGGAGAGATCACTCGCGTGATTAGAGTGCAAGATCGAGGAAGTTCGCGACCGTGATTTGCACGGATCAGGTCGAGGGACAGTTTGAACGGACCATGCTATGTTTAAATGATACTCCCTCCGTTCCAAATTAGATGACTTTCATTTGTCCACATGCGGATGTATCTATACTTGTAACATGTCTAGATACATCCGCATGTGGACAAATGGAAGTCATCTAATTTGGAACAGAGGGAGTACATCACTAGGATATTCTGAATCGCTAGGTGGAAGCGATCGTACACCTAATGTTATTTGGATCATCCGCTCGGGTTATTATTAGTTTAAGCGATTTGCACTACTCAAGTAAGGTCGAGAAATAGTTTGAACGAACCATGTTATGTTTAAAGGATACATCAAGGGGAGATTCTGAATAAAAATGATAAATCTAAACGGTTCCTGCATAGTCATCTTACAGATCGATCGTTACGTACAAGAGCTCTTCGTGGAAACCTAGCGCCGCCACCACCTCTGCCTCCACCATAGATCGGTTCCCCCTCCTCCGGCCGGCCTTGCCGTCGTCGGTAGGGGTGGGGAACCCTATCTATGAGTGGAGTTCTCGATAAAAGTAGTGTTTTGGTAGATTGGTTAGGGTTTTAGTAGCCATCTTCTTCATCAATGGAGATGGCATCGTTTACAATAAGTAATCTTCGGACCGTCGTTCGACGACGAGATCTCCTTCCCGACGTCAATAGTGGTTTTGCAAGATTAAATTTGTGTAGGTATGGTCCTTCAGATCTTACTTCACCGGATCGATTTTGGATTTTTTTTCTCATGATTGCCGCGAGGAGAATTGCCATCACAATTTTTGTCTCGGCTGCTACGTCCTCGACAATGATGATTCGTACTCTCGGCTCCCAGCGACGTCGACCAGGTTGTTCGGTTGCTTTTCCCTGAAATATCGGTGTTGTTACTCTTACCGATGTTGGTTGATTAGTTTAATGGTTGCGTGCGTGCACGTAGCCTTGCCATTGCGACTCAAAATTAAAATTGTGGGAGAACCCTCGTTGATATTTACAGGTCCGTGCTTTCGTATCGTTGTGATATTTCAATGGTTACCTTCGAAAAAGTACAAGATTGTGTCATGAAAGAAGGAAGAGTTTGAAGATTTTGAAAATTTACTCGGTTCTTGTTAGTCAATTCTTATATCTCTAGCATGTACTGTTCGCTACTATAATATATCATGATATTGATTGTCAAAAAAAAGGGGAGATTTTGTATCGTCAGATCAAGATGATTAATAATGATGATTATGAGGTACGACTTAAGTGGATACATCATTGGGAGATTTTGAATCGTTAGATGCATGCGATTGTATGGTGATGTTATTTGGATCTGCCCTATCTGGTTCTTTTTAAATTAGTGGTAAATGGAGATGTAGATAGTAGACTAATACTCCCTCCGATCCGTTTAAATGTCGTGGAAAAGTAACTAAGCATGTCTTCGTAGCACAAAGTGGCGGGACTACTTCTGCCTTTTCCGGCGCCGCCGCTTAGAAGCTAGGCGCCGCCACTTCTTCTCCTCCACCATAGATTGGTTCCCCCTCCTCCGGCCGGCCTTGCCGGTGTCGGGAGAGGTGGGGAATCCGATCTATGAGTGGAGTTTTAAATAAAAGTAGTGTTTCAATTTAGGGTTTTGGTTGTCGTCGTCGTCTTCATCAATGGAGATGACATCTTCTACAATAAGCAATCTTCCGGCCTTCGTTCGACGGCGAGATTTTCTTCTCGACGTCAATGGTGGTTTTAGAAGATTAAGTTTATCTAGGTATGGTTCAGATCTTGATTCGCCAGATCAATCTTGGATTGTTTCTCATGGTTGCTGCGAGGAGGATTGTCCTTACAATATCTGTCCCGGCTACTACGTCCTCGGCAATGGTAATTCGTTCTCTCGGCTCCCAACGACGTCGACAAAGTTGTTCGGTTATTTTTCCCTGAAATATCAGTGGTGGTGCTCTTGCCGATATTGTTTGATCAATTTAATGGCTGCGTGCGTGCACAAAGCCTTGGCATTGCGGCTCAAAATTAAAAGGGGAGAACCTTCGTTGGTATTCACATGTCTATGGTTTGGTGTATTCGTCGTTGTTCTACGGCTGCCTTCAGAAAAATACTCCCTCCGTCCAAAAATAAGTGTCTCAAGTTTGCTCAAAAGTGGATATTTTTGGATGGAGTGAGTACAAGATTGTGTCATGGAAAAAGAAAGGGCTTGAAAATCTCTTAATCATGTACTATTTGCCGGTTTAATAATAAATTGGCGGGACTACTTTATTTCTAACTCTGATCCGGATTTAGCGTCGTAAAAAACTAACCACGTACAAATCATAGCTCAACTGCCGACAACAATAATAAGGATTAGAGCGAGTAGGTTTTTTTTTTCTGAGACAAATCAGAGGGAGTAGGTGAGTTAGTGGCCCCCAAATTGGCCCATCAAATGATTACTTTGGGCCAGCTGTTGCATTTGTGAGCCCACGTGCATCCTTTTGTCAGCCCACTGCACACTAAAAATCAATGAAAATATTGCCTACCGATAAGCTTTTCCTCGCCAAGCCCACTCCTAAATTTTACCCACTCCCACTGCGCTCTCTCCACCCTCGACTGCGCTGCTCCCGTCCCCGTCGCTCTTGGCGCCGGAGCCCTAAACCCTAGCCCTCGCCGTCGGCGGAGGCGGCTGCCTGCGCGATGTCGCACTTCGGGAGGTCGGGTCCGCCGGACATCCGCGACACCTTCTCCCTCCTCGTCCTCAACATCAGCTTCCGTGAGGAAACCCTAACCCTAACCAAATCCCTCCCCTGAGGCGTTCGCTCCATCTAATCCGCTCACCCGCCCTTCCCCTTCGCAGGAACAACGGCTGACGACCTACACCCGCTCTTCGACCGCTACGGCAAGGTCGTGGACGTCTTCATTCCCAGGGATCGGAGGTGAGGAGCCGCGCGGCCCTGAGCAATTTGTGTTGTTATGTTCGATGGATTCGTTCTGAAATTGCTGGTTGTTCTCAAGGACTGGGGACTCTAGGGGTTTCGCGTTCGTACGGTACAAGTACGCTGATGAGGCTCAGAAGGCTGTAGATCGGCTTGATGGTGGGTCACTGACTCCCCGTTTGCTTCTTGGACAAATTTGGGTGCCTTTATGGCTGAATATTACTGTTTTGCGCAGGCCGTAATGTGGATGGCAGGAACATCATGGTGCAGTTTGCCAAGTATGGCCCTAATGCGGAGCCAATGTAAGTGGGATTCTTCCGATCATGTTGTGTATACCTCGTAACGTGTAGTATGCACATTTCGGTAGGTAATTATTCTGTGAACATAGCTATCAGGATGTGCATGTCTTGTTTGCTTGAGGTGGGTTACATAAGTCATCTTGATGTCATGTAGCCCGGAGCTGTATTCGATTGGATCCTGGGATCATATGTTTACAGGGTTTATTGATCTCGTGAAATGGTCCATTCCACTCCACGAATTATGTGTTTGTTGTTTTCTGTATTATCGTCTATCGGCCTTTGCGTTTAGTTCTACTTAAACCATGATAAGTATATTTTTGGAGTTTCATACTTGCACTTGACGCGGGCCTTATAGTACAAATAGACAAGGTCTTAAAAAAAAGATAACTCTGTCCTTATTAATTTTTCATCGTGCTTTTCGTTAGTTTTCTCAGTCTTGCATGTAAGGTTGTAATACACGTTCATTTTTTGTCCAACCCTACTCGGTTATACTGAATTGTCATAATTTTCTTAACTATTGCTCATCTTCTGTTAATTCATGTAGCCGTAAAGGAAGGGTCATTGAGGAAGTTGAGAAATCGCGTGACAGGTCAAGAAGCCGTAGCCCTAGGCCAAGGTGAAACTTAATTCCTTCTATTTGTAACTCCTCTAGATATTTTACTTGCTCTAATGGTGGAATGCTCTATGATCAACATGTTCCTGGTTATGTGCTCTGGACATTCACTGTCTTTTCTCTGCATAAGCACGACTACTGCAGATCAGCTTCTTTTCTAGTGTTGTCCGAGCACTGCTTATTTTGTCATGGTTTGTGTAATTTGAGTAGTCCAGGCAATTACAGTGCATCTATTGCTCGAACCAGGCACAAAGATGGCCGTAGAGACAGAGATCATAAGAGGCGCAGTCGCAGCAGAAGCAGAGAAAGGCATGGGCGCGATAGGGAGAGAGACCATCGTCGTCACAGCCGAAGCCCCAGCCGAAGTACAAGCCCTGACTATAAAAACCGCCGTAGAGCAAGGGATGACGATAAGCGCAGAAGCAGGAGCAGAAGTCGTAGCGGCTCATACCATAGGTGCTTAACCACTTTTCCATAGTTCCATTTTCTAATCATGGTTTATGTTTCGGACTGCTAATTTGTTTTCTTCTTCTAGTGCTTCACCTGCTCGGCGCGGTGCTAGCCCTCGCAAGAGCCCAGCACCTCGCAGGAGCTCAGCACCACACAGCAGGAGCCCAAAACCACGCAGCAGGAGCCCAAGACGACACAGCCCAAAACCACGCAGCAGGAGCCCAGCACCACACAGCAGGAGCCCAAAACCGCGCAGCAGGAGCCCAAGACGGCGCAGCAGGAGCCCAACACCGCACAGCAGGAGTCCAACACCACCCAGCCGAGACGGAACTCCCAGAAAGCAGACCAATGGAAAAGGTTCACCTCCACGCAGTGTTTCACCATCACCACAGCGTGCTAGCTCTCGTAGCCCAGGCAGCGATGACAAGGTAGGGTTGAGGTTCTACTTCTGGTTATATTGTGTTGCCCCTTTGCATACATGTATGTGTTTAACCTTGGAAAGCAAAAATCTCTTGTCAGGAGTAAAGCTTGCAATGAGGCCTGAGAACGGGGGACTGCCAAAATTTGCTGAGCTTGTTAGGAGTAGCACTGAGCTGCTATTCAAGGTTGCTAGCTGTTCTTTGTGGTTTCTTAGATGTGTTTTCCAGTACTATGAGAATTACACTGTTGGTTTGTATTCGACTTAATCATGTTTCATCTTGATACTATTGTATTAACTTGTCAAAACATTTGTGCATTTTTTAGTTATCGGTTCGTGAGACGGGTTGCTGTTTACTGCTAGAATGATATTGCACGGGATCACTCATGGTGGATGATGTTCTTGCTGTTAAGTCATCGTTGTTGATGTCGATTCTCCTGACGGTGCTGCTGATAATTGTCGTTATGTTGCTGATGCTGGTTGCAGTCAGATGTCGATACTGGTACAGATGCTGTTGATCGTGATGATGGCTCGATGCTATCTCTCCTTTGCTTTGAAATGCTTTTACATCCTTCTTGTTCAACAGATTCCTAGTCAAATCATGAAATTTAATATGGATCTCATGATCAGTGACAGTTCCCTACCATAGCAGTACCATTACTCTTCATCATTTTCTGACTCCTGTTATACTGATTATGGTATTATACCATAGCCTTGGTTTTTTCCATCCTTGTGTCGTTCACATTTTTCGAATAATTTAGTTTTTATCTGATGAAAGATAATTGTCGTCAGTTGGACTATTAATAACTGATAAACTAACAACTCTTACCTTAACATTCAGAGTAGTGGTAATATAATCAGGGCAAGTTCTTTTGGCGGCTTAAAAAAATAAGGCGATTGGCTTATTACTTGGTGGTTTCTAAACTGTTTATCCCATAATTAGTTTAGAAGCTCCAATTAATAAGCCACGGCTTATTTCTTAAGCAGTAAAAAGAACTGGACCAGTGTTTTCCAATTCCTACACATAGTTCTTGTAGCAGTTGTTTTGTTGCTCGGCATAACCTTTGCTGGTAGAGAGGAACATGCAATTGTATTTATCTAATAGGGTAACAGGTATTTACTTGCGTTGTGTCAGTGGTGGCATATTTGCTGTGCATTTATGGAGTGCACAATCTGTATAAGAGTACATATTTACATGTAGGTAGGCTTTGCTTTCCAGTTTGATATATTCCAAGAAGCAGTAGTGTGGCAAATCTTCACTCCTGGACTCCTGGTGTGGTTTTACCTTCTGTATTGGCAGGTGATGCTTGTCAATGAGTAAAAATCTTAACGGGTTTTGGTGCCGTGGAGTGGATTGAATCGAATGTTAATTTATATAAGTCATCATAATAATCCATAAAGATTGTCTTGCATGAGGTGCAGGGCTGCAGATTTGGAAGTCTTTTTATAGGATTTACCGAGTTGGGCTATGATCCGTATAAGTTGTGAATCTTGTGTAGTAGGATGTGAAGAATGGCCATGCACCAACTCCTGCCCATGCGGATGATTGGGAGCTACTGTACTCATTATCCTTTTAAGGTGTGGCATTGTAGATGTGATTTTTTTGTGCCAAGTACTGGAGTAACTGAGCGGCCGTTTTACATATAACTGTATTGTAAGCTAAAGCTTCTAAAGCTGTCTTGTCGTATGGGTGCACTACCAAAACTCCTCGAAGATACCAAAACACGCTGAACAAGGATGAAAATCGTCCATTGCACTGTTTTGTGTGAAAGGATGCTCGGAAGGCAGTTGCGAATTAACTAAGAAATTCTCCTAGAATCTTGAATCTCAATTCTCAAAGTAGCGTGCACTGGGCTTGACCAGCGTGTGGAACAATAATGTACAGCACAAGATAAATCAGGCAGCATAGGAGCCATTTAAAAAAAATGATCATAACCATGTAAAATAACGACTGGCCGAACTGGGACTGGCAAAAAACACGTTTTGGTGCAAAAGGGCTCCAAAATTACTGAAGCAACGAAGTTCCATCGCATCGACACCCAATCATCCAAACTATGAGCCAACTAAACACTGTTGAGGAGATATAAACACTACAAACCTAAAAACCCCTTAACCTCACACTCCTGCAACGGCAACAAACGTGGAAGCCAGTGGGAACTTGGCCACAGCGAGACCTAGGGGCCGAGACAACGGAGCAAGGCTTACACAGCACCTGACAAACACAAAAACCAAAACCCATAGCCTACACTCACCTCCGGCACTAGCTGGCAAACTAAATTGTGCACAATATTACTATGTATTCCACCTAAATCAACCAAAGAATATTACTGTAACTTTGACCAATATCGTGTTGAGTTTGTCATGGTTCATCCATAAACAGCGGTTAATTAAACTGTCGATGGAAAACGTGATGCGCTGGTGGTAATATCCTAGATACGCTACGGTTTGGAAGAACTTTTACATCATGTGTTTTCAGACTCTTGGCGATTACTGTACCATTAGATCCCTATGACAGCGTGACTGGATATAATCAAATGTTCGTGAAGTGATGAGCATGTCATGATACTTTTAACTTCAGTCAGGTACTCCTCCATTTTGATGGGTAATTTTGCTCTGCCCCATTAGCTCCGCCTGGTACACCAGAGATGCTGTCGTGGGGCTTTTGCTCGGTCTGAACATGATGAATTGGTTGCTGCCTTGAACTCATCCTCGCCCTCAAAAGCAAGGAGTTGGCCATCACGCTGACTGAACTAAAACCCATCAGAGCTCCAGCTATGGACGGGGTCAGCATCGTTCCTGTCACCGGCAACAATGCCCCAGCAGCAATGGGTAGCCCAACCTGCAAAATACCTCATCGTATGAAGTTTCGCAAGCAGAATTCAGAACACGCATATATTTCTAATCTAGAATTTGAGGTCCAACACTATCCTGGCAGTTGACAACTTATGACACGCTCACCATAGTGAAACTTGTAAAACAAGCACGTTCTACTTTTTACTTTAATTTGATCTAATGAAACGGATACGCAAGTGATAAAGAGAAGAGAAAGGGAGCCATACAATGTTATACATAAAAGCCCACCAAAGATTTTGCTTCACTGTTCTCATGGTTTCTTTACTCAACTCTAAAGCATCAACAAGCTGCGTCAAAGAACCATCACCTCGTTTATTAGGAAATGAAAGATGATATGGCACAAAGAAGGAAACATAATGAGTTTGGCAACGGCATCAGGTACGTAAAAAAGTGAGTAACTAACTCCAAGCAGTAGGGACCAAAATTACCTGAGATAACCTATTACCCATGAGAACAACTGAAGATACATCACTAGCTGCACCAACACCTCCACCCATTGCAATTCCAACGTCAGCTAAAGCTAGAGCTGCAGCATCATTGATGCCATCACCAACCATGGCAACTAACTTGTGCTCTTTCTGTAGTTCGGATATGAACTTCTTTTTCTCATGTGGTTTAACTTCAGAAATTACCTGATATCCATTTAATTATGTGAACATGTAAATCATACTGAAAAGGTGATAAAGGATAAACAAATGATGGTAAGAAAAGAAATCCTAATGAGCCAATTTGAAAGAATCGTTTTTTCATGCTGTTTTTCGTGGTTGAATCAATTTGAATTGAATAGATCTGTATGTTCGCTTATTAGTGAGTCTGCTACCACCTATTTATCACGTATTTGTCCGATCTATTCTTCAGATCTCAGTTTACACTATTTTAGTAAAAGTGAGAAGCATGTATATGCTTTCCATCGCTGAATAAAGGAATAAATTACAAGTTCCTGGGGCTACCCTCGGTCCTCTGAATTCACGTTTTCAGGTAAATAATTAGTGGCAATTTTCTGCAGTATTAGGCTTCTAAAATTAATGGAAAAGATCACCTCCAGTGCATCTTCTAAGACGTATATGGATTTGCATACTTGTATCCGGATAACAGCATAAGAGACAGCTTACACCCGCAACATGTTCATTGTCATACTTCGATGCCATATAGTATTAGAATAGTTTGTTGCTTTACGACAGCAAACTATTCACAAGAACAAAATGTGCACATCAGCAAAGCAAAATTCAATCCATATTACCTTGTCAACCGGAATACCAACAATTGAAGCAACATTCATAGCAGCACTTTCCTTGTCCCCAGATAACATGTATACACTAATTCCTTGCTTAGACAGGGCATCGATCACTTGACGAGAATCTTCTCTGATCTTGTCCTCGAAACAAATAAGACCAGCTAGAGTACGATCCACTGCTACATATGCAACAGACTGGCCAAAATTTTCTACTTCGGAAAATGGGTCATGAACAACCCCGTGCCTGAAGTAAGACAGTGCAATGTTTACTAGCGAACAGAGTTCCTCTGTGTAACATAAAATTGAACATCACATGGGGCTAGTGTAATGGAGCAGAAAAAAATATGCAATACTACAAACAATAGTGGAAAGACAAGACTAACAAACTTGGTATAGTGAAAGAACAGGGGTTATTGAGCACGATTATTGAATAAATGATTCACCGTACCTCCTAATCCAGTCTAATGTCCCAACCGAAACCTGCTTCTCACCAATCATAGCCACCGCACCAGACCCTGGCTCTTCCATGAAGGACCCATCGTTTGCCTGTGACGGTATACATGGGAAAATAGCAAGGATATAAGCAGTAAAATCTGCAACTGTAATAAGAAATAGATTGTGTTGTGAAACAGAAATGTCAATTAGGCGATCTGATACTATAAAAAAATGATTGAACAGAAAGTAATATGCCAACTGTCAAGTTAGTTAGCAAAAGGTGTAAAATGTTTGTTTCTGCTTCTGGTGCAAGAATGGTTAGGGATGTAATGAGACATCAGTTCAACAGAGATGTTTTTGAATTCAGGTGGGAAAACAGTCATCATAAAACGGCCTTGTAGTAGTCTGTTGAGGCAATTGGCATACTGAGGTAATTTTATCTCAGATTTATGGTGCACTACTGCTGTGAGTACCTTCATGTTGATGCAATTGGCAGCCTGGGCAGCTTCCATGATGGCTTTTCCAAGTGGGTGGTTTGTATTTGATTCTACTCCGGCAGCCAAACTTAGAACGTCACCTTCTGTCCATCCATTGTTCCAGTAATCCCTGATGACAAAAACAGGGTTTATCAACAGGAAGGCCTCAGCAATGAACTTCACTTCCATAGCTGAGGGTGCGTGATGTTCCGAAGTGATTAGATGTACTATACAAATTCAGAAAATACATAGGAACCACTTAACTTTGTATTTACATCTCCCTCGCTGTGGGAAGCTATTACTTTAGTCACTACAGGTTTCCCGATTGTTAAAGTTCCAGTCTTGTCAAACACAATGGCACCAACTTCTGCGAATTTCTCCAAAACATCCCCACCGCGTAAAAGAAGTCCTCTTGTCGCACCTAATGAAGTACCAACCTGGAAACAATATATATGAGTTTCTGATAGAATGCCTATTCAGGGAGAAAGAGGGTCATATCATTAGTTCCATACCAGAACAGCAGTGGGTGTGGCAAGCCCAAGAGCACATGGGCAAGCAATTACCTGCAAATAAAGATCAATGTTGATAGCTGTTCAACAAGTAGGGGTCATCATGTACAAAAAGTTTACTTAAAATGTGGGCACGGACTATAGAAATAGAACCATCCATATTAGACAATGAACTTCTCTTTTTTCTAGGGAATATTAGACCCTGAACTTGCTAAAGACATTCTTGGTTTTTAATGGCGTTTATGTATCCTGGGGTTTCTAAACGGGAAAACAATAATGGGAATTTCTTCAAAAGATACAACCATTTGTGTCATGAAAAAAGGGAAAGATAAATTAATTCATCTCTTCCCTTTGTTGTATAGTACACTATTGATCATATTCTCCTATGAAGAGTTTGCAAAACCACAATCCATACCTTAGTCTGGTCTCAGAGGGTGGTTTTGCACCCTGAAGTCCCCAAATTTTGAATTGTTTATGTTGTAGACGTGTGGAATACTGAAACTGAGTACTTGCAAGACTTCATGTATAAAAAAGACAAGAACATTTATCTCTTCTTTTCTGTATGTGACAGAAATGTTTATATTTTTGGATTAACTTTTGCAGGTTCTCGTCTTATCATATTCCCTACGCACATAAAAACCTTCTTTTGGAACCCCCACCATCCAAACCAGGCCAGGGTTCAAAGCAGATTTTAGAAAGTCCAGGAAATTATAGTTTAGGGTTTAAGTCGGACCAAGCACCATAGTTCAGGATTGATGAATGACTAAGATAAATGAAAACCATAATCTAACATTCAAAGTTGTTGGTGAGTTGTACAGCTATATGTGAGGTACACAAATTTTTGGCAGCTAGACCTTATGCAACTAAAGTCTTCTTGACACATGAATAGCTAATAGCACGATTCATCCAGTTATCCCCTATGATCCTATTTCCTTTATAAGTTTTTTTTTTGCGAATGAAACTTATTAATATTGAAATGAACCATATAAACTCATACAGTGCCCCTGCATTTCAGACAGGCTTTTCTTCATGTCAAGTATCTCCAAAGCTTAAGAGCTGGATCTGAAATCAGAACCTTTTCTCTCAGGACAATAACATTCAGAAGAGTTTGCAGTTTAACACTTATCTGTATGCCACCTTTAAGCATAATCTTTAAACCATTTCAGAGTAAATAAACGGAATTATATTGTTAAATATATGTTCCTTCTATCATACCAGAACACTGCAAGAAAGTTGCAAAGCCAGAGACATTGCACTTCCCTGCTGGATAGCAGCAGGTACTAGTTGTGAACCCAAAAGACTCCAGAACATATAAGTAGCAGCAGAAAGGGCCATAACTCCATATGTAAAGTTCCCTGCAACCTGTAGTGTAATTAAGAAGTTGACACATTTAGCCATCGTGTAAACCTGTAACTAATTAAGGTTACGGTATTATACATGAAAGATCTCTACGATTGTATTCACTTGATACATCAGCAGTGACCCGGACAGTACAGGAGGATGGAACAAATTCACTATGCAGCTATGTATAAGAAGGTAGTACCAATAGTCTAAGGCTCTGTTTGCAACACGGGACATTATAAGGATCCCTATGGGGCCGACTGTCTCTTGTCAAATTCCTGAGTTCTAAACAGGCCTTAATAAATAACAGGATTGATATTTCGAGTGATCAGAAACTTAAAAAACAGCAGCGAGTGCATAGATCATCTGAACAAAGTTACATTTTAACATAGGTTAATATAACAGCCTAAGTGTTAAACAGGTACAGTTTTCCTAACCTTTCCTATTTTCAATCTTGTCTAGTTGAATTTTTTTTAAAGTAGTCAATGACCCAAAATCCGTGATTATTTAGTCTACAAAAAGGGTCCATGTATGTAACTCGTGGACTAAGATTGAACATCTTATCCAAATGCAAAACGTTAAAGAATATATAAATGTATACAAAATTGTGACCATCATGATGAAAAAGAACAAATCGGCATTATGTCAGATAACATATTAACGCTAAACTATAGTTTTACTGGAGCTGATCTCAGTTTCCAAATACCTTGTCCGCTAATCGTTGAACAGGGGCCTCCCTTGTCTGTGCTTCTTCCACTAAGTGAAGTATGTCAGACATAACAGTCTCACCACCAGGTCTTCTAACTTCAACTGTGAGTTTACCATTTAAGTTAATGCTTCCGGCTGACACTTCTGCCTGACAAAGGATACAAAGATCATCATTGCAGCGCACAGCATAGATACTAACGCTGCGATGTTACTTGAATTCAGTGAGCCAGAAGGCACCAATATCTCTACATTAAGACAATATTAGGTGGTTCGGAAAACATACCCCTGCAATCTTTGTTACAGGCATAGGTTCACCTGTCAAACTTGACTCATCAACTGTACTTCTTCCAGCTTTGACAACACCATCTGCTGGAATGCGGTCCTAGACAGTGCATGAGTTAGCAAAGATTATACTGGTAGGAGGATACCATACGGTCATATATGAGCTGCCAGTAAAGGATATGACCACATAAACAAAGTTCTATGTTTGTACTGGTATGCACTTGTATTTGCGTACACATTTAGCATAGATGGAATTAACAAATTAACATAACTGAAAACGTAGGAAGCAAATAAACTATTACCCATGAAAAACAGTGCGTATACACTTAAGTTAATATGTGTGCTTGTCTGTGAATTCTATTTACTCACCCCAGGCAGCACTACTATATAGTCCCCAACAGCAAGGGTACCACATGGGACCTCTGTGAATGATGATTGCTCAGCATCACTATCCACCATTAGGCGTGCTTTTGACGGGAGAATATTGAGCAATCCTGTCATATCACTAGCAGCTTTTAGCTTCGCCCTCTGCTCAAGATTCTTCCCTAGAAGCACAAAAGCTATTAACATAATTGGTTCCTCAAAAAATGTCTTCCATCCCTGCAAGAAAATCAGTTGGTATAAAATAACTATACGGTGGTACACTAAGGCCATATGTCAGGATGCAAAGTAACAGTTTATAAAACAGAGCAGTTGTAGAATGAAATGGAACCTAAAGTATGACTTTGTTCAACAGCATCTGCAAAGCAGTGACAAGGATGCAGTTGTGGACTTGTGGTAAGAATACAAATTCCCCATTCTTCTGTTTAGATATATCTAAGGCCATGCATGCAACTATGAACCAATGAAATCCTTGCAGGAAGAAAGTAGGAGTTACCAGCTTTGGAATGAAGGCTGCAACTGAACTGACTGCAAAAGATGACAGAGCACCTAAACCAACCAACGTATTCATATTTGGAGACCCCTTGAATAAACTCTTTAATCCATCAAGAATTAGTCGTCGACCAGGACCAACAAATGTAAATATCGAGAGCGACAAATGAAATCCAGTGGAATGAAACAGGTGCATCAATGGTGCATTAACTCCAAAGAGGTGAGAAATGTGTCCCAGTAGGCAAACAGCACATAATGCCCAAGATACAGCAAGATCACGGCCTAAAAGAGAAATCAATGTCATGTTAATTACAGAAATCTTCACTTTTAAAAAATAATAAAATCTCAAACTTGGAGGAAGCTTGTAATATTGATGGCTACTTGTTAATGCAAATGAAGTTTACCACTTTGCTTCAGATTTTGAAGTTTTTCATCCATCTTCCTTTCAAAAACTTTCTGTGAACTGACTTTTGAAGAATCTGCAAGTATGATAGACATTTACTGATTTACGTGAGACTGGATATACTGGTGACTGGCAATATATTTTGGACAGGGTTTCAGACTTTACGTAGAGTACAAAGCAGTAAACAAAGAGAACCAAAAAGCTACTACGTCTGTCTTGAATTACGAAGTACAATGTGAAAAAGAATCTGAAATATACTCTCACCGTTTGTAAATAGATGACGTTTTAGACTTTCTCTTTCTTGTTCGAGAACACATGACGTCTTATAATTTCAAGGCACATATTTGTTCATAGTTCCTATTATGCCCCCACCTAATGAGTACTAAACAAAGGATTTTAGCATGCATGTTTCATCTCCGAGAAGGTTTACCACTTCCTTGAACAAGGTTGAGGGCAAGTGTTATCATTTCACTGGTTTTCTTAAAGTGAACAGAGGAAGTGTGATATATCTGGAGAAATGGTTGCCCAACTTCAGCTAATACGCAAGTGGAGTTTAAAAATACCATTCATAGATCTCACATTAAAAGATCATCAAAATGCTTAAGCGGACTGTCAAGTATCTCCCGATGGACCTACCCATCAGCAGATTTTGTGCCCTAAGGACAAGTAACACTGTCCTAACTTCTAACCTATTGTTCAAACTGTCCTCGTCACCCCCAAAACGATAATATTTCAGCAGCACGACACTATTTGGTCAGTCGTAACAGTTTACCTCGATGGCTGGATTTGTACCCACATGTTGTCAACTGGCTGGCGAGCTTCTCACCCAACCGCAGCTTCCAATCCTGCACAGCTCTATCGTCTGGTACTGCCCACACAACTGCCATCTCAGTGGCCAGATTGACAGTTGCAGACTGCACCTGGGGCTGCGAACACAAGCACACTCACTTACAAACACAGAATGCGTTCGAGCAAGTGAGGTACGCTGACGCAAACTCACCTCATTCTCCAGAATGCGTTTAACGCTTGCTGCACATCCACCACAAGACATCCCCTGCAATCAGAAGTTCAAAAACCATCAGATGGCTAACAGAGCTACAGATTACGTGCTTCTTGGATAGTACAAGAAAACACAGGAGCGTGACAAGTTCTCTGAGCGACTTCAGCATAAAAGCTCGCATAGGATGGAAGTACCATGCTAAAAGCCTAAAACTGATAATTGAGGTGCTAACAGTACCATCTAAGGACAAGTTTCTACTTGGACATGGAGATATATGTGAGTGAGGTAATTAGTCACAATTCACAAGTCATACCCCAACATCGAGAATTATGGTATCTGCCGTCTGCCCAGCCGCTTCCTCCGCCACCGCAGTCCCCTGAGAAGCACGCGGCCGATTCCACCGGCCGTCGCCTCCATCGCCGCCACCCCCTCCACCGCCGGACCCCCTGCCTCCCCCGCCGCCGGGAGGACCGGTCGACGACGCGAGGGAGGACGCCGAGACGCTCGCGAACCAGCGGGCGCGCGGGGAGGCCGGGCCGCGGAGCGCGAGGCGCGCGAGCGAGAGGAGGAGGAGGTCGCCGGGCACGGCGAGGCGCCGCTGCGCGGAAGCGGTGACAGGGGCGGCGCGGGCGAGCGTGGGCGGTGGGAGGAGGCGGCGGCGGGCGAGGATGTGGCGCGGGGAGGAGGCGGCGGGGAAGGCCCTGGAGCGGGAGGCGATGGCCTTGGAGAGGGCGAGGAGGGGCGTCGCCGGGTCCATCGTCTAGCCTAGAAGGGTGGCAGCGGCTCGGGCATTGCTTTGCTAGCGCAGCCGGCGGCGTCGAGCGCGGGAGACAGGAGGCGGCGGTGTATGGGCGCTACAGTGTAGAGCCAAGCTGTAGCGGCGGGGATTGGGTTGTGTCTTCGGCTGGTAGCGGAAAGGTTGGTGCGTGCAGCACGGGCGACACGATTTGTTCGTCTGCGTCCATCATTCTAGGGCGAGGCTATCCCGTGATTATCCGCTAGCAAACTGTCGAGCGATCACTTTCTCTTCTCAGGGACATGAGAATGAGATGCCTTGAGGGTTGAAACCTTCTGAGCTGGATGAGATAAGAAATGTGGTATTTGAGCCGATTTTTTTTTTTTTTTTTTGAGAGCACGCAAAATGCGTGCCTTTGATTTATAGAAGGCAGAAAGTTATTACAAGAACGGTCTGGACCTGACTAAACAGTCAGGCAAGACACAAACTCCACAACCGAAACTTAAGCCTACTCTCCTAATACATTATGAACTCCAACACCGACACCAGCACCTGTTGTACGACCACGCTTGGCCATGATCCAGAGCTTCATGTCTTCAAGCACCCTTGACGCAAGGACGTCCTCATTGCACTGCTGGCTGGTGTTTCCAAACACGCGAGCATTCCGCTGCTTCCAGATGCCCCAACAGCCTGCAGCTATGAGTGTGTCAAAACGTCGACGATCTCTCTTGTCCAGGCTAGTCCTGGCAGCCAGCCACCAGTTCTCCAAGCGATCTCCATCTTGCGGTAACTGTACCCTGAATTTTTCCAGCTGAAAACAGCGAAACCAAAACTGTCTCGAGAACACACACTGAAGGAGCAGATGATCCGTAGACTCCTCGACTTGATCACACAACTTACAGTTATCAACAACCACCTGCAGCCCATGCCTAACTCGTCGATCGGAAGTCCAGATCCTATACTTGACGGCCAGCCACAAGAAAAGCTTGCAATTTGGCGTCGCCCACGACTTCCAGACCGCAGCGTCGTATCTTACTCGAACTCCTCCTTGCGTGAGCATCTTGTAGGTTGATTTTGCTGTATAAACGCCCGACGACGTCCACGGCCAGCTGAAGGAATCAGCGACCAACACATCTCTGTCAACCTGATTGATCGCACTCCACAACTGCGCACATTGCAGCGCCCCTTGCTGTGACAGAGATCCAGCCATATCACCAAGCCAGCCAGTACCCTTCAAGGCTTCATTCACTGTCCGACAGTTTCGCTTCCGAGTGCACACAAGGCTGATCACCTCAGGGGCAATGTCCGCAACACAGAGCCCATTGATCCATCTGTCGAGCCAAAAGAGCACCGTATCGCCCCTTCCAACATCAATATGCACCAAACTGTCAAATACCTGGCGAGCATCAACATCGTGAATCATTGGAAGGCCAAACCAAGGTCGGCTGCTGTCTGTGCGCCGCAGCCACTCCCAACGCACACGAAGAGCAAGTCCTTGCAACCTCAAATCCTTAACCCCAAGGCCTCCAAAGCAGAGAGGCTTGCACACGGCAGGCCAAGCCACGAGACATTGGCCTCCAGATACCTCGTCCTTGCCTGCCCAGAAAACAGAAAAACGCACGCATCCAACTGTAAATCTCCTCCAACATCCACGCCGGAGCTCCAGCCACCAACAGGAGGTGAATTGCTCTGGCCGCCACTACAGCCTTGATTAACACAAGCCGCCCAGCACGATCTAGCATACCACGCTGCCAGGCCGGCATAAACTTGATAATTCCATCCAGGGCAGGCTGCCACTCGTTCTTCGTAAGGGGGCGGAGAGCCAACTGCAGGCCGAGGTATTTAATTGGGAATTGAGCGACGGCGCACTGCAGCGTGTTACTAACCAGAGCTTCATCCTCCACTGTTCCCCTGATAACTGTCGCAGAGGATTTGAGAAAATTGATGCGTAATCCAGAAGCTTCACCAAAGGCATCCAGGAGGTGACGAACTGCCAAAAGATCCCCAAATACTGGCTTGACGAAAAGAACCACATCGTCAGCATACAGAGATAAACGCTGCAGGGGAGTAACACCAGGGATAGGAGTAAACAGATTGTGCTGGATTGCGGTCGAGATCAAAGCCGTGAGCGGCTCCATGGCAATATCAAAAAGCATCGGAGAAATTGGGTCTCCCTGCCGCAACCCTCGCGCATGAGCAATCTGTCGCCCCGGAATCCCATTCACCAAAACACGAGTGGTCGCAGACTTGAACAGAAAAGAAATCCAAAGACACCAGATCTGACTGAACCCCAACTTGCGCAAAACTTCAAAAAGGAAGGCCCAGGAGAGAGTGTCAAAAGCGCGAGAGATATCTAGCTTAACAAGCACACCTTTTTTCCTCGTTGTGTTAATCTTGCGCGCCACTTGCCGAACCAGAATAAAGTTGTCGTGGAGGCTTCTTCCCTTGACGAACGCCGACTGATTTGGGCTAACTAATCTTCCCAGATGCGGTCGGAGGCGATTGGCGAGAAGCTTTGAGAACAGCTTCGAGAAACTATGCACTAGACTAATTGGGCGATAGTCCCCCACCTCCAGAGCCTCAGCTTTCTTAGGGATCAAAGTGATGACGGCGCTATTCAATCTGCCAAATCCCCTGCCGTCTCCGACGAACAGCTTTAGCAGCGCAGCCATGATGTCGCCCTTGATAACGGGCCAGGCATGGACGTAAAAGTCCCCCGCAAAGCCATCCGGCCCAGGAGCACGATCCTGCGGCAGGTCCTTGATAGTGGCCCAAACCTCCTGCTCCGAAAAGATCCCATCCAACTCGTGCAGGTCAAAAGCCTGTAGGCCCAAAGCATCCAGGTCCAAAGTGCTATCCCTGGTCCGTAGCGTGCCAATGAGGCCCATGTAAGCCTCGTGAAACACTTCTTCTTTTCCAGACTGCTCCGTGATCGTCTCTGCTCCATGCCTGATGCAAGGGATGAAATTCTTAACCCGCCGCCCGTTTGCAATCGAATGGAACAGTCGAGTGTTGGCATCGCCCTCCTTCAACCACCTCATCCGTGATCTCTGCCGTGCGATAGTCCGCTCGAAAGACGCTAGCGCGAGCACTGTCTGCTTAAGTGTGCGCACTAACCACCGCTCGACAGGCGACAGAGACCGCCTGTCTTGAGCCGCTTCCAGTCTATGGATCACCAAATTGGCGATCGCCAGTTTCAGTTTCACGCTCCCAATTCTCCGCTGACTCCAGGCCTGCAGATGACTCGCCGTGTTGCGGTACAACCTATCCAGACGCTGGAACGGATCCGTGATCGACGCATCACAGACCCAACCTTCCTTAACCGCATCCAGGAACCCATCCAATTTGGGCCAGAAACATTCGAACCTGAATCTGCGCTTAGGTTTGGAGCAAGCATTCAAAGCCAGGTGCAGGGGAGTATGATCCGAGATATTGGAGGACAGGGCTTGCAAAATGCAGTCTGGGTGCTCCAAGTCCCAATCTACCGAAACCAGCGCTCGATCAATACGAGTGAGCGTAGGGGGATCACGCCCATTGCTCCAGGTGAAAAGACGCCCGTGCATGTAGATATCCTTCAACTCGTGCTTGGCAACGAAATCTCTGAATCTTGCCATACTGTTCCTATTCAGGTTAGCATTGTTTTTGTCTGAAGATCTCATAATCATGTTAAAGTCGCCAATTAGCAGCCACGGCCCAGGACACAGGAGCCTGCGCTCTGCGAGCTCCGCAAGAAATTGGGCCTTCTCCGCTGCCCTCTGCGGCCCATAAACTACAGTCATCGACCATGCATTATTGTCAACGGATCACACCTCTCCAGTGATCGTGTATGTGTCAAAACTGACATTATGCAGGGAGAGGATCGAAGAGTCCCAGGCCACCAAAATACCACCTCTAGTCTCGGACGCCGGCAGATACACAAAACCATCGAAGGATGGTCCAAGACACTGCAGAACGACATAGTAATCGATGATCTCCAGTTTGGTTTCTAACAGGCACACCAAGCTCGCACGGAAAGTCGACAAATACTCTCTAATGGCCTTCCTTTTCACTGGATCATTCAGGCCACGAATGTTCCAGCAGATCATCTCTATGAATATATCCATAGGAAAACTTAGAGACAACCGCATCGTCCTCGCGAATCACGCCACGGCGATGGAGACTCCACCTGCCATATCCAGCTCGCTCTGTAATGGCAACGAACGCCCAAATATCGCGGCCACTGTGCGCAGATGCTGCTCTTGCATGGGGGAATCAAACAGCTCGCGGAACTCCTGAAGCGCCGCCTCGTTAACTTCCAAGTCCGCCGGTGTAATGCCCAGCGCCCGGAGCAGCGCTGATTCTGCTTCAGACACCTTCTTCGGCCGCGGAGGAACCGCAGGAGACTTGGCACTCCTAGTGTTCCGCCTGGGCGTGAACGGCTCAGCGTTTGCACGAAGCTGCGACGCAGTCTGCACTTCGTGGAACAGAGGAGGCGCGAGGGTTTTGAGGATGGATGCGCAGAATCTCTTCAGCCTGATGTATGCATGAGAGTCCTCACTAGCTCCAATCGCAATTGGCACCGATACCAACTCATTCCCGTCCTCCAGCTCATCCGAGGCCACCCGGCATGGCACTGGTACAATCGCCGTAGACATAACCACCGGGGATGCTTCCTTAATAGTGGCAGTCGACTCTGCTACAGGATCGGTGAGCGAAACCTCGATGAACTCCTCAGGCGACGCCAGCGAATCGCTAGCTGCCACCTGGCTATGGCCCACAAAAACAGTCAACAAGTCCTCCTCCGCGGCTGGGCCCTCAGAATCAGTCAACAAATCCTCCTCCAGGACCGGGCCCAATGTAAGTTGGTCGTGGGTGGCCCGGGTCGGATCCAACGTGGCACTCTCACCTCTGGGCAGCTCGGCGTCAGCTGTCGCCCTTGCAGTGGACAGCTTACAGGCCAAGGCAACCTCAGGAGACAGGACGATCGAATCCTCCTTGGGATCCCCATCCAGGACCGTTGCCTGGTCTTCCCTCCTCAAAAGCAGCAAGGACCGCTGGCTGGCGACAGGATCAGCTGCACACGAAATGGCATCTTGCCTGTCTACCAGCCCCACAGGCTGCTCCTTTCTCCTCCACACCTTTTTGCGTCGTTTGAACTGGCCGTTTCTTCCTGAGATCGATCTGGCCATCCATTGGCGGGATCCGCCACGCGGCAGGTGAAGCAGCAGCCTGACAGTAGGATCGCTACCCGGGCCCACCACCTCGCAGACTATCCCCGCCACGGCGATCCGGCTCACCGAGCTGCCACGGCAGCCTGCGCGTCTCCCGGCCGCCGCCGCGTCCACTGCCGGAGTCTGGACCAGGCAGCCCCGACTGGCCACTGTCCGGCGAAGCATGCCAAACCCAGTCATCAACCGCCTCCGCCTCTTTTTCCACTGAGTCAACATGGATCAGCACCTTGTAGTGCAGAACACCTAGCTCCTCCGGAACAGGCACCGGCGGCGTGGTGCGAGAGTCGTCAGAGGACTCCCGGGCCGGAGATGGCGTCTCCTCGCCTTGCTCCGGTATCACCAACGTGTGCGCGACCGGAATCTTCTTGACGTCCGACACCCAAGCTGTCAGCTTGAACGTGGACAGATCCTTACGAGACGCCGTCTCCGGCGCCACAGCCTCGACCGCACACGCCGTACCAACGAGCTCCTCCGCGACGCCGCGCTCCCAAGCATGGGGAGGGATGCCCTCTAGCACCAGGTTGACGCGAGAGCGCATGGCCACCCTCTTGGCCTGAGCAAACCTGTTCCACTGGCGGAAGTAGAGCGAGAGCCCGTCGTGCGGCAGAAAAGGAAGCGCCGCCACCCTGTTGCGAAGCTCGGCCGTCGAAAAAACCACCAAGAAATCCTCCGGGAGGTAGCGATGAACAGAGAAAGACCCAGCGCCCACCTGCATCTTGGCGCAAATCGCGGCCTGAACTTGCTCGCATGTCACCACCGGCCGCGAACCTCCGACGTAAGCTACCATCGCGAACCTGAAACGGCGCTCCAGATCCACCATGCTCGACGAGCGGCGAACGACGCAAAGCGGCGCTTCCACTTCGTCAACAGATGTCCTGACCGGCGAGCGAGGTTGCTGCAGCGTATCCGGCGAGCTCGGCTGCTGCGGCCATCCAGCTACCGGCGCCGGGGTTGGCGACGGCGAGCGAGACGGCGCAAGCGGCGCAAGCACAGGAGCGCGCCAGACCTCTGCCACAGGGGAGCCGCGCAACATGCATCTCCGGGCCACCTTGGCGATGGCGTCCCGCCGCAGCTCTTCCTCGGATCTAGGGCTGCGAGGCCGCGAACATCCTCTGGAACCATGCCCATCTTCTCCACACCGAATGCAGACGACGTCGTTGGAGCACTCAAACCTTGGATGCCCAGGCTGGAGGCACCTGAAGCAGAGGCCGTCCATCTCCGGCGAAACCGGCCGTGGCGAGATCGGCCTCGAGGGGCCCGCCGCCTCCAGCTGCAACCTCGCGGCGCGACGACGGCGCCAGAGGGACTTGCGGGAAGGCCGCGGCTGCTCCCAGACCAGCCCGTTGTGGACGCTGACGTGCGCCTGCGCGGGAGCCAGCTGCGGGGCGGTCGGCGCCTGCCCAACCGGAGAAGAGGAGGGGCTTACCGAGCGGTCGCGCTCCGGCGTGAGCCCGAGGCCGGAGACGCGCTGGCGGTACGCCGACGCGGAGGAACCCGCAGAGGAGGAAGGAGACGCCATCAGATCTAGCGAGGACGAAGAAGAAAGACGCCCGCGCGAAAGGTGCGCGCGACGAGGAAGGGGGACGCCGGGGGCCGGAGCAGCCCACGGCGGAGGAAGGCTGGACGCCGAAGCCGGAGTGGCCGGTGTGAGGACCCCGGATTAACTATCCGAGATACTCGTTATGTTTCCTGCAACAGTCCCATGATCAGTGTGCTGTTGCACATAACTTGAGTTGGTATCACAGAGCACCCACAAATACCGAATGTATTTACTTACTTGATGGAAGTGATCAGCTTCATCAGGTGCTTGCAGCGGAATCACCAAACAACGTGGAGCCCAAGTCATTCGCCTTAACCCTACAGGCAGCTGACTGGGAAGCGCCCTAGTTCGCAAAGACGCCAGTGAACCCCTCTTCTTCGAACTGCTTCTTCTTCCAAAATCTGGCTAAGACAATAGCCAGGGACGAAACCAATATGAGTACATTTGATTGTACTCGCAAACTACCCCAACAGGAACATGCACTAGTTTTAAATTTTCAAAGACTTTTATTTTTAGGAAAAACCTCACTGAATCTCTATTTAAAAGGAGAAGAGTAGATTTTTAATCCTGTTGAAGACAAACATTTTGGAAAGTAGTTTTCTCACTAACTTGTTGAAAAAGGTAAGAAGTATTTTTAAATCTTTTCCCGAAAATACACCTTCTTTTCAAAGGGTAAGAAATCTCTTTTAAAACTTTTTCCTCGAAAAACAACTTCTTGCCCTGATTCCAAGCCCGTCGCTACCTCGAACCAACTCATTGGTACAGGTACGAAATAACCTTTCCAGCCAACTTCCTTCCAAAACTCAACACCTTTCTCAAAACTTGCACATGGTCTTAGGACAGCCTTCCAACTGTCCACATCCGTGGACTCGGCTATTCGAATAGTTTTACACTCTGCAGAGGTAGTACGCTTTTCCCACACCCATCCGGTCACTCATCGTGTCAGCCACGTCCCGCCATACCAGAGGTATGCGAAGTTGAGTTCCCGGCCATAGCCTGTCCTTTGCTCATGCTAGTATAGGACCCTGCCGCTACGACACATTCCATCGACACTCAAACCCTCAGGAACTAAGTGTGAGGACTCGTAGTTCTGCCCGGCGGACCCAAGGGAGCCCTTCAATCCTCTTCCTCCAAACACGTCCATACCGGCTTCCGGTAGACCAACACTGAAGAGGACCCAGGTCAGGGGGTAGGTCCTCAGACCATCCCCTCATGGAACGAGGTTATCCTCGTTGTTGAGGCATCCAGTACTAACACGAGCAAATTATATGACTACGCCCTTGCCCATATGTGGGTAAGTGTGGTCGCACAGGATAATGGTTGGTCGTCATAGTACTAGGACACAATGTGCATTTTTCTCAAAAACAACACCAACCTTCTTCAACTGAGCACCGACCTTCCGGCAGGTCTATCCAAGTATTTTTAAAAGAGAGTTTCGAGAAAACATTGTTTTTCCCATCCTATAGTTTTAAATAACTACCTTATACTTCTATATAAGGTGGCAAAATAGTTTTTCATAAACCCTTTTAAAAAGGTTTTCACAATCATTTCTAATTTTTCAGAGCAAAAATACTTTTAATCAAAACTTGGGTGGTTTGTAATCCCACCAAAAGATTTTCATAGAAGGCTTTGGAGTAAAACAAGTTCATTTAGAAATCATTGTATACCGCTAACACCTCTATATCGGGTGCCTCAACAATATACTTGTAATTTTGGAAAAAGGGTTTTCAAAATCATCGCTTTCGTGGCAGACACCACAGAAATCATTTATGCTCTTTATAAGTAAAACAGGTAAATCAAAATAGATGTATATAGATGCAAGCTCAGTGAAGTAGCTTGCCTGGCTTCGGCATAACGTCATTGGTCTTCTTCTCGCTGATTAAAGAAATAAACTCCGATCCTCCTTCAATAGTTCCTCTCCAAAGACCACTCCGGTAACGGTATTATCTAGCTTCGCAAACAGGGAATAACAACATTCAATAAACCAAACAAAACCACAAGTGGTGCACAAACAGATAACAACCACAAGCATCAAACTAATTATTCAAGCAACAAACTAGGATCTACACTCATAAGGGTCTTTTACAACTCAGGGGTCTAACACTTCTACACAAGTGAGGGTCAAGACAACAGGTAGCAAGGGATGACATGCTACAATATCAGTAGCTAGGAAATGCTACTGATATTCAACATCAATTTTTGAAATTCATGCACACACATGATTTTATTTGCAAACAACTCCTGAGAGTTAGGAAATCTTAGGAAATACCCATACTAGAGATATGGTTCCCTAATAAAAACTAGTAACACAAATTTCTTCCTAGCATGAGATCAAACCAGTAGCAATATGGCATGTTACTGATGATCAAGCAATGCTAACTAAAATATCACCACACTAAGGAATGTCTACTACAACAAGTCCTACTAACCAGGAAGATCTATGAAAATACTACTATAACACTATTAACACTTAGGGGACTAAAAGCACTGCTAAACCTTTTTCCAAAGTGCTAAGATACAGGGCTAACACACTCCTAGTACTTGGTATCACACTTACACATGCTAGCCAACACAAAGGAGATACTAGCACACCCTACATAATTAAATAACACTATTAACACTTATTGACAGAAAAGCACATCACCTAGTTAATTACACCTAAAATAATCTATAGCTCTAAAAATCACACCAAGCTAGGATTAGGTACTCCTAATCATACAGAAGCTCACACAAGTGGATTCACTCCAAGAATCAACACCAAATAATTTACAAAAAAACCCTAAATGGCTCTCTGGTCAAATACCAAAGTGGATGCCATTTTATTTTGGAAGATCATTTTCATGAGAGACAAATTTCTACTGCTAGGTATCACTCAGATCTTTCCAAAACAGTTGAGTTTGCATCAATAGCTGTTATAGAAAAATAGCTATTGAGCTTTTGGTAAAAAGCAGTAGTTCTGGCCCACATTTAATTTCTCAAAAACTATTTATCCAAAAGTGTTTCTACCACTTGGATCTGGCTAGGAAAAAGGCTAGGGTACTTCCCTGAATTTTGGTTTGGTCAACTAAACACTCAAACTATTTTAGAACGATTTAAACTAGGAGTCCAGAAACAAATCTAGAAGTAAAAGAATAAACCACCTGAAAAAAAAAGGAAAACGGGCTGGATCTGTCGAAGTTGGGCTGTGCCGTGCGGGGAGGAAGTCCAGCTCGCGGCCCACGAACTTGAACGAAGCGGTACGGGCCGCTTCTCCTTCCTTGTCAAGCACAGAGCACGCTCCGGCGGCTACGGCGGCTCCGACGACCTGAGAAGGGATGAGGATGTCTGGGAGATAAACCGCGACAAGGGGAATGCGTTGATGCAAGAATGGCGAGGAATAGTGGACGGAGCGGCTCGCGAGCTTGCTCGACATGCCGCGGCCGGAAAAGAAGAGGTTTGGGACGGCGACGGCGATCCCGGGATTCCTTCTTTGATTCCTCGCGCAGAGAGGGGGAGTAGGGCACGGCGAAGCTTCTGGTAGCCAGGGATTTGGATGGGGAGGTCTCTGTCGCCGGCGAGGCGCGTCGGTGGCGGCGGCCGTGGTTTGTGTCCGTGGGCGGAAGAAAGATCAGAGGGAGGGAGTGGGGGAATGAGTGAGGGAGTGAGGGAGCTGAGAGGGGTGCGCTGCTTCTTATCGCCTCGCGGAGCAGCAGAGGGGTGCGGGGTCCAGGCGGTGTCGACATTTCACGAGGAGGACACGGCGGCGATGGTGTGAAGAACACGGCGTCGATGCACTGCCGCGTCGCTGCAACAGGGTGATGGGAGACAAGGGAGAGCAGAGGAGACGGCGTGCGGTGCTCTTCCTCCAGGGCGTGGTCCGCGTCAGGGGGAGGCAGGGGGAACACGGCGTGGTCGGGAGCACGGCGACGCGGGCACGGCAACGTGCGGAAAGTGCCACTGCTGTCCCCGGTGCGGAGCTGATGTGAGGGGAGAGGGCAGAGGAGCCAGAGGGCAGCTGGGCAAGGGAGCAGGTGCACGGCGAGCGGCGACCACGGCATCGCCGGCGTGGAGAGCACGGCGCCGTGCCGGCAGCGTGCTGACACAGAGGTCAAAGGAGATTTTACAGAACGCCCCCTGAACCTTTCTCTCCTCTCACGGATAGGTCCTCGACAGAAAAGAACTCCTTTTCTTCCTTTAAAAACAGTAGGGTTTCCCGGATTTATTTGAGGGGTTTAAACATTTTACAAAAATCAGAGAAAATTCATGTAGCCTCCCCTATATATGAGGAAGCTCCACAAAAATTGGTTTTACAAAATAAAATGTTTTGCTCCATTTTTGTTCATAGGATTTAAATAAACTATTTTTGGAAATGAATAATTTGGTAACCCTTTAATAATTCAAAACCAGTGGTAAAATAGTGGGTAGAACCTTTGGAGCCTTTTTGACAAATATGATACTTCAAAATAATTTATTTTTACAAAGGAGACATTTGTTTTGAAGAAACAGAGAAATTGGGAGGGAAAATTATTTATGAAGATCATTTTACTCATGACCTTCATTTCTTTTTTTAATAAAAGAAAGGAGGGGTTTGTTTTAAAACAACAAGTAGGTTTACTAGAGGTGAGAGGGAGTGATATGAAATGGAGAGAATTATCATTTCCTCTCCTCCTCTAGAATTTTGATAAAGAAAGTATAGTTGTTTTAACAGAATAGAGGAATAGATAAGGAGGGAGTTTTATTGAAATCTTCTCCCTAAATTTTAGGATTTTAACTTGGGGGTGCCTAAATGTAGAGGATTTGTTCCTCTTCAAGTCACACTCCAAGTTTGGTGGCCAAGGGTGTCCCAAAGTGGTAACAACTCTACTGAGGAATTATCCTCACAAGAACATCACACACACAGCAAAATTCACAGCAATATCATAGCACAACAATATCAACAACACAACAATATCCACAACACAACAATATCCACAATTCAAACAAGCCACACACTTCAACTACAAGAATAAATCACACACCTTTTTCCATAACTAACAATGCTATTTTATAAAAGTGGCCACACCCAATTATGACAAGATGTTGTTTAGGGGATTTATCAACCCATAACTTAATAGTTTTCAAAAATGGTTTGAAAAGGGAAATTATGTGAGGTAATATATTCCCCACTAGTATTTCTTTTAAACGGAGTTGAAACATAGGAGTTTAAAAAAAATAAGAATTTTATAAATGCCAAAGTGGAAGAGAGGACAGGAGATCACAGATGGTTCTCCATATTTTATAAACATGAAACTTTTGGAAATACTTTTACTGTCTCAATTTAAAGAGTATTTTGTTTGTTGCTAAAACCAAATCATTTGTTGAAATAAACTTTTGGCCAACATAAGAATGGGAAAGACATATGGAATAAATTCTTGTCATAACATGGTCACCAGTGTTGTGAATATATTTTTACCTAGGTGGATGTCTTGAGTTGACATCTACTAGCCAAACAATCACACACCACAAGTTACACAAGGTCAACAGAGCAAAATAAAGGAGAACACAATCACTTGTGAAATAATTCAAAAAGAGTTTTTGTTGGTTCTGAAATTTGGGTCTTGTTTACCCTTGTTATAAATTTGGGATGTTACAGCCGGCGGCGGGGAAAACTCAGCAGCTCATCGGAGCAAGGCGGAGCGGGGAGCGGGAGCGGGGTCTGATTTATACGAGGAATTATTTTTGGCAGGGTTTTTTTTTTTTTTTTTTTTTTTTTTTTTTTTTTTTTTTACAGGAAAAACGAGGGATAAAGGATAGAGGAACACGGGGGTTAACTGCTGACTCACTGACATGTGGGCCCGGGCCCACTTGGCGGTCTCTCCTCCTTTTCTCCTCTTCTTCTTCCTCGCTCGCCCTGGTTCTGTTCTTGCTCCGTTTTCAGTGCGCAGAGCACTCACCCGTGGTACTGCTGCGCGTGCTGTCCGCCGATGCAGCGGCAGACACGGCTTTGGAGACACGATGCCTAGGCGGTTTCGCGCCATTAAGGCGAGTACGGCTCGCGATTCCTCCTCTTTCCCGCGCAGTGCGGTGTCGAGGTGCGGCATCCGAGCTCGGCTTATAAACTAGCAACCTCAGAAAACATTTCCCCTACCGCGTCGTCTCCATGGGCTTCATTACCGATTTCTTCAGAGCCTATGTTGATGCGATGGAGGATGCGGGCATCCTCGAGGGCTGCTTCGTCTTCGGGCTCTTCGTGTTCTCGATTTCGACGGTGTTCAGCCTGCTGTTCGCGGCAATGGTCCTCCTAGCCGCGGCCTTGTGCCATTGGTGGTCTAGCGCGGGGGCTGGTGCTGCGACAGTGGCGCCTACTGTGCTAGAGGAGCCAGATGCGGTAGAGGAGCGCACGGTGGGGGAGCTTGCGGCGGTGGAGGAGGTGGTAGACCTTCCGGCTGGAGGTGAGCAGGCTGCTCGAGCTGTCTGCCGCCGTCGGGCGGCGCGCGACTCGGCTCTGAGTGAGCCAGGCTCATCCTCTGGTGGCGTCAGGGAGCTCGAGAGGGATTAGGAATCTCGGGTGCTGTTGCATCCGTGCTGGCAGTGTTGTTTGTAGGAGGAGAACTTGTATCTTCTGTTTCTTTCTGAATTTCTCGCTTCTGCACTGCCCTCCGTGGTTGTATTGATCTTGTCCTTGCTGATGATCTGGGACAAGATTCGCATTGTCGAAATCTTCTTGGTTGTCACGACTCTGGTCTTGCAGCACAGATAGGGTGCAGAAGTACTAGAATAAACTCGTTTTAGTGAGAAAATATAGATTTTTAGGGAAAATAACACTGCAGTATATGGTCTCAACCATTTGCAGTGGTAGCACACATTTCAACCATATAGGTTGAACACGACAACTAAGAACACCCTACAAGATGTCCTTCTGTGTTCCAGCGAGCATTTACGCTTCGCAAGCATTTTAAGGCTTGCGAGGCTCACATCTCGTGGAGGGCTCGGGCCCCCTTCTTTAACATGCAGGTTGCACAAGGTTCATATTGGGTGAGGAACCTTGTGGGTGATTGCATGTAGGAGAACACACACAAAAATAATTTTGCATACTACAAAATAGTCCCATTCAAAGTTTGCATTGATTCCCAGGGGTATGCGTCTGGGGTCACATACGGTTCCTGGTTTAAGTGATCTGTGGTTTCTTTTTAAAACTTTTAACTGAAAAAAAAAACAGCATGACATTCCATCAGATGTCAACCAAGTGGTTAACAAGATGATAAGAACACCAAGTTTTTATTTTGGGGCTGATCTAACATCAGCCGGGGAACAGACAACAACCTTGCATTACAAGACACACGAGAAGAACTAGCAACAAACCAACAACAGACTAACAACTTTGTTGATCCACACGCACAAACACACAAGCGCTGGTCAGGCTAACTAAACCTGGGTTCTACTCTGCCTGAGAGGTTCTAGGAGTCGGTGAAACGTGGCCGAGACAAAGAGTGGTGTCCACATCTCTGTCCTCCACGGGGTGGGGATCTACAGGCACGCCTTCGAGGACTACGCCTGGTTCTTGGGGTGGCTGCTGAACTCGGGCGAGAGCTTGTGTCACCGATGCGTCAATGCTGTGGTCCAGCAATTCATCTAGGACCGACTGTCTTGCATCCTGAGCTTGCCCACGGTGGGAAGTGGGTAGGTTCCTTGCTCGACCCAGTTCCCGGCGGGCACGAGCAAGGTGGCGCCTTGTGGTCATGAGTTCCTCCATCAGGGAGTGACTGAATCTTGTCATTGCAGCTCCATAGGTGACCAGGTGATTACGGCAGGGTCAGCTTCCTGTCCCATGGAAGCTTGGAAAGCCTCCGCAACATGCTCAGGTATGGCTGGGAGGAAGTGGAAAGCTCGGCTTACCGCCATCGCCGGTTCTGAGTACCGGAGACGGACGAGTCCTTCCCAGGCTGCTACCTGGAGGGCTAGATCTAGGGTAGGCATGCTCTTACCCTGGATCAAGTAAGTCGGACTTATGCCCAATTGGCACGAGCCGATATGCACCTCGACTTGGAATTCACTCCCGGCAGCGGGAGAGAGTTCTCGACACCACATATCGAGGACGGGCAGGCCGACCAAGAATGTGGCAGACGGCCTTCCAAAGCATCAGTGGAAACCCACTATGCTCCTCGGCAGTGGTTTCCATGATAACTCTGGGTTTGCCATTGGGTTCTTTTGGATCTGGATGAAGGATAAGAACACGGGATTCTTGCCTCAGGAGATTTGGGTCGCTAAGGGTGGTGAGTGAGGGTGGGGATAGATGGCAGATGGAACGGGGCCTTTTATAAGCTAGGTGTGTCGGCTCCTTTCTGGAAGAACCCGGGGAGCGTCTCTCGGTGTGGGGACAACCCTACTGTACTCTACTGTGAACCGACGCCTGGCCATGCCGGTTAGGCAGGGAGGTCAATCCGCGGACTCACTGTAGGGGAACACCTCAAACAAGCAATAAACACACAAGGTACGTTTAGTACCAATGGACGCCTAATACTCGTAGTGGCCGGGTAGTATGACTAAAGTTCCTATCATAAGTGTTCCTATGGGTCTTGGTTAGACAGGGTGCTGAAATCTTTATTCGTTGCCTTAGTCTTCAACTGGAGACACTGAGATTGTCGAAGTAGCCACTTGAGTAGAATTGCTGAGGTTGAGCTGAGGTCTTCAGAGATCTCTTGATTTGGTTGATGTCGATGATCTTGACATTTGTAGACCAATGAACTTGATGTTGAATGTTGAGATGGTTGCTTCTTCTTTGTAGGTGCTAGCTAATTAGGTCTCTTTTGGGTTCATCGTCAAGTATTTTGAACAGGTAAGAAGGAGTAGAGAAACCTTGTAAAATTAAAATAGAAAGGTAAGACTCAGAAATAATTTGAGAAGACGAAAGAGCGGGAGCATTTTTGGACTTCCCTAGATAAGGATATATTTTTGGTGTTAACATATTTTTAACAAAATATTCTCTTCCTAACTAACGTCCATGCTAACTAAGGTCTGTTACAGTCAGGATGGCTCTGATACCAAGTCTGTGAGGACCCCGGATTAATTATCCGAGATACTCGTTATGTTTCCTGCAACAGTCCCATGATCAGTGTGCTGTTGCACATAACTTGAGTTGGTATCACAGAACACCCACAAATACCGAATGTATTTACTTACTTGATGGAAGTGATCAGCTTCATCAGGTGCTTGCAGCGGAATCACCAAACAACGTGGAGCCCAAGTCATTCGCCTTAACCCTACAGGCAGCTGACTGGGAAGCGCCCTAGTTCGCAAAGACGCCAGTGAACCCCTCTTCTTCGAACTGCTTCTTCTTCCAAAATCTGGCTAAGACAATAGCCAGGGACGAAACCAATATGAGTACATTTGATTGTACTCGCAAACTACCCCAACAGGAACATGCACTAGTTTTAAATTTTCAAAGACTTTTATTTTTAGGAAAAACCTCACTGAATCTCTATTTAAAAGGAGAAGAGTAGATTTTTAATCCTGTTGAAGACAAACATTTTGGAAAGTAGTTTTCTCACTATCTTGTTAAAAAGGTAAGAAGTATTTTTAAATCTTTTCCCGAAAATACACCTTCTTTTCAAAGGGTAAGAAATCTCTTTTAAAACTTTTTCCTCGAAAAACAACTTCTTGCCCTGATTCCAAGCCCGTCGCTACCTCGAACCAACTCATTGGTACAGGTACGAAATAACCTTTCCAGCCAACTTCCTTCCAAAACTCAACACCTTTCTCAAAACTTGCACATGGTCTTAGGACAGCCTTCCAACTGTCCACATCCGTGGACTCGGCTATTCGAATAGTTTTACACTCTGCAGAGGTAGTACGCTTTTCCCACACCCATCCGGTCACTCATCGTGTCAGCCACGTCCCGCCATACCAGAGGTATGCGAAGTTGAGTTCCCGGCCATAGCCTGTCCTTTGCTCATGCTAGTATAGGACCCTGCCGCTACGACACATTCCATCGACACTCAAACCCTCAGGAACTAAGTGTGAGGACTCGTAGTTCTGCCCGGCGGACCCAAGGGAGCCCTTCAATCCTCTTCCTCCAAACACGTCCATACCGGCTTCCGGTAGACCAACACTGAAGAGGACCCAGGTCAGGGGGTAGGTCCTCAGACCATCCCCTCATGGAACGAGGTTATCCTCGTTGTTGAGGCATCCAGTACTAACACGAGCAAATTATATGACTACGCCCTTGCCCATATGTGGGTAAGTGTGGTCGCACAGGATAATGGTTGGTCGTCATAGTACTAGGACACAATGTGCATTTTTCTCAAAAACAACACCAACCTTCTTCAACTGAGCACCGACCTTCCGGCAGGTCTATCCAAGTATTTTTAAAAGAGAGTTTCGAGAAAACATTGTTTTTCCCATCCTATAGTTTTAAATAACTACCTTATACTTCTATATAAGGTGGCAAAATAGTTTTTCATAAACCCTTTTAAAAAGGTTTTCACAATCATTTCTAATTTTTCAGAGCAAAAATACTTTTAATCAAAACTTGGGTGGTTTGTAATCCCACCAAAAGATTTTCATAGAAGGCTTTGGAGTAAAACAAGTTCATTTAGAAATCATTGTATACCGCTAACACCTCTATATCGGGTGCCTCAACAATATACTTGTAATTTTGGAAAAAGGGTTTTCAAAATCATCGCTTTCGTGGCAGACACCACAGAAATCATTTATGCTCTTTATAAGTAAAACAGGTAAATCAAAATAGATGTATATAGATGCAAGCTCAGTGAAGTAGCTTGCCTGGCTTCGGCATAACGTCATTGGTCTTCTTCTCGCTGATTAAAGAAATAAACTCCGATCCTCCTTCAATAGTTCCTCTCCAAAGACCACTCCGGTAACGGTATTATCTAGCTTCGCAAACAGGGAATAACAACATTCAATAAACCAAACAAAACCACAAGTGGTGCACAAACAGATAACAACCACAAGCATCAAACTAATTATTCAAGCAACAAACTAGGATCTACACTCATAAGGGTCTTTTACAACTCAGGGGTCTAACACTTCTACACAAGTGAGGGTCAAGACAACAGGTAGCAAGGGATGACATGCTACAATATCAGTAGCTAGGAAATGCTACTGATATTCAACATCAATTTTTGAAATTCATGCACACACATGATTTTATTTGCAAACAACTCCTGAGAGTTAGGAAATCTTAGGAAATACCCATACTAGAGATATGGTTCCCTAATAAAAACTAGTAACACAAATTTCTTCCTAGCATGAGATCAAACCAGTAGCAATATGGCATGTTACTGATGATCAAGCAATGCTAACTAAAATATCACCACACTAAGGAATGTCTACTACAACAAGTCCTACTAACCAGGAAGATCTATGAAAATACTACTATAACACTATTAACACTTAGGGGACTAAAAGCACTGCTAAACCTTTTTCCAAAGTGCTAAGATACAGGGCTAACACACTCCTAGTACTTGGTATCACACTTACACATGCTAGCCAACACAAAGGAGATACTAGCACACCCTACATAATTAAATAACACTATTAACACTTATTGACAGAAAAGCACATCACCTAGTTAATTACACCTAAAATAATCTATAGCTCTAAAAATCACACCAAGCTAGGATTAGGTACTCCTAATCATACAGAAGCTCACACAAGTGGATTCACTCCAAGAATCAACACCAAATAATTTACAAAAAAACCCTAAATGGCTCTCTGGTCAAATACCAAAGTGGATGCCATTTTATTTTGGAAGATCATTTTCATGAGAGACAAATTTCTACTGCTAGGTATCACTCAGATCTTTCCAAAACAGTTGAGTTTGCATCAATAGCTGTTATAGAAAAATAGCTATTGAGCTTTTGGTAAAAAGCAGTAGTTCTGGCCCACATTTAATTTCTCAAAAACTATTTATCCAAAAGTGTTTCTACCACTTGGATCTGGCTAGGAAAAAGGCTAGGGTACTTCCCTGAATTTTGGTTTGGTCAACTAAACACTCAAACTATTTTAGAACGATTTAAACTAGGAGTCCAGAAACAAATCTAGAAGTAAAAGAATAAACCACCTGAAAAAAAAAGGAAAACGGGCTGGATCTGTCGAAGTTGGGCTGTGCCGTGCGGGGAGGAAGTCCAGCTCGCGGCCCACGAACTTGAACGAAGCGGTACGGGCCGCTTCTCCTTCCTTGTCAAGCACAGAGCACGGGCGCGGCACTGCCGGAGCGTGGCGACGGCGGCTACGGCGGCTCCGACGACCTGAGAAGGGATGAGGATGTCTGGGAGATAAACCGCGACAAGGGGAATGCGTTGATGCAAGAATGGCGAGGAATAGTGGACGGAGCGGCTCGCGAGCTTGCTCGACATGCCGCGGCCGGAAAAGAAGAGGTTTGGGACGGCGACGGCGATCCCGGGATTCCTTCTTTGATTCCTCGCGCAGAGAGGGGGAGTAGGGCACGGCGAAGCTTCTGGTAGCCAGGGATTTGGATGGGGAGGTCTCTGTCGCCGGCGAGGCGCGTCGGTGGCGGCGGCCGTGGTTTGTGTCCGTGGGCGGAAGAAAGATCAGAGGGAGGGAGTGGGGGAATGAGTGAGGGAGTGAGGGAGCTGAGAGGGGTGCGCTGCTTCTTATCGCCTCGCGGAGCAGCAGAGGGGTGCGGGGTCCAGGCGGTGTCGACATTTCACGAGGAGGACACGGCGGCGATGGTGTGAAGAACACGGCGTCGATGCACTGCCGCGTCGCTGCAACAGGGTGATGGGAGACAAGGGAGAGCAGAGGAGACGGCGTGCGGTGCTCTTCCTCCAGGGCGTGGTCCGCGTCAGGGGGAGGCAGGGGGAACACGGCGTGGTCGGGAGCACGGCGACGCGGGCACGGCAACGTGCGGAAAGTGCCACTGCTGTCCCCGGTGCGGAGCTGATGTGAGGGGAGAGGGCAGAGGAGCCAGAGGGCAGCTGGGCAAGGGAGCAGGTGCACGGCGAGCGGCGACCACGGCATCGCCGGCGTGGAGAGCACGGCGCCGTGCCGGCAGCGTGCTGACACAGAGGTCAAAGGAGATTTTACAGAACGCCCCCTGAACCTTTCTCTCCTCTCACGGATAGGTCCTCGACAGAAAAGAACTCCTTTTCTTCCTTTAAAAACAGTAGGGTTTCCCGGATTTATTTGAGGGGTTTAAACATTTTACAAAAATCAGAGAAAATTCATGTAGCCTCCCCTATATATGAGGAAGCTCCACAAAAATTGGTTTTACAAAATAAAATGTTTTGCTCCATTTTTGTTCATAGGATTTAAATAAACTATTTTTGGAAATGAATAATTTGGTAACCCTTTAATAATTCAAAACCAGTGGTAAAATAGTGGGTAGAACCTTTGGAGCCTTTTTGACAAATATGATACTTCAAAATAATTTATTTTTACAAAGGAGACATTTGTTTTGAAGAAACAGAGAAATTGGGAGGGAAAATTATTTATGAAGATCATTTTACTCATGACCTTCATTTCTTTTTTTAATAAAAGAAAGGAGGGGTTTGTTTTAAAACAACAAGTAGGTTTACTAGAGGTGAGAGGGAGTGATATGAAATGGAGAGAATTATCATTTCCTCTCCTCCTCTAGAATTTTGATAAAGAAAGTATAGTTGTTTTAACAGAATAGAGGAATAGATAAGGAGGGAGTTTTATTGAAATCTTCTCCCTAAATTTTAGGATTTTAACTTGGGGGTGCCTAAATGTAGAGGATTTGTTCCTCTTCAAGTCACACTCCAAGTTTGGTGGCCAAGGGTGTCCCAAAGTGGTAACAACTCTACTGAGGAATTATCCTCACAAGAACATCACACACACAGCAAAATTCACAGCAATATCATAGCACAACAATATCAACAACACAACAATATCCACAACACAACAATATCCACAATTCAAACAAGCCACACACTTCAACTACAAGAATAAATCACACACCTTTTTCCATAACTAACAATGCTATTTTATAAAAGTGGCCACACCCAATTATGACAAGATGTTGTTTAGGGGATTTATCAACCCATAACTTAATAGTTTTCAAAAATGGTTTGAAAAGGGAAATTATGTGAGGTAATATATTCCCCACTAGTATTTCTTTTAAACGGAGTTGAAACATAGGAGTTTAAAAAAAATAAGAATTTTATAAATGCCAAAGTGGAAGAGAGGACAGGAGATCACAGATGGTTCTCCATATTTTATAAACATGAAACTTTTGGAAATACTTTTACTGTCTCAATTTAAAGAGTATTTTGTTTGTTGCTAAAACCAAATCATTTGTTGAAATAAACTTTTGGCCAACATAAGAATGGGAAAGACATATGGAATAAATTCTTGTCATAACATGGTCACCAGTGTTGTGAATATATTTTTACCTAGGTGGATGTCTTGAGTTGACATCTACTAGCCAAACAATCACACACCACAAGTTACACAAGGTCAACAGAGCAAAATAAAGGAGAACACAATCACTTGTGAAATAATTCAAAAAGAGTTTTTGTTGGTTCTGAAATTTGGGTCTTGTTTACCCTTGTTATAAATTTGGGATGTTACAGCCGGCGGCGGGGAAAACTCAGCAGCTCATCGGAGCAAGGCGGAGCGGGGAGCGGGGAGCGAAGGTGTCAAATATCTGTTTGGTTAGTTTGAGCCGAAATATTTTAAGGCTGCATGCCCCCGATGGATTTCCTACCTTGATTACCAAAATACTTGATGCAACTATATTTAGAAATTCATTTGTAAGCAAAAAAGACTAGGTAAAGTTATTTATAAGGTAATAGCTGACACACAAACTTCTTTCATCAAAGAAAAATATATTACGAAATGTATTGTGTTGATGCATGAAACTATATATGAGATTTACCACACGAAAAATCTGGGGGCTTGTTCAAAATAGATTTTGAAAAAACATATGATAAGGTGAACTGGAGCTTTCTTTATCAGATGATGCAGTATAAAATCTTTCCAAACTTGTTTTGACACTGGGTGATGAAGTCTGTGAGAGGGGAAAGAGTTGTTATTAAGGTCAGCAATCAAATAGGTCCATACTTTTCCACTTACACAGTAGTGAGGCAGGAAGATCCTTCGTCGCCTCTTTTGTTTGATATAGTGGGAGATGGCAGGCAGACCAAAAAGCATGGTCTTAGTTCTAGGATAGTCACTCACCTTGTGGATGCAGGCCTCGCTATTCTAAAGTGTCTTGGAGGATAGTTTGGAAAATGTCCGAAATTTCAAATTCATCTCGGGCATATTTGAGCAGCTTTCAGGTCTGCAAATCAATTTTCATAAAAGTGAAATTTATTGTCTAGGAAATACGTCCAGAAAAAATTAATATAGTGAAATTTTCACTTGGGTCTCTACTGCTAATTCTATGAAGTACCTGGGCAGGCCAATAGATGAAAAAATGGCTATGTCTTAATAAGGCCCAATTGATGAAAAAATTGCTAACAACCTAGCTAGATGGAAAGGGAAGTTACTTTCTACAGGTGATAGTGTCACTTTGGTGAATGCTTGCCTCACCGGTTTGCCCCTTTATATGATTTCCTTCTTGGAAGCTCCTAATGGTGTGCTACAAAAAAGGGTTGTAAACAGAAAGAAGATGATTTGACAAGAAACTGATAATAGGAAAAACTAACCATCCGATAAGTCTATCAAACAGTTTTTCTACCTAAGGATCGTGGAGGCCTTGGTGTTCTTGATCCGGAAACCATGAATATAAGCCTCTGGTGTAAATGGATTTGGAAGTTAGAAAATACCGATGAGACTTGGTAGTAACTGCTTAGTAGGAAGTACTTGCATAATAAAGTTCTCACACGGGCCTCTATTGATTATGGAAGTTCTCTTTTTGGCAAGAATAGATGGGGCTTACCATACCTTCCAACAGTTTCCGCGTCACGGCGAAGATCACGAACTGGTGGCCAGATTCCGCTGTGTCTGTTCCAGCAAAGAGGCAAAAGGAGATGAATTTGTTGTTTCTGCCGATCATGCAGAGCCTATGGACAGAGCGCAACGCGCGTCTTTGATGGGGTGTTCTGCACTGTCAATGCTCTACAGGCTCGCATCTTTGACGAATGGCAAAGCTGGGTGGACTGCAGACGTAGGCCGACCAGAGGGATAGGCTAAGCAACATAGTGGGGTGAGTGATCGGCCCCAAAGTGGGCATGATCATGTGTCGTGGATGTGGAGATTGTCTCACGCAATCTGCCTTGTAACTATCATGTAGATCCCTTGTACTCCATCCGTTCTAAAAAGGATGACTTCCATTTGTGTGCATGTGAACGTATCTATCCATGTAACATGTCTAGATACGTCCGCATGTAGACAAATGGAAGTCATCTTTTTTGGAATGGAGGGAGTACCTTTCTGTATGCTTAATTCAACGAGCGCAGATATCCTGCATTTCTCAAAAGAAAACCTGTTTATATTATACCAGCAATCCAGTTGTGAATCACAACTGACTCATGATAAAATTATTTGAACAATATGAATAACACATAATGTGGAAGTGATTGTTCTGGAACACTTGCATCATGCAAGAAACAAAATATATATCCCACGAACCAAGGAATATTTAACTTTAAGAAATAAAAAGCCATAAGCTTAGCCAAAATAATTGTGAGCAGTCCACTACTCCATATAACAATTTATTTAAGCGTTTACTATATACCCCCAAACATATTGATTAAGATCTCTAAATAAATTAAAGTATAATTTTGACCAAGTCTCAACCATATTTAACATCGAACTTTCTAAACTTTGGCATTTCCATACTACAAAAATCTCAATCACAAACTTCGACCATCAATTGTAGAAACTTTATGTCAACATGGTTGTGGCCAAATATATATTTACAGACTTCAAATTTCAAGCATTTTAGACTGTATAGTGTAATCTTTTTAGCTCGTAGTGTAGTTCATGAGAGTGGAGCGAGATGTTTCAGAAGAAAGTAGACATTGAAGGTTTGAACCTTCAGATCCCGCTGAAATATCTTCATAGTAAAACAAATATTTTCATAGTAAAACGTTATCTCAAGTGGAAGCACAACCAACCGATTCTCCTTTCTGGAAGGGACTCATGAGAGTTAAAGATGAGTTCTTTGAAAGATGTTCTTTTAAAGTTGGTAATGGGGAAACCACAAGGTTTTGGGAGGACACTTGGTTGGGTAACTCTCCATTAAAAAACCAATATCCATTATTATATAACATTGTGCAACAACAAAATGTTTCGGTTCATGATGTGCTTCAAAATGCGCCCCCACTAAACTTGGGATTTAGAAGGGCATTTGTCGAGAATAAATGGGATATGTGGTCTCATTTATGCCTTATATTAATGGACGTTACGTTGACTGATGTTACTGATTCGTTTCACTGGAAATTGATTCAGAATGGTCTTTTTACGGTAAAATCTATGTATGAAGATCTAATGAATGGTCATACTAGATTTCTACAAAAATATCTTTGGAAACTAAAAATACTGCTAAAAATAAAATCTTTATGTGGTTCCTTAATAGAAAAGTCTTGCTTACAAAAGATAACCTTGCAAAGAAGAATTGGCAAGGTAACTCTCAATGTTCCTTTTGTGGGAGTAATGAGAGTATCGAACATCTGTTTACCTCTTGCCCTTTTGCAAAACTTGTTTGGCGTGTTGTGTTTTGTACTTACAATATCCCTCATCCTACCAATGTCACTAATGTGTTTGGAAATTGGCTGAATTAATGGGATGGATAAAAAGACCAAGGATAGGATTCGTATAGGCGTTTCAACTATTTGTTGGTCTATTTAGAATTATAGGAACAATCTTGTTTTTAACAGGAATTTTTTTTTTCATGTCTTACAGGTTATCCATATGGCGGTGCACTGGATCCAGTTATGGGCTTTCCTGCTTCGTTCGAACCAGTGGGACCTTATGGTGGCTGGATGCACGAGACTCCTATTGGTGGCACAAGATTTTTTCTCCCGGCATACGTGGCAACATATTAGTTGACTTTTGTAGTTGTGTTTGCTTTATTTTAGCCGTTGAGGCCTGTCTCGATCATTTGTGGTACTTGAGATGTAAACTTGAATAATACTCTTAAACTCTGTAATAAATGGCTGTGTGCATCACTTGATGCAGAGGCTGGGGTTCTCCCCATTTCTAAAAAAAAGAGATCCCGCTAAAACAGTTTGCAATATAATTTCTCTCTTGGGCGGCAACCTAAAGCACGGAAGAAACATTCATGCAAATATGAAATCTATGCATATTGATAGTGTTGAAGTTTTTTTTGAACGATAGTGTTGAAGTTGATATACGACTATGGAGTTGCGAGGATATACAGTTGTAGGCAAAGGCACATAAGTGGGTTCCCTGTTAACGTACACCATTTCTAGGCAGATTTTTGCTTGCTACAAAAAGATCTTTACCCCTTTAGTTCCTAGCAAATTCTAATGATCCCTCGCCCATGTTAGGAATAAAAGAAGAATCCTTCATTAAACTGTCTCCACCCTTCTGTTGGTGGCAGCAATCCCCGAATCTCCACTGTTTATCCCTATTAGGATTAACACACGCAGATGCATCATGTTTTTTTTTTCCTTTAGCTATCGAAGTAGGAACTAAGCGAGCAATTGTGCTCTGGTAGTGACCCTGGCTTAGACGCTTTTGTACATCAGCCGCAATACTCAAACCACCATGGTCCATTGAACATGAACTCACACCTATACGTACTAGCGATGTACAGAAGCATCTAAGCTAGGGTCACTACCGGAGTAGCAACAAAGCAGAGCACACGGCGACCACCGATATCCATGCTGCCGGTGTCGTTCTCTTGCGAACGGGAGGGAGGACGCGACGGCTTCGAGGCGCAGCCAACCTGCGGGAGGTCGACGGTGACCAAGAGTTTTCAAATGCTAGGCCAGCCAGGGTTCTCCAAATCGTTTTACAGATTTAGGCGTGCAATAAATATCATCGCAATGAACAACTCAATGAACTCATGGAATACAATTCATTGCAATACGACACAGTGGTATGGTAGTAGGTAACAATAGAATCAATAGACAAGATAAAAGGATAAAATAAATAGGTAGTACAACGGTCAAGGACTGTCCGTCCGACTTATTAGCTGAAACACTTAAAATGAAGTAGCACAGGGCTTCACATAGAGAAATGCATAATTATTCCGAAGAACCACTTGGATTAGCTTGTAGGAGTCGATGGGCTCGTGTAAACCCCAAGAGCGTCAAGATATCTTCCAGAGCGTCCGAAGAAGCCCACAACTTCGTCTGTGTTATTCTTCGGGATGGTGAACTGAGTGCCGGTCCCTTTACCATACGAATATGTATTTCCCTTACTGGTGACAAAGGTAAGTGATGTTACAATTTCCATATTGTCGAATACGACAGTAGTTACTAGAACCTTCTTCAGTGTCTCTGATGGAGGGAAGTCGATCTGCGAGGACAGAGGCGCCACAAAACATTTAAATCAACATGCTTAAGGATTGTTGAAGGACAATACTTGTCTTCAATAGCTAATTATTCATATACAGTACTGGCATGAGAAAAAAATATAACCCAATACGTAATTTCTCACCGTCTTTTGCAGAATGCCTTCTTTGCCACCCCATGGACCAGAGGTCTGCTCATTGCCGGCCTGGTCGATGTAAGAATATGCAAGAGAGTTGATGGCACTGTCACTTCGAATGGTGATGCTCTTTATACGCTGAGGTGGCAGTTCCCCTGCTGGGATGTCAAAACTACTCCCTCCTGGGCCACCCAACGGCCCTTCCTTGTTAACAAGAGGAATCTACATGCACGTGTCATACCGTAAAATTAGTATTTCTTTTTATTCCGTGTGATGAAAACAAAAATAAAAATACCATCTTACCGGCTCGGGGACGTTGCGGGAGAAGACACGAATACGAACCTCCCTGATAATCTGGGTCGATGACAACTTTAGTGCTTTGTAACTGATAGTACCTTGCGCATAGTCAAATTCTCCGGTCCCACCGACTATTGCCAAGTGATCGGCGCCGTCACCCTCAACGTTATCGTAGCTTCCCATCACCTTGAGGGTTGAACCCTTGAACCTTTAATTATTCGCCATTGAGACAGACCAGGAAACGAACAAACCGTCAAAACAAATAGGGTGCGACTGAATCAAAATGTAAATAAAACCACGAGAAGGGTTACACATACCCTTCGTCAGTGAAGAGGATGTCGAGGGAAAGGAAGTAGCCGTGGGTGGTCATGCTATCGCCCATGGCGGAGCCTCGCCCGCGGGCAACGATGTTGGACGTGCTGGGGTCGGGGCCGTCACGGATCTCCCAGTCGAGGCCGACGGAGCGGCCGAACATGATTAAGTTCGAGAACAAGATCCCGGGATTTGCAAGCATAGTTGCGAGTGGCGGAAGAACAGCCTTCTCGTTGGCGCCCGGTGCCCCTTCCCCGCTCTGGAACATGTACATGTGGAATGTATGCTCCGTCTCCAAGAGGTTGCGGGTAACCGTCCCGACACGCTTGTAATAGGCCATTAGGGAGAGCCGGAGGATTTGTGTGTTTGCTGGCTGGAGAGGTTGTGTGTGTTTGGTGTGGGTGGAAATGGAAGGTGGCAAGGGTGGCTATTTATAGATCACTGAACAGAACAATTAGTGAATTAGTGAGCGAGTGAATCACGAGGCAGGGCAATGCAGGCATGCATGAGTCACGATCCCTATCCCTCTGATTAATCTACTTACTTATTCCTTGATCGCGGATGCTTCCTTTAATCTCAGCTAGAACATGAGGCACACGAGGAGGTGAGGTGGTGCCACCTTTAGTACAGTTTGACTTGAATAAAACAAGAATGCATGCACACCATGCCATGCCTGCCGCATATATAAAACAAGAACAAGAAATTCACCGACGAATCGATCCCTTCTGCCGTGATGAATTTCATACCGCTGCATGCGCATCATGCATGCTCTAAAATGAACTAGGCAACATGGTTCGGTGTATTCGAAATGTTGAAATTCGCCAAAAATTGTCGTGTGGAGTATCTCCAAATATCTAGCGAATTGAAATGTTAAAATTCTTTTTCCCATTAATATTTAATTTATGTCCATAATGAGTGGAAATGCACACTTATTGAATTGAGTTCCATAATTAGAGTCAGTTCATTTAGATTGCATCCAAATAATTGCCAAATTGAAATGTTCAATTTGAGTCCGTAATTAGAGAAAATGCATTATTTGAGCATTTAATAAATTTATCTTCATATATTTAGAGGAAGTGCATTTGGATTTTCTTGAAATATTTACCAAATTGGAATATTAAAATATGATCGTTTTTTGCCATAAATAGCTAGCATCTATTTTTCTGATCGTTTGGATATGTTATTCATATTTTCCGATGGATAGATTCAAAATTATTGGTTGTTGAACACTTTTTATTTTATGGAAATTGTTTAAGTAAAATGGTCCCACCTGTCAGGAATCTAACATTTTCTAAAAATGTTTAAAAAAAGAATAACCTTCACATTAATTCGTCTGATATGGTTAAATATTATCGTCTGGAAATTATCGCGGATGAGATCGGGGTTTTTTTTTTGAATTTACAATGGACAATATTGTTGGAAAATTTAGCGTGGCGACACGCCGTACCTGTTGTAATTTAAAATGCTGAAATCCATCGAAATTTATCGTTTAGGGTATCTCGAAATATTTAGAAATTTGGAATGGTCAAATATGCTTGTTTTTTTGGCGTAAATATGTAATTTAACTCCAAAAATTGAACTGATCAAAGATGCTCATTTTTTTGTCGTAAATATGTAATTGAACTTCATAGTCGGAGGAAATACTTTGTATTAGCATTTAATATTAAATTCAGTCCATAATTGGAGGAAATGAATTTGTATTTGCTCCAAATATCCACCTAATTAAGTATTTTTTTAATTTAAGTACACAATTAGAGAGAGTTCAGTCATATTACCTCCAATATGTTAACTAAATTGAAATAATAAAATATGTTTCCATTTTGCCACAAATATTTTATTTAACTTCATAATCAGAGGAAATACATTGTCAAAATATTTACCAATTTGAGCATTTATTAAATTTAACTGCATATTTGGAGAGAGTTCAGTTATATTATATCTAAATATGAACCATTTTAAAATCTTATAATATGTTTGTATTTTGACTTAAATAGTTAATTTAACTCGTGGTGACAAAAAGATTTATCTGAGTGTATGGTCATTGTTACTGAAAAGGGATAGAAGTATAGAACATAAAAACATGAATCTTTGCGAAATAAACAAAAACAAATGATCATATGAATGTAGTAAGAGTAGATGTATATAGTAATAATGCAATTGAGAACTAAATTTATGTGTGCGCTGACGCCACAAAATAAAGTGATATGAAATCTAAACATTTGTAGTTGTTGTAATATTTTTTTAAAGAAAATTGCATTTCCACAAGCTTCATAATTAATAGTAAAAATGTTATATTAGTTCTTCCAATTAAAATTATTTAAAGTTGTTTAATCATGCATACAAATGTGTTAGTTGGAAAGATTTCATTTTTGTGCAAATTTTGGTATATTATTTATTTTTTTGTCGAAAATTTGGTAAAAAAACTGATATTTTTTAACTTTCATAGTTGGAAAATTGTCATTTCTCTCTTCTTTGAAGTATGTACGCACAAATTCTTAATAACTACAGATGCAATATTCTTATTATTTTAATGCAATATATTAATAGCTCACATCATATTTTGCTGGGGAATAAAATCCCTTAGCTAAAAACATGAGCATAAGTAATTAGCATTTTTTCCCGAGCATTTTGTTTTTTTTTCGTATTTTTCCGGTGGATAGATTTATAGATATTGATTTTGCATAGATTTATAGATATTGATTTTGCAATATTAACCATTTTGTGGAAATTGTTTGAATAAGTGGGACCCATCTGTCAGCAGTTTATCAATTTCTGGAAATATATGCGGAAAGAATAAAAATATGACATGTGGGGCCCACTGTGACGTCGGGGTGACGTCATCAGTGGACGGGCCTCCCACGGCGACGACGGCGATGACCACGGCGGCACCGCGCCAGGGAGATGTGGGACGCGCGGCTAACGTGGGGGACGCGCGCGGACGCGGGGCGCCCGCAAGCGGCGGCGCCGCTGCGTTTGTGTCGCCGGAGCTTCGCCGGCGGCGTGCGAATGCGGCGGCCCGAGCAAGCGCACTGCGGCAACGATTCCGGCGCTTCTCGAGCGGCCCAGCATGCGTCTGTCGGCGAGGAGGGAGAGGACGCGACGGCAAAGCTCGCTGTGGCCGTCGATCTGAGCGGGGAGGAGCGAAACGGCGGGGCGGCGCGTCCCACATCTCCCTAGCTGTGGGAAACGTGGGACTGCGGGGCAGCGTTTCGATTTTCGAGGGTTTTTTTTTGCAAGAAAGCCGTGGTGATCGGCTGGAACCGGAATCACCGGCTGGTGACCGGGAGACGTGGCGCGCTCTGATTGGTAGAAAGTCGCTTGCTACAGTTTCGCGCGAGATTGGGGCGACGTGGAGTAATCCTGTGCGTCCATTTCGGAGATCGAACGACCAGAAAAATCTGGGCGACGTGGATGCAGGTTTGGGGGTGAATCTCTCCAAACTTTTATATATAGTAGGATTACCAGTCGGTCCAGGAGGAACGTGGATCGACGTGGGATCGAGAGAAAGATGCTCTCCCATCAACATATAATCCTATGCTTAATCAACAAGCAGAAATTAAACAAATTAATCGATCAACATCTCAAGTACGTCAACCAATGCACTATTCATACGAGTTTAAGAGCAAATTACGATTGTGTCACTACTTTTTTTTTAGATCCACTATGTCACTACTCATGGTAGAAAGTCGTACGGTGCTACTCGTTTTCTTTAAATTGGCAAAACGTCACTAACTTGAGCAAAATCGTTATTTTCTATACCACTGGAGTACTGGACCCACTTGATGCCAGTTGTGGTTAGATGTGGCCAAGTTGCCGTCTGTCTGACTCATTTTATGACATGTCCACGTAAAACGAGATACACAAGACCGTTATTTACAGGCGGGTTCCACCATGTCAAACAATAGACAGCCAGCGCGCGTACTGCTTTCGAATATTGGAGATCCTTTTATTGTGAAATTTTCAATTTTGTCGCTCCCCTCCCCTGCTCTGCTCCCTCCACCGCCACCATCATAGCCACGTGCCCAGCCTTTGCCCCGCAAGATGTTCCCATGCCCACCCTGCTATGTTTGTTTTTAGAGTTTTTTTAACGATTGGTGGGATTATCCCGGTCAAACCCTCAAATCCCCACATATACCAAAACATCGTTTGTTTCTAGAGTATTGGACAGGTTTTATCTCCACATTTCCCCACAAATCCCCAAACTCTAGTTCATTTTTCTCAATCCCCTAGGGGATTCAATACACTAGCACTACCCCTACCCAGTGGATTATCCCACCAATCCCCTAGCGGATTGGGTGAAGTTTGGGGTTTCACCCAATCACTAGAGGATTATCCCCACCAATCCCTAAAAAAACTCTAGAAACAAACATAGCCTAAGTGAAATTGTACCGTGCATAGAGATCAGGTTCGGCACCGGCTCCAAACCTGTAAAATGTGCAACATAATTCGGTTGATTGGCCCAATAAGGCACACTATAGATCGGTGTCGGGTATGCTAAAGGCTAAAGCTGGCACAAAGCCGTCCGTCTAGAGCAAAACTTATCGGCTTTACAACCGATGGTTGGCTTTGAGGCAAATTTATCCTGGACATGTCATCTTCATTAATGAGATCATAGACTTGGGTGGTACCATCGGCTACGTAATGTTGGATCTCGGCTAATTTCTAGGGAGTAAGGGTGTTTTGGGACAACTGCACTCCACCACTCCACAGTTGGAGCACATGAACCTGCCCCAAACACCCAAACTCGAATTAACAGATCATAGTGCTTAATTATGTTGAAATATGTATTTGCATATGGTGAACTTTTGGCAATGTGAGTTGACATATGATTTGTACATGGTGAATGATTGTAGTTGTGTTGATATATGATATGGACATGGTGAATATATAGGTGGTACTAATTATGTTGATATATGTGATCTGTAGTTTGTACATGGTGAATACATGGTACCGCTTATGTTGATATATATATATGATCCGTACATGATGAATAGCCATCTATTCATCATGTACGGATCTGATTGCTGAGCAGACAATATTATTTGCTGAGCAGACCGTCCAGTAATTTTATTTGTTTTGGGCATAGCTAGAGTGCATTACAATTGAAGAATATCTTTTGGTACTATTTAGAGATCTGGATGCACCTAACCAACGAACTACAGAACATGTTTATTGACTCTCCTCATTAATTCAAAGAATATGCTGATGCATGATAAATTAAAGAGCTGATATCTAAATCCTCATGGCAGATTGAAACGACATTACTCAACTCTCCATTTGAAGAGTTCTGTTACAAGTATAGCATACTTATTTTGACTGAGCCTCTTCATCTTTTAATGTCCCTTTGATGGATGAGATTGTGATTAAGAATCGACGATTCTTTTCATTAGTGTTTGCCAGTGTCCATTATCTTCTTGTAGTCATTAGACGATCAATTTATTTTCTTTAACTGAAAAGGATGATTCCTTAATTATCTTTGTCAGCGCCTGTTATATTCCAATACGAAGCCTCTTAATGGATCAATTTGTTTTGTTAACAGTACCATGGGAACTATTGATCTTATTCTAGATAATATGTCAATAGTGGAGGATATAATCTTTGATTTATTTCCATCGCAAGGTCAAGAAGCTATTACTCCGTATTAAGTTAGACTTAGCTATTTATATGGTGCTTCAGATGCATCCTTTTAGCAAGAAGTCTACAAAGTGATATTTATTTTTCCTTGGAAAACCAATGATAAAAATTGCATGGTAAGATGGATTGCCCTTGGCTATTGTTAGAGGCATGTCCAATGTGTCACTGAAACACAAATGTTGCTAGGTTATTGGTTCCTCACTCGTGGAGAATAAGGTGGGTCGCTCGTGGAGTAGGGGAGATAGCCGCACATGCGGTGAGGTAGAATGGGAAAGGGAATTAAGAAATCACGTTGCACTTGACTGAATGAGAGGATACCATGACAATGAATAACATGTTGAAAATTATTGCCTTGAACTTGAGATATCGCGTTTTAAAATTTGATTGTATGAATTGGATCACATATATAATTTGTTTGAATGTTCCTCCGTAGTGAAGCATGCAACATGCATTAAGTATCATCATATTTGACGCATCATAATTTTGAACTCAAACTATTGTTTTGATCAATGCGTCTTTTTTTTCCGTGGCAACAAACGGATATTCAACTCTTACATATTTTTCGTTGGAGGTTATAGAGACATCTAGCAGCAAAGATTTACCTAAGTTTAACCAGAGAAATGTGTGTCATGACAAAGTGACGCTTCCGTCAAACATTTTGTTCCCAATGAATGTAATACTGGCGGACGCAGCGCCCCTGCTCCCCGGCGCTTGCCCGGGCTTCGACCGCCTGCCTCCTGTGCGAGCGCTTCAAGCTACCTAGCAAATACCGATCGTCCGGGGCAAAACTGCTCAGGTATGTCAAAAAGAAAGAAAGAAAAAGTCTCCTCAGCGTGGTGGCCTGGTTGAGTGGTGGGCATTGAGGCCAGCATTGTCGCACTCGCACATGCAGCAGGGCCAGCAGTGGATCGAACTGATCTGTTGTGTTACCTATGCTAGGTTTCTCTCACCTCTATTAAACGTGTTTCACCTAATCTGCAATGATCTACACAATCGTGCTACGATTCGAGATAAAATATAGACAAAATATATGCGCGTCTACGAGTAGGTTCCATTCCCGTGATCAGTTTTGAATTTCATCCACGGTAACTTCTTAATTTTGGATCAAAGTTTGCATCATTTTTAGATGATTTTTGTCAAATTTGTTGCATTCGATCGACCGTTTAAAATTTCCTTTTACGAATAGATCGTTCTCGTTAATTTTTTAGGAGTTCTCGTTAATTCCAATCATATCTAATTTTAGCGTATATCTACATTTTAATGTGTTGTGGACTTGTGAACATTGGAATGTGTTGTGAGCGTGTAATGTGTTATATTCGTGTTTCCGCGTTAAAATATTGAACACAATATTTGCTCCATATTTCCTACATTTGTTCGAGAATTTTTTTAATTGCACTGCGTCGTGCCCAAGGTTCGACAAATTCCTGGGTCCGCCATGATTCAAAACAATGTATTCGTGTTTCGGTAGCAACGCACGGGCAGTTAGCTAGTGCTTAATTATGTTGAAATATGTATTTGCATATGATGAACTTTTGGCAATGTGAGTTGACATATGATTTGTACATGGTGAATGATTGTAGTTGTGTTGATATATGATATGGACATGGTGAATATATAGGTGGTACTAATTATGTTGATATATGTGATCTGTAGTTTGTACATGGTGAATACATGGTACCGCTTATGTTGATATATATATGATCCGTACATGATGAATAGATGGCATTTATTCCTGTAGTAATGGTGAATAATTTTGTACCACATTTATCAGTAACAATTATGATGCCTTCAAATTATGCCTTATGACCACTTCCTATTTCAGTGCTCATTAGCAAGACTAATTTGTCAAACTGTTATTTGTGCATTAGGATTGGTTAGACCTCCTGATGGAGCTCTGGATCTAGTAAATGGATGGGTTGGTTCCTTTCATCCGTCACAGACTCACAGCGCAGGCTCATGCTCTATGGTGGGGCAGCTGTGTGCTGAACAATTTAGAAGACCAGAAACGACGCATGGTTTAATCATAAATATCCTAATGATCATGATGTTGTAGTATATAGAATTTTTTCAATGCTTAATGGTTGGACAATATTGCAGAAAATATAAGGATGAAAAAATGTTGAAGCCGGAGTGGAAATGATTCAACCGGTGTTGCGGGAGGTGTTCTTCTCCACGTCACATGGTTGGGCAACTACTTCGGTCAGACTAACAAACTGGGATTTTCTTCTCTGTTGTGCAATGTCATTTTTGGTTTTAGTATGCTGCTTTTGAATTCTTGTAGATTTATGCTTTTGCTTGTTCTGCCGGTTAAGTGAGGCATGTATGAGTGGTGGTGGTGCAACATATGTGTGTGGTGGTTGTAGGCTGCCTGGGATATGTTTTTTTTTGTTGCTTTATAAGTTTCTAAGGTATTGCCGGTTTCTTTATATGAAATTGACGAGGGGAAGTTGTCACTGCTCACGGGTATAAATTGTGTCCATGTCTGGCCATGTGGGGATATCCATTGGTAAAATTGATGTCTTTAACTACGATCTAAGAGCATCTCCAAGAGCATTTGTAAAAATGGATTGGTTACTGGTTTTAGCAGTAGGACAGAGAAGGTTTGACAATCCAATTTATTTTCAGCTTTTCAAGGCTTTTTTTAAACCGGATCTGTAAAACTAGAATGAACATGATAAGATTTGAGCTCCTCTTCTATTATGCATATGTAGTCCAAATCACTCAGTACATAATTTAAATTGATTAAATAAATCCAAAAAATAGGAAACAAATAGTACATAATTAAAACAACACTGTGTTCATTGATGAAACACAATTCAAATTAAACAAGTCACCAAGTTTGTAGAAACCAAATAAAAACATGGAAAATCAAGAATTTTGTTGATCACTCCACTTCCACCACTCCTTAGTGAGATCAATATTTAGTTGTCCATGGGCCTCCGCAACTCGAATCTCATGGTGAACTTGAAGGAAGTGCTTGATGTGGTCTTCTCTCCTACGAGGATGCACAACATTTCCAATGAAATCATAATGGTGGTAAAAAAACGTCGTCATGGCGCTCAAACTCGATGTGCAATATCACACAAGTTATCATGACCCCACCCCCTAAGTTGGTGTCGATGGTGGCCGCCATGTACGCGGCGGAGGGGGAGACCCGGCGTGGGCAGGACCAGACGACGGCCACCTACGCCCTATCGCCGGATCGATCCGCCGCCCAACAACTTCATTCACTCCTCGGCGTTGCATCCCCATCCGTCCACTCACCAACACAACGCCTTGCACCGAGCTCACGGGGGTGCGGCCATGGCTGCTGCAACTGTGGCACCGTTTTGGGAGCGCTTGTCCAGTGGTCTGCTATGGTGGGATGCTGCCAACGGCGTTGGGAGGTGCTCCAAGCAGCTACGGCGGGTGCTACGAACTAGAGGCGACAATGGTTGGGGTCACCCACCTCCAGTTCACCTCGGTCAGCCGGCATGGACAAAGATCACCGTGTTGCGAAGACCAGTGCGGTCGTTGCTACGAAGCCACTGTGACGGTGCTGCAAATCAAGTCGTGCGGTGCTGCCAAGGAGGGCGGTATGTACTACAATGTTAGAGTGGTCGTGCTACGAGTACAAACGCCACCGGTGTTACGAAGCAGTGCGTCGATGTTGCATATGAACAACGGGAGTGCTACCGTAGGTCGACGATGGTGCTACCATGTGCCAACAACGGTGCTACATCGGTCGACGATGATGATGCTACCATCTTTGGCAGATGTGTTGCGAACGGCACACAGATATGCTGCCAACGGCCAGCACCGATGCTACCATAGCTCAAAGCATGTGCTACCATCCGTCGACGTCGGTGCTGCCAGCGGGAATCGATATGCTGCCAGCGGCGCTGTCGTCGAGCTTGTCAGACTTGGAAAAGCCCAGGATTTGGGAGGGATTTGGACACGTGTCAGCCCTGAATCCGGTGTATTTTTGCCCTGAATCCCGGGACGCCCAGCACTGGCTATGGTATCCGATCCTTATGGACTAAGTGGAAAAGCCCGGGAGCCAAATTGGCACTCTTCTAAAAGAGTCCGAATTCATTCATCATCATAGTATATATCAAAGCTGTGAAGCTGAGCAGATCGCGGCCCTCTCCGCGTTAGCTACAGTAGTACTGTTCATCTACAGTGTTCAACAGTTTTGTGATCCGAGCCGTCGAACGCCGATCCAACGGTTCGCAGAACACATCCGTGATGCTTTTGCATAAAAGCCCCCCCCAAAAACAACTATCAACCCGCAGTCCACGGTTTCCTGCGACGAAGGACTTGCACGTAATTACGGGAAACATAAAGTCCTTTTTCGCAAAAACATCCACAGACGCCCCCTTCCTTCCTCCCCTGCGCGCGGCGACGAATTCGCCGGCGGCGGCCGCCGCCTCGCCCCGCCGCTCCGGTTCTCCCCGCACGCATCGGAGCCCAGCACGGGCTCCGCCGTCGCCGCCTCGACCTTCCCGCCGGCGGACGCGCGCCGGGACGCCGCGCCGGCGCCGGAATCGACGCCGCCATCCTCGACGTCCTCCGCCGCGTTTGGACGCCGCCGGAGACGCGCCGGCGACCTAAAGGGAGCGGCGAGACCACCCCCGCGAAGCCCGCGTCGAGCTGCGCCCGACGAGCTCACGCGCGCCTCGCCGCTCTCCCTGGTTCGGCGCCGGCGTGGCCGTCGCCGCCGCAGCGCACGGCTGCTCCGCCCGCCAGTGACGTCGGCGTGACGACGCATTGGGCTTGGGCTGGCTAACTGGGCCGACTGTTGGGCTGGGCTGGCTGCTGCGCAGCTGGCTCGGCCCTCTCTATTTTTTTCCCTGTTTTTTCCCTCTATTTCCCTTTTCCAAAAAACTTTTAAAACTTTTCCAAATACAGCTCCAATAATTTCCAAATTTGCACAGTTTCAAAATGCAGACATTTTCGAAGTTGAGTTTCACCACACAAAAAAAAAAAAAAAACCCACATGTGGGCCCCATATTACTTACACAATTTCCAGAAAATGGTGAATACTCTGAAATCAACAATTCCAAATATTTCCACCGGAAAAATAACAAGAATTATTCACAAACATCACCAAAAAAAAAATCTAATTACCTATACAAAAATAAAACCATAATTACACATCGCAGTTTGGTGAGATTTTTGGAAAAAATGTACACACACTTGCTCAAATATTCAATTGATGAATATTTGAAGAAAAACCATAAAAAAAACCCCAAATATTTACACAACAAAAAAAAATGAACATTTCCGAACTGATGGATATTTGAAGAAAAAACAAATGCACTCCCCATAAATATGTGAATTTGAATTTAACAAATGCTCGCACTACGCAATTCATCTGACTATGACTCTAATTTAACATCTCAATTAAGCAAAATATCGGAATTTTTTCTCTTCAACCGGCGCCGGCGCCGCGCGGCGCGGCCGTTCCGCACCTCCGTCGACAAATCGACGCCCACGGCGACATTCGCCGTCGTCTCCCCCACCTCCTCGCCCAGGAACGCGTGCCGAGACGGCCGGATTCGCCGCCGCCGTCCTCTCTTTCGCCGCCTCCGCCGATGGTCGCCGCCGTCGAATCCCGCGTCTCCGGCAACCATTTGGCTCCATATTTAAGTCACAAAAGAAAACATATTCTACCATTTCAATTTAATTAGCATAATAAAGGTAATATGACTAAATTCCCTCTAATTATGTATTTAAATTTAAGCGCTACTGTAGCTTAGCTACAGTAGTACTGTTCATCCAAAGTGTTCAACAGTTCTGTGATCCGAGCCGTCGAACGCCGATCCAACGGTTCGCAGAACACATCCGTGATGCTTTTGCATAAAAGCCCCCCAAAAACAACTATCAACCCACAGTCCACGGTTTCCTGCGACGAAGGACTTGCACGTAATTACGGGAAACATAAAGTCCTTTTTCGCAAAAACATCCTCAGACGCCCCCTTCCTTCCTCCCTGCGCGCGGCGACGAATTCGCCGGCGGCGGCCGCCGCCTCGCCCCGCCGCTCCGGTTCTCCCCGCACGCATCGGAGCCCAGCACGGGCTCCGCCGTCGCCGCCTCGACCTTCCCGCCGGCGGACGCGCGCCGGGACGCCGCGCCGGCGCCGGAATCGACGCCGCCATCCTCGACGTCCTCCGCCGCGTTTGGACGCCGCCGGAGACGCGCCGGCGACCTAAAGGGAGCGGCGAGACCACCCCCGCGAAGCCCGCGTCGAGCTGCGCCCGACGAGCTCACGCGCGCCTCGCCGCTCTCCCTGGTTCGGCGCCGGCGTGGCCGTCGCCGCCGCAGCGCACGGCTGCTCCGCCCGCCAGTGACGTCGGCGTGACGACGCATTGGGCTTGGGCTGGCTAACTGGGCCGACTGTTGGGCTGGGCTGGCTGCTGCGCAGCTGGCTCGGCCCTCTCTATTTTTTTCCCTGTTTTTTCCCTCTATTTCCCTTTTCCAAAAAACTTTTAAAACTTTTCCAAATACAGCTCCAATAATTTCCAAATTTGCACAGTTTCAAAATGCAGACATTTTCGAAGTTGAGTTTCACCACACAAAAAAAAAAAAACCCCACATGTGGGCCCCATATTACTTACACAATTTCCAGAAAATGGTGAATACTCTGAAATCAACAATTCCAAATATTTCCACCGGAAAAATAACAAGAATTATTCACAAACATCACCAAAAAAAAAATCTAATTACCTATACAAAAATAAAACCATAATTACACATCGCAGTTTGGTGAGATTTTTGGAAAAAATGTACACACACTTGCTCAAATATTCAATTGATGAATATTTGAAGAAAAACCATAAAAAAAACCCCAAATATTTACACAACAAAAAAAAATGAACATTTCCGAACTGATGGATATTTGAAGAAAAAACAAATGCACTCCCCATAAATATGTGAATTTGAATTTAACAAATGCTCGCACTACGCAATCCATCTGACTATGACTCTAATTTAACATCTCAATTAAGCAAAATATCGGAATTTTTTCTCTTCAACCGGCGCCGGCGCCGCGCGGCGCGGCCGTTCCGCACCTCCGTCGACAAATCGACGCCCACGGCGACATTCGCCGTCGTCTCCCCCACCTCCTCGCCCAGGAACGCGTGCCGAGACGGCCGGATTCGCCGCCGCCGTCCTCTCTTTCGCCGCCTCCGCCGATGGTCGCCGCCGTCGAATCCCGCGTCTCCGGCAACCATTTGGCTCCATATTTAAGTCACAAAAGAAAACATATTCTACCATTTCAATTTAATTAGCATAATAAAGGTAATATGACTAAATTCCCTCTAATTATGTATTTAAATTTAAGCGCTACTGTAGCTTAGCTACAGTAGTACTGTTCATCCAAAGTGTTCAACAGTTCTGTGATCCGAGCCGTCGAACGCCGATCCAACGGTTCGCAGAACACATCCGTGATGCTTTTGCATAAAAGCCCCCCAAAAACAACTATCAACCCACAGTCCACGGTTTCCTGCGACGAAGGACTTGCACGTAATTACGGGAAACATAAAGTCCTTTTTCGCAAAAACATCCTCAGACGCCCCCTTCCTTCCTCCCTGCGCGCGGCGACGAATTCGCCGGCGGCGGCCGCCGCCTCGCCCCGCCGCTCCGGTTCTCCCCGCACGCATCGGAGCCCAGCATGGGCTCCGCCGTCGCCGCCTCGACCTTCCCGCCGGCGGACGCGCGCCGGGACGCCGCGCCGGCGCCGGAATCGACGCCGCCATCCTCGACGTCCTCCGCCGCGTTTGGACGCCGCCGGAGACGCGCCGGCGACCTAAAGGGAGCGGCGAGACCACCCCCGCGAAGCCCGCGTCGAGCTGCGCCCGACGAGCTCACGCGCGCCTCGCCGCTCTCCCTGGTTCGGCGCCGGCGTGGCCGTCGCCGCCGCAGCGGCACGGCTGCTCCGCCCGCCAGTGACGTCGGCGTGACGACGCATTGGGCTTGGGCTGGCTAACTGGGCCGACTGTTGGGCTGGGCTGGCTGCTGCGCAGCTGGCTCGGCCCTCTCTATTTTTTTCCCTGTTTTTTCCCTCTATTTCCCTTTTCCAAAAAACTTTTAAAACTTTTCCAAATACAGCTCCAATAATTTCCAAATTTGCACAGTTTCAAAATGCAGACATTTTCGAAGTTGAGTTTCACCACACAAAAAAAAAAAAAAAACCCACATGTGGGCCCCATATTACTTACACAATTTCCAGAAAATGGTGAATACTCTGAAATCAACAATTCCAAATATTTCCACCGGAAAAATAACAAGAATTATTCACAAACATCACCAAAAAAAAAATCTAATTACCTATACAAAAATAAAACCATAATTACACATCGCAGTTTGGTGAGATTTTTGGAAAAAATGTACACACACTTGCTCAAATATTCAATTGATGAATATTTGAAGAAAAACCATAAAAAAAACCCCAAATATTTACACAACAAAAAAAAATGAACATTTCCGAACTGATGGATATTTGAAGAAAAAACAAATGCACTCCCCATAAATATGTGAATTTGAATTTAACAAATGCTCGCACTACGCAATCCATCTGACTATGACTCTAATTTAACATCTCAATTAAGCAAAATATCGGAATTTTTTCTCTTCAACCGGCGCCGGCGCCGCGCGGCGCGGCCGTTCCGCACCTCCGTCGACAAATCGACGCCCACGGCGACATTCGCCGTCGTCTCCCCCACCTCCTCGCCCAGGAACGCGTGCCGAGACGGCCGGATTCGCCGCCGCCGTCCTCTCTTTCGCCGCCTCCGCCGATGGTCGCCGCCGTCGAATCCCGCGTCTCCGGCAACCATTTGGCTCCATATTTAAGTCACAAAAGAAAACATATTCTACCATTTCAATTTAATTAGCATAATAAAGGTAATATGACTAAATTCCCTCTAATTATGTATTTAAATTTAAAAACAAAAAAATTGACTACATGGATATTTGAAGCAAATACAAATTTACTTCCTCCAACTATGGACTTAATTTGATTAATAGTTAAACCAAAATACAAACATATTAAAACATTTCACAATGGTTTACATTTAGAGATAATATAATAAAGCTCTCTCCAAATATGTAATTAAATTTAATGAATACTCAAATTGGTGAATATTCCAGGACAATCATAATGTATTTCCCTCTAATTAAAATTTGAAATAAACCACTTATGGCAAAACAGAAAACATATTTTACAATCTCAATTTAGCTAACATATTAGAGGTAAATGATTTAATTTAAATTTACCAAATACACACACAATATATATACTTTAATTATGGAGTTATCTTCCAAATTTATAAAAAAATACGAACTAACAAAATCGCGGCGTGACGCCGCGTTAAATTCTACTAGTTTAGCATTTCATATCTGCGCCGTTTCCCTCCTCTCATACGCGATAAGAAAAAAGGCACCAAGGCGGAAAGAGGTAGATAAGCAGCCACTCTCGAACCATTCGCGCCTATTCCCTTCCGTCTCCTGATCTCCATTCCAATATCCGATGCCTCCAATGGCTCCTACTTCCCTTTTCATCCCGGTCTCCTTCACCCCGGCTGCCGCAGCCGCCCCAGCTCGCCGCAGCTTCTCCAGCCACCGCACCCCTTCCAGCCTCACCTCGGTCCGCCTTTGCCTCAGCCGTACGTCCTCGCTCGTCGTCTCCGCCTCGGCTTCCCCGCCGCCGTCGCTCGACGCCCTGATCTTCGACTGCGACGGCGTCATACTGGAGTCGGAGCACCTCCACCGGCAGGCCTACAACGACGCATTCGCGCACTTCGGTGTCCGCTGCCCGCCCGCGGCCGATGCGCCGCTGGACTGGGACGAGGCCTTCTACGACGACCTCCAGAACCGCATCGGCGGAGGGAAGCCCAAGATGCGATGGTACGTGACGTCCGCAACCTTGGTGCTTCACTCGGATAATATGGCGATCTGCCTCTGCACGCCTGCGCAGCGCACGGGCAACTCGTCGATAGCCTGGGCAAGCTTTGGTGTTCTTGTGCCTGCGATTGTTTGATGTTTTGCCTCAGCAGTTGCTCTGGGTTTTTGTACGTGCTCAGCCTCCCACAGCTTGATTCTTACTTACCTGGCTTACATGCATCAGTGTGCTCGGACGTTCCTGCATTGATAGAATGCAGCTGGTCTTGGTCATTGGTGGATTGGTGTGCAATGTTGATGCGGCAAGTTGTTCGAATGGGAATAACTGATGTGGCATGTCAGCACATGCAGGCAGGGCGCGCTAGAATTCACATGCCGTTTAAGTACTTGATCAATGTGTGAATATTGGTTCTGAATTCGTTAGGTACTTTGGGGAAAATGGGTGGCCTTCTTCAAAGATATATGAGACACCACCTACAAGCGACTCAGATAGGGAGAAGTTAGTTGACATTATTCAGGTATGTTTCTTGAATCCATGGTTCTAAATCTAACACACTGGAGTAGTTCCCAAATATCCTTTTTGTCATAGAAGTACAAATCTTTCGAACCATGTCTAATATAAGATAATTTGGAAGGTGGCGTGTTTCCCAGAAACAATTTATTTCTGAATCATCTTCAATTTTTGTGTCTTGCAGTTTACACACTGCTTATGTTAAATATATTCTCATACCAATCATGGTTAATTGATTATCTTAAAACACCATAAATTTTACAGAAGTAAGCACTTTTTTGCAGGACTGGAAAACAGAGAGATACAAAGAAATAATTAAATCTGGAACTGTAAGTGAAGTGTAAACGTTGAGTTTTTCTAGCGCATCATCTCATACTGATTTTCAGCTCTGTATGCTAGGTGGAACCTAGACCTGGTGTTTTGCGGCTCATGGATGAAGTTAGGGGTGCGGTAATACAACTTACTGCAAGATTTGTTCTGCTTTGTGCTAGTGTTTTCCTCGTAAAGTAAAATGCTTTGCAACATAATATACTTCATTCAATTCAGTTCATTTTGTAGTTTAACTTTTGATGCATTCTTATATAACGTGCCCATTAAATTACACAAATATGGAGGCTAGCTTTAGAAAAATGAGGTGACTTCGGTATAATGGTGTAGGGCATCAAGCTTGCTGTTTGCTCTGCGGCAACTAAAAGTTCCGTGGTACTCTGCCTTGAAAACCTTATTGGACTTGTAAGTTGCTTCTGATTTATGTTTTATTTCTTATATTTGACATGAATTTTTATTTTTATTATATTTCTATATGGTTTTATAGGAGCGATTCAATGGTCTAGACTGCTTCCTCGCCGGTATGTATCTGGTTTTTTTTTTCCTTCCTTCTGATCATTTTTAACATGCTTGTCTTGAACATGACTGAGAATGATCACCAAAACGTGAAGCAACATGCAGGATTATTTGCAAAGTTTCTGAACCAGTCATCCTAGTTGTTTTCTTATTTTATAATATTGCATCAGTTCAGATGAAATATTACAATGACTAGTTACTAGGTTAAGAAAAAGAAGAACTCTGTGGCATAATTAGGATATGAAGTCTAGTAAAGGGTAGAGATGTATCCTAAGGCCAGATTCTATTCAAATGCACTTGCAATTATTTGTTGCTTCATAGCTGGTTATGTTTTGGAAGCTATGAAATACATTCCACAGCATTGGAAATTCTTGATTGTTTGATTGCAGGCGATGATGTTAAAATGAAGAAACCTGACCCATCAATATATGTAACAGCAGCAAAGGTAGTCTTCATAAAAGGAGCAGATCTGTCTAATTTACTTGTAATTTTTTTTTCGAAATTATTCATGTTAAAGACTCCATTGTTTGATCCAGAAATTAGGTGTGGAAAGCAAGAACTGCCTTGTAGTAGAAGACAGTGTCATTGGACTACAAGTAGGTCGTCCAAGTTTCTACTTAATTAACTGAACCTACACTCTTGAACACAATAGACGCCTTTATTTTGATAGGCAGCAAAAGGAGCAGGGATGTCATGTATAATAACATATACACCTTCAACTGCTAACCAAGTAAGACCGAGCTTAATTATAAATTATTGTTTAGTGTGATAGTGCCACACGCTGATCTCCTGAATTGTCTATAGGATTTCAAGGATTCCATCGCAACCTATCCCGACCTCAGTAATGTGAGGTAGGTAATGATTTTGCCTCTTTAGTTTTTCATCACAGAACCACTGAACCACACCTGTTAATTCTTTACAGGCTTGAGGACCTCAAGCTACTGCTCCAAGAATCTGTCGTCATTGGATAGTGAAGCTTCTTGCTTTCCTTAAGAAATACATTGGCTGATTTTTCTTATGCGAGGTACACCATGGTAAGTTTCTTTACATATCTGCTACCATTCTCCTTTTTTGGACTTGAACTTCTATTAGAGCATCTCCAACAGCGGCCGCAAAAACGCCGCGCGCGGGGCCATTTCGTGCGCTCCAGCAGACGCAGGAAAAAAGAGCGCGCTCGGAAAACCGTAGCGCGCGCTGGCCAAAGCGGTACGCGCGGCGCTATATATGACGCCGCGCGTCCAGCGCGCTGGACAGAATCGAGCCAACCAACCGCTTCTCTCCCCTCCCTCGCGCTTCCGAATTCTTCTTTCCCCACCGCTTCCGCGCCGCCGCCCGCCATCTTTCGCACCGCCGCCACCATGCCTCCACGCCGCCGAAGCCAATCCGGCTACCGCGGCGTCCGCGCGCGCCCCAACGGCTTCTTCACCGCGGAGATCCGCAACGGCGACGACCGCATCGCGCTCGGGTCGTACGAGACGGCGATAGAGGCTGCCCGCGCCTACGACGCGGCGGCGTGGAGGCTCGGCCGCTCGCGCCGCCAGATGAATTTCTCCGACTGCCGCAACGCCTACCAGGCGGCGAACATGGCGCCGACGCCACGCCTCATCACCGACGAGGACCACCGCCTCCACCGCCGCCGAGCGACGCTCCGCCTCGTCGCAGAGCGGGACCAGCGCGCCGTGGCGGACTGGTATGCAAGCCACCCGCGCGAAGCCCGGGAGGAGGAGGAGCACTGGGAGACCCTGGCGGCCAAGCTGGCGGAGGGGCGGGCCGAGCGCCATTAGTTCCGGGAGGCGCGGCGGGTGGCCAAGGCGGCGGCGGAGGCGGAACTGGCGGCAAGCGCTGCCACCTGGCCCGTCGGCGACGAGAGGTGGGCCGCGCTGGAGGACGAGATCTCGGACACCACCGCCGATTCCGAGTTCTACTCCGACGATTCGGACTTTAGATTAGTTAGTTTTAGTTTGTGTTCGTGTAGAATCTTAAATTAAGTTCGTTTTAGTTCGTGTTTGTGTAGAATTTATCGAATTTAGTTCGTGTTCGTTTAAATTAAGTTTGTTTTAGTTCGTGTTCATGTAAAATCTTTATCGAATCAAATATGTGCCGGAGTTTTCATTGCAAAACTTGCAAATATGTGTTTGTGGCGCGCTATTTTAACGCGTCTGGAAAACCTGTAGTTTTCGCACTAAAATTTAGCGCGTCCGCTGAAGCAAAACAGGCGTCCGACGCGCTAAAACGCCTTTTTGGCGCTGCAAAAAAATATAGCACGCCGGCGCGTTGCGCCGCTGTTGGAGATGCTCTTAGCACTTTCTATGAGACCTATGCAGCTTTCAGCAAAGCTGGTTTATGGGCTTATTTCCAATTAGATATATCTATGCAACAACTAATTATCCCAATTATGCTAGAGTAAAAAAATTACTATAAGTTTTTATCCTAGTACACCTACATGAGTGGGGGAAAGGAGAAAAAGAGAAGGGTGGTTAAATGTACGATGAAATTATGTGTGATAAAGTGGTAAGAAGTTCTTGTCATGTAGGGCCGCCACTATGGCCTCACACCCACTGCCAAACATAAACCCATGACAGTTCATTGATGAAAAAAGTTTTGTAAATAAAAAAGACTATTATCCAACTTATATATGTCTATAATTCTTTTCAGGTAAATATTCGAAGTTTCATAATCAGTCATCTTCGTTTGGCCTCCCGGCATCTTCAGATCAACTGAAATATTTTGGAATGGGGATCAAGTAAGGACATTCTGGTACATTCTTCGGGAATCTCAGCGTAGTTGTAAATGAAGGGGGATTCAACATTTGTTTCAGCTGAAGTGTCTGGTAGTACAGCTGGTGAACCCAAATGTTGAATGATTGGCTGTTAGATACAGATACACAACCAAATATTATACTTTAGAGTTGAATGTTTGGTCAGGTTACTGTTTTGTGCATAGAGTGTTTCAAGCTACCAAGCAAGTGGTCAACCAGGTACCCAACTGCTGGAAACCATTTCTGAGAGAAAGAAAAATACAACTGTTGGAACCAATACTTTTGTAAATTAAAGAAAGCTTATTTAATTTTGCTCATGTTGTCAATTCTGCTCCATTATATGTTTTTTATGTTCATACATACGTAGAGATGAAAATGTAGTATGACGGTTTTCTACGTGTTTGCACTAAAACAAGCACGAGTTTTTAACATGTCGAAAGAACGTACGCAACATAAAAAATCTGCAAATTACCAACCTTGCTATCACCGGGCTTCCGACGACGAATCTGCCTCACCGGTCATCCAATCTACCAAGAGTTCGGACTCGACTATTACCGGGTACCATCGTCCCCCAGCCCAACCTCACGGGGAACTCATGTTATTTGAGCTCCAACTCTGAGCTCCGCCATGACTTGTCCATGGCGAGCTAGGTGATGTTTAACCGGTGTCAGGGAGGAAAGCAGCGGAGACAGACAAGAAGTAGGGGTATCTGGGAGGAAAGTGGTAATGGCGACAGAGGCGAAGTGTGGCGGCCCAAGGCGTTGCGCTGTGAGAAACTGTGTTGGAAGAGTGAGTGATGCACTACCTCGGTGGGGCAAATAGCAACTTCTCCTGATATATAAGCATTTTTTTGCCCACCTTAGCATAGTAAATACTGTGATGTCCGAAGCCTTTGGACGATATTCCTTAGGTTTCTGTGGAAGAAAATAAAATCCTCACTGCCCCATTTACAGAAGAGGAAGTCATAGTGGTTATCTCTAAAATGGAACATAAGCGGTTGTATCGGATGGATTTCTGGCTGAGTTTTACCAAGTTTTCGATGAGTTGATCAAGGATGAATAGATGGACGATGAGTTGATCAAGGATGAATAGATGGACTTGTTATATGCATTTCACCGTGATGATCTACCACTGAATATCGACTTTGGGGGTAATTACTTTGCTTCCAAAATATAATGAGGCTATACAGATTCAATAACTTTGTCTAATTTGTCTCCTAAATGTGAGTTTCAAATTTCACCAAGGTGGCAACAAATAAAATTAATCGGGTGAATGATCACGTGGTTTATACAACCCCAATGGTGTTTATGGGTGGCAGAAACGTCCTCGAAGGAGTCCTAGTCCTACATGAGCTCCACTGAAAAAAATATAGGAGGGGTAATGTTTAAAATTAATTTTGAGAAGGCGTACGACGAACATGTGGCCTTTTCTTTCTAGGCCCTTCAGATGAAAGTTTAACCTCTTTGGTGAGTATTGGCATCAAAGCTAACAACAATTTAGGACCTTATTTTGAAACTAAGAAAGGCCTCTGTCAAGGAATCCTCTATCATCTATTCTCTTTAATATAACTATTTATATGCTAGCAATTATGAGAGAGAGAGAGAGACGATGTCAGCAAATAAAAAGCTATATTTGCAAATGAAAAACGTTTTTTCAGTTCAAACAAGATCACACACAGGTATGTTTCGACAAAAAAATCGGTCTTTTATTTGTTTCGAGGACAATAATACATAAGTTGGCAACCGATTTTGTAAAAAGTTAGCACGTGGCAACTCTACTACAAATGTGATGTCAACCTATTTTGTAAAAAGCTACCACTAGGCTACTGTCCAGTTCTCAGGCATGCGTGTATGAGCGTATTTGCCTACCATCAGGGAGGGATCGGATGGGCTCCTTGCCGGAAAGCGCAACTACGGGCAGCTCCCCGGCCGATCTCTCGCCGAATAGGTTGAAACCATTACTCGCAGCTACAGCTCGAACTGGCAGAAAAGACAAACTAGTATAACCCTCCAGAATTTGAGTCCGACAAACTTGACAACTAGGTTTTTCTGAACAACCAACCTCCAAGATTCCCTGAAGCCGCTCTAGAAGACTTTGTTCTCAGTGTCGGGATTGCAAGAATCTTACGTGCGCAGCACAAATACGTGCTTCATTTGTAAAAGATATTCTCAAGGTAAACATAACTAAAGAAGTTAAGATAACTCCAATTTTTCTGCTCTAACAAAATACACTTACATCAGTCTCTTGAAATTGTTCTTTACACTTCCTAAGAGAAGATGGAGCCTACTGAATACAAACATCACTCCTAGAGACAGCCCGCTCAACTCTGCAGGCTGGTCAGTGCAGGTAAATTTTCCACCCACATCAGATACATCAACAAAAACCACGCACCAAGACACTTCATATTCACCGGCAAAGATGACGGCTGCATCGCATTAATCAGGGTTGCCAGGAGCCATTGTTGGGCATATTACGTTGAGCAGCCACCCTATCCTTACATGATGGGCAAATGGGGCCATAGTTACCAACCCGCTGTCCATCAACTGGCCCAAAATGGTGGAACTGGCTGTTGCACCACATACATACTTCTGCTATCATGCCTCCTCCACTGACCATCCTTGACGAGTTCAGATCCCACCCCGACTGAACCGGAGGGCCAGTTCCCATCTGTGACGCATTCCCCAACACTAAGGTTGGCTCGGAAGTCCTTACAAAATTCTGCCTGGCACTCCTGGACTGAGGGGATTCGCTGGGATGCACAGGATTAGGTCCGGCCATGCGCCCGAACTGAGAGGATTCAACAGGAGGTCTAGAATTGGACCCGGACATGTGCCAAAACTGAGAGGATTCAGCAGGAGGTCTAGAATCAGGTTTGGCCATGCGCCTATACTGAGAGGATTCGCTGGGAAGTACAGGATTAGGTCCGGCCACGTGCCCAAACTGAGATTCGGCGGGCGGTCTAGAATTGGGCCCGGACATGTGCCAAAACTGAGAGGATTCAGCAGGAGGTCTAGAATCAGGTCCAGCCATGCGCCTAAACTGAGAGGATTCAACAGGAGGTATAGTATTAGGTCCAGCCATGCGCCCAACCTGAGAGGATCCGCTTTGCACATAATTGGAATTGGGCAGACTCCCAACCTGAGAGGATCCAACAGGCAAAGAATTAGGTCTGACCATGTTCCCAAACTGTGAAGCGGTGGGTAAATTGTTATTTCTGGCCATGCCACCAAGCTGAGGGGATCCAGCTGCAGCCGATCTAAGCTCTCCATAATCAGGGAACAAGTGCTGCTTCTGGCCACCAAATCCAAGTTGCAGATCACACTGTTTTCATTATTAAAGAGATCAATTATCACATGGTATTCAGCGTGAATGTGAAAAGTACACATAAATATTACAACTGCACAATTAGAAGTATCAAAATGTGTCAGCACAATAACCAGCATGGTTAATTGGCCTGGTGTGCAGGGTGACTACTGCGTACCCCCCTTCCCAGTGGGCTACAGCCCAGTTCTCTTCACATAGTGTGACTCCACATGTAAGAATGTAAATTATTCATAAAAACAAGTTGGAAGATCAAAGAGGTATTGTACTTATATTATCTTCTGTATAATCGAACAGCAATTGCATGACAAAAATTTCCTTTCCCATAAGTGAAATGTTATAGATGTTTAAACTGACAAGTGTATGCTCCCATGTAAACTTATAAAGGTTGTGAATTTGATTCCCCTAGCACAGTATTTAATAATCTAACCCATGTGGGGTCAATCCCAGTTGATTCCTCTAGCTCAGCTGGTTTTAATCCTGTAATTACATGTGGTGTCGTCTCTTATCTAAATTGTCAAATTTGATGTGATCGGGCTTAATTTTGATTTTACAGCCAATTATGTTTCACAGCAGAAGGTGAGCATATCTCGGCAATGTTCTGTAAACAGCAATAACAGGCCATTCAGTCATTATAGCAACGGTAAAACGGTATAACCCACCAGATTAATATTTAGCAACTTACTGTTTCCAAACAGACTATTGAGCTGGTTCTACCATTCTACCATAAATGGATTACTGAAACGTTAAGCAAACTGCAACATGCATTTCCTCATCCAACCATGCAGAACCAAACTCAACCACGCGAGAAATAAATCAACTTCTAATCCATTTACTTTTCCTAATATATTTCTATTGCTTCACTTATTTTGACTGGAAGGGCATAAGAAAATTATTAATTTACGTAGGTATGAAATCAATAGAGGTTTGGCATTTGCCCATCGATGGCCCAAAAAATCAAACAGCTGCTGAACAGTGCAAGAGTTTTGTAAGCATGCAAAATCATGTAAATTTACCTGATCTTGGGTTGTGCTGCTCCTTGGAACATCACCAACAGAATGAACCAGGGTGGACATGTAACCAAAATTGCCCTGCGTGGACACTACACCATTGACACTCTGACTAGTATTAGCTGCAGGTGGGGTGACATTAGGAGCACTCCCATTGTAAAAGTTTTGCATATTGTTACTCGGCTTTCCCATCACGTCATGTGCAGACCCCTTTGGTTCATTATTGCTGGTGGACCTATTTACAAAAGAACCCTCCATGTTGTTGGCATCACTTCTATAAACAAAAGAACTGTTCATGCAGTTGACATTAATTCCCTTGGTAAAGTTACTGGTTGTCAAAGTGTTTGACTCGGGTAGTGAAGAGCTGCTTGGAATATTGGGTTTTAGGTGACTAAAGTTGTTACTAAATTGGGCAAGACTCCTTTCAGTGATATCACCAGCATAGACATCATTATTATACCCTTCAATAACGAATGCAGCTTCGTTACTTGTTCTGTTCTGCGTGATATTCATTAGTTCCTTGGTGTTGTATGCACGCTCTTTGTCACTGTTCTTTGAATGCTCCGAGCGAGAAGCAAAACAATCCACATTAGTCACAACAGGAGAGACAGGGTGCGTGTTCATATTAGACGGATACGCAATGGTGCTGTTCTTGTTGCCAAAAATGTTAGCAACAGAATCATTGCCATAACTAGCACTGATGCATCTGGCAGCATTAGAGGACCCGGTAGATACACCAAGGGAACCAGATACTCTATTGTTTGAGCCAGAACAGGATGACGTAGTAGATGCACCATCATTGTTAAAACTGCCACTGAAGCATTTCCCATTAATGGATGATTGATTAGCCTCACCAAAGGCAGTTGATGTTTCATTGTTTGCACCAGCAATCGGGAAAGATATTGTGTCTAGGCATGAATTAAGATTGACATCTCTTGCTTTCACTGTGTTATTGAACTCGACATGCTTTGAAGCAGGCAGGCTACGATCAACAATCTGGTTCTCATAACGGTTATTAGCACTTGCGAAGGTAGTAGGTCTGAAAGCATGGTAACTTCCCACCTGGTCACTAAAATCAGCAAAGCCATTAATTCTGCCATTTAGTTGATCATTGGACTGAGGAGCTACTTTTGGAGTAGTTAGATCGGCATAATCCATCATATCGTTTCCGTACTTGCAAGCACTTCGAGCAGCTGTACTGGGATGAACCGCTTCAGATCTACACAAAGCTTCATTGGGCTTACTGAAACTATCTGAACCATTTGTGCTAAAAAGTTCTATAACTTTTGAGTTATCGAACCCTTGTTCTTTTGAAAAATTCTGATGCAGAGATCTTGCTTTGTCCGCAGTCTTGACATTTTGTTCAGTAAGCTCCTGAAGGGTGGATTGTAACTCTCCCACAGAGTCGTTAATCTTAGCTAAGAAAGCTTCAGGAGTAAGCCCTTCATGCCTTGCATGGGCCCCAAGATGGCCAAAGTACCGTGATTGCTCCTCGAAGTTCTTGTGACACACAGGGCATTCAAATTTTCCATCTTTGCCTACCATTGGCACACCATATTTGCTACCCTTCCTGCGCCTCTTAGCCCTCTTTTCATGATACAACAGCTGGTGCTGCGCATAGGCACTTTGGTCGTGCAAAGTTAAATTGCATTTCTGGCACTGATAAGTATTTGCTGGGTTTCTATTTTCGTCTTTCTTGTCATTTGAATTGCCTGAATGGCTGGAAAAGGTAACAGCAGTAACTGGCAAAACATTTTGGTTATCCCCACTTGCGTGAACTTGTTGCTGGAAACCTACAGCCTGTCAGATACATTAATTATACTCCCTCCGTCCCAAAATAAGTGTCTCAAAGTTGTCCAAAAGTGAATGTATCTATACTTGTTTCATGTCTAGATACATCCACTTTTTGACAAATCTAAGACAGTTATTTTGGGACGGAGGGAGTACTAGGAAAAACTCAACTACAGATAAAGTGGCATATAGTTAAACTTACATCATCATGAGCATCGTCATCACGCAAGTGTCCTGGGCTGTTATACTGAATAGGAACCGTTATGGCCTCTGGATACCCAAGAAGTGACATAAGATGCACGGAAACTTCTCTGCAAGTAGCAAATTGATGTCCTCTGGGGCTGGAAATATGATTTGTACATTTAGATACGCTAGATAAATATGCAAGAAAGATACATGCAAAGCACAATTGTCTTGATCAGACGAAAATGGCAAAAGCATTAAAAAAATACATTCACTGAGAAGCACAAACATCGTCCATAAAGCAAAGAATATTTCTGAAATCATCTCGTGTCTCAATTAGGCTTCTAAGCAACGTATATCAACAATGTGAAAAGCCAGCAAAGCGGGGGACACTGATTCCTAACAGCAAAATGTATCCTTAGGAAGAAAACTAATTCGAGTTAATTTACTAAATTAAAGAACTTAATGATGCGGAATAATTTTCAACTTATTATAGCAAAACCATCATCAAGAAAAAGGAAAGGTGGTAGAGGACGAGCAGCTAGCTCGATGGTTTTTGGTAGCAGTGGCTACCCAGCCCACCTGGGTTCGATCCCCAGCGGGGATGATTTCCTGGGTGTCTCACCAGGGGCATTAATAAAATCTCCTCCCACGTATGTGTGCCACAACGTCTGGTCACAATATATGTGTGGTGTGTGTATAGGTTTAGATCTAGCTTGTGCACTAGGGTGTGTGTGCGTGGGTGTCGCGTGAGTGTGGTGTTGAGTTAGTGCATGAGTTCAGATGCTACACCTGTATCACAGAACGAGGAGTTTAAAAAAAAGGTGGTATATATCCGAGTACATACGGAGTAAATATGTTGGAAAGGTTTTACCTCGCTGGTATGCTCAATCAAAAGTAAAGGATACCAAATAAAAGGTAGACCCGCTGTTGCAAAATGTAATGCACCCCCCACCCCCACCCCCTTCCCAAGATTTACGTTTGACAACAAAATAGACTGATAAAATGTGGGTTATGTGACACAAAAATCATATCAATGGATTTGTATACAAGAGAATTTTCCAATTATATCACGTTTGCGTCACATAACTCACATTTTTGTGGTCTATTTGTTGTGCAGACTTAAATTTTGGAGTACGTGGATGTGTTAACGGAGGGAGTACTATTTTTTCCCACTACACTGTGTCATTGTTCTTTTCTCTACTATCTCTCTGACTAACAGGTTTAGACCCGCATATCAGTGAGAACCCAGAGGCGGAAACAATATATACCTAACACGTACCGTGTTGAAGTCCTTAAAATATGAACTGTGTAGCATAATATTACCCCTTTATGCTCTAGCTATGAATATAGTACTCCCTCCGTTCCATAACTCTTGTCTTGGTTTTAGTTCAAGAATTATGGAACGGAGGTAGTAACACGCTGTTACCATAACAAACATCAACACAAACCAGTCAGGTGGTGGTACTGCCAAAAATGTACATATATGGATCCATTGAAGGAATACCAAATAAGTGCGCAAAGCAAAAGAGTGTATTTAATGGCATAAGCTGCTATCAATTGTATATTGGAAGCTGAAACAACATCGCTGAATTCTGACCAATGCTCATATACCATGACCAATCATCAGTCTTCTCTGCACACCAGAAAACTCAGGATTGTGATCAATCTAGCATCTGAGTGTGATGCTCCTTTGGGGTCATTTGTTTTCATTGTGCTTGTGCAACAACATTATCAAGTATTAAAAACATAAAGCGCATTCCTATTCAGGAAACATGCATCACAAATATTGCCAGCAGTTAGGCTATAATGAACAAGCCTTAAATTCAAACAAAACCATCCATGCCTGATAAGCTAACACCGCCGCAAGTTAAAGTTGAGAACACTATCAAGGCTAAAACCGAAGGAAAGCATCCAGATTGTTACACAACAAAAGTTATCATGAGTGCATTCCATGTATTGACATCAACCACTTGAAAGATATCATCATTTACAGCAGGGAATCATGCATGACAAGGCAAAGCGGCAAACCTCACGTAACGAAAGGAATGCACCCAAGCATGACGGTTCTTGCGCTTGAGGCCGAGCTGCAGCTTCCAGCCACTAGGGAGGTGATCCCCGAAGAAGGCTGCGTCCACATATTTCCTCTTGTGTCTCTGGCTCACCCACTTCCCTCCCAGGCCACTGATGAACCCCATCAGCTCGGACTCCGACACCAGCCCAGCCGTTCTTCTCCGTAGCTCATCGGCGTATGGCTCGACGAGGCCTGCGAGCCTCACCAGATCAACGGAGACCCCCTTGGAGTTTGTGGTCTCCCGGTCGGGGTCGGGGGACGGTGGCCGCGGTGGCGAAGGGGAGGGCTCGCGTAGGGCGGACAGGGCTAGGGTTTGGGGTGGAGGTGGGGCCGGGAGCGAAGGCGGGCAGGAGGAGGGGGCTTCGCGGGCGAAGAGGCGGCGGAGGTGGTGGGCGATGAGATTGTTCTCGGGGTCGTTGGATGCTGACGGCGTGGACGGTGACGGGGCGGTGGGGGAGAAGGAGGCGGCGGCGGCGAGGCGGGGGCGGGAGAAGGTCTGCTTTCGGGAGCCGGCGCTCTCGTTGAACACGGCGCGGTCGATCTTGAGCGGTGGGAGCGGGTCGGCGTCGGGGCAGCTCCGCGGGGCGACTGCGTGGGCGGAGGCGGCGGCGAGGGCGTCCAGGTCGGGCTGCGAGAGCACGCGGAGGTCCAGCACGGGGACCAGCTCCGTCGCCATTGGTGCCACCGCGACGCGGCGGCGGCGCACTCGGAGCGGGCGGGAGGACGCGGCAGGCGGCGGCGGAGGCGGAGGTGCCCCGATCCAAGGGAGATGGGCGGGGGATTACGCAGTTGAGAGAGAACGGCAGTCTCGCAGTCTCGCTGACCACTGAACCAGTCTAATTGTCGTGTTTCCAGGAGGTCGGGCGACCGTTGGATCTTGGCGGAGGGGTGCGCTGCGCCACTTGATGAGGAAACTGGCGTCCAACAAACTTTTTTTTTCAACAAACAGGCCCCTTGAGCCGCCTAGGCTTGGTTGGGCCGTGAACTGGTTTGGCTAGGGACAGTTTTTTTTTATGGGAATGGAACAAATAGGGCTTTGAGCCTCAAGAATCCCAACATGGGCCCTATCTGGCGCTACCTATTAACAGGCGATCTACCCTAAAAAAAAGTGATCTCGAAAAATCATACTCCCTCCGTCCCAAAATATAAGGCGCGCTATTTTTATGCTGGTCAACGACGTACAACTTTGACCAGTAATATATAAAAATTTATATGGATTGAAAATGTATAAATGGTACCATTGGATTTGTCTTGCAAAATTCTTTATTTCATATATCTTTATACTAATTTGGTGGGCATATTTTAAGTACAAATCATGGTCAAACTTGTACGTCGTTGACCAGCGAAATTTAAGGGCGCCTTATATTTTGGAACAGAGGGAGTACTATTTGCTTTGTTAAAAATAGTTTAATGATAAGAAATAAAGATGTGAAAATGTAGTCCTCACGAAAACGACCAGACAACCACAAAACAAAGTGTTTTGACGACGTCTCTCAAATCGTGTTCTAGGGGTCATGTCTACTCCGCTAGCAACTTGTGAAAATACATCAGCAATTCTATAATAACTTGGCTGGCAGCTTTATTCTTTGGCTAAAGTTGCCATAAACTGTAGTGTGAACTCAAAACCTGCCTCGAAAATAGTGTGATTTCGCACCCTTATCACAACATTTTACATGAGACCCCAAAATGTTATCAAGAGGATTTCCCATGCAAGAGTGGTAGATTTTTCAAAAATTGCCAAAAGATAAAGTTGCCACCCAAGTTATTGGCGGTGTATTTTGCACAAGTTGCCATAAAGAGTAGCGTGAAAATCCTGTCTCGAAAATAGTGAGAGTAGTGTGAAAATCATATCTCGAAAATAGTGTGTGCTACAGTCCAGCAAAACGACAAGACAACCACAATAGGACAAGTTTCAACGAGATTTTATCGGCATTAATTTGACAATCGCTGCAGCTGGATGATGTGAAACCGTACAAATCAAAACTATAATAACTTGTGAAAACCGGCGAGCCAGGCTTGTCACCCGTGCGCACACGGGAAGGACTTCCCGGTCGGTCACCCATCCGAAAATCGCTACGGACCAAGCACGCTTAACCTCGGAGTTCTTTTCAGATGAGCTTCCAGAAAAGAGGTTACAAATTATGAGTATCATATCAATCCTATTAAGTTCTGAGCCAGGATCTCACATCCTTCCCCCTTAGAAGACTGACGCCCTCGTCGGTCAACCCTCAGTCCAGGAACTTCCCCTCTTGACATCCGTCTGTGCGCCCAGTGCCGGCACATGTCTCACATTTCCCCGCCCTGACCCGCAGACGCCCGAGTTACCGCGAGGGTCGGCTCTGATACCAAATGTAACAACCCAGCCACCCCCGGGACAGGCCTGTCACCCGTGGCAGCTCTATAGGATCTCTAGACTGGCCCCACAGATCAACACTAGTCTTTTCTGCACATTTTGTCCTCACTCGTGCGCAGCCGGGAAGGACTTCTCGGTTGGCCACCCATCCGAAAATCGCTCTAGGCCAAGCACGCTTAACCTCGGGGTTCTTTTCAGATGAGCTTCTGGAAAAGAAGTTACACCTTGTTGATATGAGTATCCTATCAATCCTATTAAGCCGTGAGCCAGGATCTCACAAACACGTCGGCGATGCTATAACAACTTGGATGGAGTCATAAACTGTAGTGTGAACTCAAACCCCAAACACCCTTCGAAATAATGTGACTTTCCACCCTTCCCGCAACATTGTACATGAGACCGGGACCCCAAAATGGTCTCGGGAGGATTTCCAACACATGTTGCCACGGAGAGTAGTGTGAACTCAACCCGTCTCAAAAGCAGTGTGCTATACTACACGAAAATAACCAGATAAGCACAAACGACGTGTTTTGACGACCTCTCAAATCGTGTTCCAGGGGTCACGTCTACTCTACCTCGCAACTTGTGAGAATACATCGACAATTCTAGAGTAGTGTGAACTCAACCCCGTCTCGAAACCAGTGTAACATAGTCCACGCAAACGACAAGATGAAAGTGCATGAGCCATCATGTGTGGTTTTGATAATTAATGACAATCTCTATGGACTAATGGTTGCATTGAGCTATCCTTGTAGGGCTTGTACATTAGCAATGCTTGAACACCATGTGTTGGTGTCAAGATTGAAAGAAGAAGATAAAGTGATGAAGTGCAAGTTCAAGAGAAGCATCTCGAAGAAATCCTATGCTTGAAACTTGTCACCCATTTGGAGAAAATGGCCAAGTGAAGATGTGTCTAAGAGAGGCTCTCCCATAGTGGTGTATGGGGGAGCGATAAGTGAGTCTTCACCAAGCTAAAGTGCAATCAAGAAAGGTGGTCCAACTTGAGGGAGTCAAGATCGTCTTCATCTAGCTCAAGTGGAATGCGCAAGGCAAAGGTATGATCTTGATAGGTTTTCTATTTTACCGGTCTCTTGGTGTTAGTGGGAGACTTGGTTATAGGATAGACGGCATACTATCAAGAGGGGCTCTCAAATGAGTAACTTGATCGCATCTTTGTGGAGAGCTCAAACCTTTGCATATTTGGCATATCATCTTTCTTGATTCTTGTTTGGCTTTTATCCATGTGAGAATTTAGAGCTTGTGTTCATCTCCATACCAAGCTCTAGTTCATCAAAAACGGATTTCATAAATATCTTGTTGCGTTTTTTATGTTGGAGGTTTTACAGGTGCGTCTTTTCTAAGAGAGGTCAAACTCTCTCCTTATGGTCTCCTCCTCACATGATGGACTATGATGTTTCTATGCATGATCTTGTAAAGCTCTTCATTGCGATTCCAACAAACCCAAGATCATCAAAATCGGAGTCTGGATGGAAAACTTGTTGTGTTTTCGTGTTGGAAATATTATCGGTTTATCCGCGAGGAAAGCTCTTGTCATTACCTTTCCAACAAAATTGGTTTCACCTAATTTGGAGTTCGAACGAAAAAGTTATTGCAGTTTTCTTCTAAGTCTCTGGCTGGCCAGCCTAGGCCGGGCTCAAGGCCGGGCCAAGGCCGGCCGCCTCTGGCACCTGGCCGGCCTCCTTCGGCAGCCCAAGGCCGGGCCAAGGCCGGCCGTCTCTGCCTCCCAGCCGGCCTCCTATGACGCAAGGCCGGGTCAAGGCCGGCCACTCTACCTCAGCCAGCCTTCGAAAGATTCCTGGCCGGCCTTGCCAGGCCAAGGCCGGGCTCTCGTTTTCTGGCAGAAAATTGCCCCAACGGTTGGATTTAGTGGGGACCTATTTAAGTGGTCTTCTTCCCCAATGGTTCCCAAGCTTTGGCACTCTCTCTCATCCTCCATTGTTGACCTCCAAAGTTTTGAGTTCTCTTAATTCCTCCCATGATTCTTGCATATCTTTGAGGGATTTGAGAGAGGAGATCTAGATCTACATTTCCACCAATCCATTCCTCCTCTAAGTGAGGGGAACCTAGTAGATCTTGATCTTGGAGTTCCATTTGTTGTGTTCTTCCTCTCTTCTCCCCCTACAAGCATTGGTTGCTTTTGGTGGGATTTGAGAGTAAAGGATTTGAGCACTTGTGCTCTTGCCATTGCTTTTGTGCATCGGTTTGTGCTCTCTACGAGGATTCGTGAAAGTGAAAGTTTGTGAGCTTGTTACTCTTGGGTCTTTGGACCCTAGACGCCTTTTGTGGCGGTTGAGGCCTTTTGTGGTCACTTGGGAGCTCCCAATCCTTTTGTGTGTTGTGCCTCAAGATTGTTGTGAGGGACTCGATTTCCGCCCAAAAGGAAATCAATAGTGGAAGGTGAACCGAGCTTTTGGGCAAGGTTCATCGGAGAATAGGGTGAGGCCATTTGTGGCGTCTTGAGTTTGAAACTCACACCCCTCCAACGAGACGTACTCCCCTAAAAAGGAGAAACTCGAGAATACATCGTCGTCTCCGCGTGACTCGGTTATTTCTATACCCGAGCTCTTTACTTATGCACTTTACATTATGATAGCCTTCGTTCTTGAAGTATCCTTTATTACTATCACCTTGTTACTTGTCTTGCTTAGCATAAGTTGTTGGTGCACATAGGTGACCTAGTTTATTTAGGTTGTTGGCTTGTTAATTTAAACATCTAGTTTTATTTCGCAATTATCAAGCCTAAACCGGAAAAGATTTAAATCGCCTATTCAACCCTCCCTCTAGGTGACATCCTTGTCCTTTCACAAGACAACCACAAAACGACGAGTTTTGACTTCTCGAGGGTCCCCGCCATTAGGTGTTAGCACCTTGGGGTCATGCCCACTCCGCCTAACAACTTATGAAAATACATTGGCAATTCTATAATAACTTGGGTGGTAACTTTAGTCTTGCATCGACATCCTCTTATCGAAAGTATCTTTTTTTTTGAAACTAAGCATTCATGTAAATGTCCATGTATCACATAAAATATCAAATAAATAAATATTTTTACATATATTAAAAATTCATGGATATTAAAAGATATGCTCATATATTTTTTTTAGATCATGCATGTCTCATAACGCATGCTCATAAATTTAATAAATAATATATTTCCAAAACAAAAGGTAACATTATGTGGGTGATTAAAGTAAGATAAATGATTGAACATTTGAAATAATATTATTGATCCATCATGGAATATATTTTCATATTATATCAATTGATATTTCGAATGTTGGTATTTTGTCCTATAAACTTGGCCAAACTTAGAAACATTTGATTTTAAACAAACCTAATATGCGTAGTCAAAAGGATCAGAGGGAGTAGGTTGTGGTACCATAGTTGCCATATTAGCGGCAAAAGATTACAACCATAACATTTATTTATTTTACCAAATAATAACTAGTATTGTTTTAGGTACTGCAATGTTGTGCATACCTAAAGAGTGGAGTATTCTAGTGCTCACAGCTCACGATAAGTAATAAATGGTATTAACCCATGCGATACTATCTTGCAAGTCTTGACTTGGTGGAGGATGTTCAGTAACCTTGTACTTCCTCCGATCGAAAATGGTTGACATAAATTTATCTAAATACGGATCTACACACTAAAATGCGTCTAGATATACATTCGTATTTAGACAAATATGTGTCAAATATTTCCAATCGGAGGGAGTAGTTATTATAACATTGTAAGCAAGCGTCTATAATGTGTCTATAAACTGTTAAATAAGACCACAACATGAAAATAACATAGTAATTATTCTTCTTGTATGTGCGGCGAGGATGGCTAGTGAGGATGTCGTTAGTGGCACTGAGCTCGGCGATGCCCAATGTCTCCCTTTCTCTACGACGATGATATGTGACCCCATCTTTGCGGACCTAGTCGAAGACCAGCTTCGTCAATCCAGGGTTGTCCTTGCTCCGGCGGTATTCGGGTTACTCGGTCACTCCATAGTGAAATCTTTGATGAATCAACGTTACAAGGCACCTATAGTCATGGAACGCACCTATACCCGAATACCACTTTTTTTTTAGAAATGGGGTAAAGCCCCGGCCTCTGCATCGAGTGATGCACACAGCCATTTATTATAAAAAATAATCAAGTATCACCTTATTACAACTCAGCGATCACACAAGGTTGAGACATGAATCAACCATCGAAATAGCAACATAGTTTGAACTACAAAAGTCGACTAATATGCTGCCACGTATGTCGGGAGAAAAACTCCTGTGCCACCAACAGGAGTCGAGCACATCCAGAAACCATAAGCTCCTGCTGGTCCGAAGTAAGCAGGGTAGCCCATAGCTGGATCCAGTAAGTCGCCATATTGATAACCTGTAAGACATGAAAAGTTGTTTTCCTGTTAAAGACAATATTATTCCTGCAGTTCCAAATAGACCAACATATTGCTGAAACGCCAATACTAATCCTAGCTTTGGTCTTTTTATCAATCTCATTCAACCAATTTCCAAACATATTGGAGACATTTGTGGGTGGAGGGATATTATATGTACAAAACACAACACGCCATATTAAACGAGCAAAAGGACACGAGATGAATAAATTATCTATAGACTCTTCACATCCATAGAACGAGCATTTAGAGCATCTGTGCCGGTTTCTTTTGATTAAGTTATCTTTTGTGAGCAAGACCTTCCTATTGAGGAACCACGTGAAAATCTTGATTTTGAGAGGGATTTTTAACTTCCACAAATATTTACGCAAAAATCTGGTACGTCCATTCATCAAATCCTCATACATGGATTTTACCGTAAATACTCCATTGGTTGTAAGTTTCCACACAAAGGTATCACTATTATCTGTCAGATTAATATCCATCAAACGAAGACATAAGTGTGACCATGCATCCCACCTGTCTCCAATCAAGGCCCTCCTAAAACTCATATTTAAAGGTGGCGCCCCGAGAAAAACATCATGCACCAGAACATTCTTTTGTTGCACTATGTTGTATAATGAAGGATATTGTTGTTGAAGCGAGGTATCCCCTAACCACGTATCTTCCCAAAACCTAGTACCTTTCCCCTTTCCTATTTTGAAAAAGCCTCTATTAAAGAACTCCTCTTTAACTCTCATGAGGCCTTTCCAAAAAGGTGAATCAGTTGGGCTAACTTCCACTTGTGCTAACGGCTTATTACTTAAATATTTATTTCGAAGTAGTTCTTGCCAAACCCCTTCTTCATTCAAAAGCTTAAACATCCACTTGCTGAGTAAACATTTGTTTTTTAGATCTAACACCTCAATGCCAAGACCTCCTTGATCTTTCGGTCGACATACAATGTTCCATTTAGTCAACCGGTACTTCTTTTTATGCTCATCGCTTTGCCAAAAGAAGCGTGAGCGATAAAAGTCAAGTCTTTTCCGTACCCCTTTAGGTATTTCCAGGAAAGACAACATGAACATCGGTAAACTAGTTAACACAGAATTAATAAGGACAAGTCGATCTCCATATGAGAGTAACTTGCCCCTCCAGCATCCCAATTTGCCTTCAAACCGACACTCGACTGGATTCCATTCTGCATTACGAAGTTTTCTATAATGGATGGGCACAACTAGGTATTTGAAAGGTAGGGAGCCAGACTCACATCCGAAAATATGCTTGTACTGCTCTTCTACTTCCTTTGCCTTACCAAAACAAAAAACCTCACTCTTATGGAAATTAATCTTTAAACCGGAAAGTTGTTCAAAATGCACAATATTAACTTCATATTGATTGCTTTATCTAAATCATGTTCCATGAACAGAATAGTGTCGTCTGCATACTGAAGTATGGATACCCCGCCCTCAATCAAATGAGGAATGAGGCCCCCTACTTGGCCATCTGCCTTTGTGTAACACCCCAATTTTTTTTCTAGACATAGAATTGTGGTGTTAAGCTAGATTTTTCAGGGTTTACAAAAACTTTTGTGTGTTATTAGTTAATTCTTGCTTGAATTATTTTTGTGATCTTAATTACCTTGTTTAAAAACCACAAGCTTTGTTTGGTGCTGGATAGAATCTCCATTACAACTTTTGTTTGTTTAAAAATTTGTGAAAGGGATCTTCATGTTTGTTAAAACATAGCTACTTTAGAGTCCTAGATTAAGCATCTCTGGTGTTGTTTTTGAAATGCACCTTGACCATTTTGCTCCTTGAACTTTCTACTTTTAATTTATGCATTGTTTGACCCTTTCAAAACTTGTTTGAGCATAAAACCATCCTTGTGTTTAGGGCTACTCAAAACAGTGACCATTTGGTCATTTTTTTTTCTCAATTTGCTTAGTTTTCAAAATTCTTTCTTCTTTCTTTTAGACTTAAAAACTTTTGTAACACCTCATTTAGGTCACCCCTCTCTTGTTTGTGAGCAGCACTTGTGTTGTTCATGTTTAGCATTGTTAGTAAAAGAAGCATTTCGATTAGTATTAGACTAAAATCCTAAACCTAGTCTAAACCAGCCCTCTCCCCACTCCATCAACCCCTCCCTCTCTCTCCCCTACGTTCCTCTCCTGGTGGCAAGGAGAGAGACACCACCTCTCCCCCTAGGACCCACTTGCCAGCCCCTCTTTCCTCCCTTTCCTCCACTCACCTCTCCCTTTCTCCACCGTGGCCCAATGGAGCATCACCCCCCTCCTCTCCTACTGGCCAGAGCACGTCGCCCCGACCAAACCCTCTCTGTCCCCCTCTCCACCGCCCACACCAGCCAGTGCCCACGCCCATTTCCCTCTCTTCTCTCTCCCCTGTCCGAAAACCCCACCTGAGGAGGAGACAAAGCCCCAGCTCCACACCGTGCTCCCCTGCCTCTCTTTCTTCTCCCAGAGCACGCCCACACCTCACCACAACCCACCTCTGAAGCCCCTCGCAAGCCCTTGCTCTCTGCTGCCCGCGAGCGAGCAAGAAACCGTCGACGGCCGTCGGAAGAAACCGGCCGTAGCCGTCGTTCCTCTCTCTTGTTCTCCGCCATTTTTGGCCCGTGAGGTTCCCCTGGACGAAGCCTAACTCTTCCCCCTCTCTCGCGTGCCCAGGTCCGCTATCGCATCAAAAACGGATTTCATATGATCATCTTGTGATGTTTTGATGTTGAAGGTTTTACCGGTTTGTATTTTGTAGAGAGGTCAAACTCTCCTCTTGTGTTCTCCTCCTCACATGATGGACTATGATGTGCATATGCTTAATCTTGTAGGGCTTGTGAGTATCTTCTAACAAGCCCAAGATCATAGAAAACGGAGTCCGGATGAGAAACATATTGCGGTTTTGGTTTGGAGGTTTTATCGGTTGTTCTTTTATCGAGAGGTCTAACCTTTCCCTATTTGGTTTTATCCTCCATTGTTGGACTATGATGTTTCTCTGCATGATCTTGTAAAGCTATTCGTTACGATTCCAACGAGCCAAAGATCATCAAAAACGGAGTTCGGATGCTCAAGATATCGTCGTTTTCGTTTGGGTGTTTTCTGCAGTTTTTCAGTCCAGCGGTAGTACCGCCCGGGTACCGCCGGGTACCGCTGGGAGTCCAGTACTGCGCGCGTTTTGAGCGCCAGAAATCACCCGGAGCGGTAGTACCGCTACCGGGGCGGTAGTACCGCTGCCTGGAGCCCGTTTTGAGCTTGTTTCTCTGTTCTAACTCCCCAGGGGGCGGTAGTACCGCTGGGATAGCGGTAGTACCGCTCCTGGGCCGATTTTCAGGTAACGGCTAGTTTTTGGGGGTCCTTTTTAAGGGGACCTTCTTCCCCATTGACCCCAAGCACTTGAGCACGTTTTTCTTCTCTCCTCCATTGTTGCAAGCTCAATACTACAAGATCTCCCAATCCCTCCACCCAAACTCGTTGATCTTTGGAGGATTGAAGGAGAAGATCTAGATCTACATTTCCACCGATCCATTTCTCCTCTAAGTGAGTGGAAACCTTTCGATCTAGTTCTTGAAGTTCCATTTGTTGTGTTCTTCGTTGTTCTTCCTCTCTTCTCCCCCCACAAGCATTTGTTGCTTTTGGTGGGATTTGGGAGTGAAGGATTTGAGCACTTCTTGTGTTCTTGCCTTTGCTTTTGTGCATCGGTTTGCTCTCTCCACGAGGATTCGTGGAAGTGAAGTTTGTGAGCTTATTACTCTTGGGTCGTTGGACCCTAGACGGTGTTCTTGTGACCTTTTGTGGTCAAGGCCTTTTGTGGCTAGTTGGGACCTTTTGTGGTCCACTTGGGAGCTCCCAATCCTTTTGTGGGTTGTGCCTCAAGATTGTTGTAAGGGACTCGATTTCCGCCCAAAAGGAAATCAATAGTGGAAGGTGAACCGAGCTTTTGTGCGAGGTTCATCGGAGAATAGGGTGAGGCCTTTTGTGGCATCTTGAGTTTGAAACTCACACCCCTCCAACGAGACGTACTCCCCTAAAAAGGAGGAACTCGGGAATACATCGTCGTCTCCGCGTGCCTCGGTTATTTCTATACCCGAGCTCTTTACTTATGCACTTTACATTGTGATAGCCTTCGAGCTTGAAGTATTTATCTTGCTATCACCTTGTTATTGTCTTGCTTAGCATAAGTTGTTGGTGCACATAGGTGAACCTAGTTTATTTAGGTTGTGTGCTTGATAATTTAAACACCTAGTTTTATTCCGCATTTATCAAGCCTAAACCGGAAAAGTTTTAAACGCCTATTCACCCCCCCCCTCTAGGCGACATCCTTGTCCTTTCAATTGGTATCAGAGCCTGGGCTCTCTTTTAGGGCTTTACCGCCTAGAGAGTAAAGATGTCGTTTAGAGAATTAGTGCACGATCCCACTTTTATATTCGATGGCACAAATTATGATGTTTGGAAAATTCGCATGCTTAATCTTTTTAGGGCCATGGGTCCAAATTATATTGTGAGTATTGTAGATGTGGGTTTTTCTCCTCCAAAGGATTCCCAAGAATTATCTTTAGAGGATGAGAAAAACTCTCATCTCGATACTCAAGTATCTAATGGTCTCATTTGTGTTTTGAGCGATGTAGTTCTTGCATCAATCATGCCTTTCCGGAACGCTCATGAGCTTTGGACCAAGCTTCAAGATAAATATGAAGTGTCCAACATTATTGAGGATGATTGTTCTCCTTCCACCTCCGGTCGTGATGAGCTCACAACTTCTTCCACTCACCAACATGTGATTTGTCACAAGGTAATGATATGGTGAGTGGTGATAGAAATTGCATTGTTGATGGTGAATATTCTATTGACTATACTTCATCTCTATCTCATTGCAATGTTCTATCTTTGGACTTAAACACTTCTAGCACTCAAATGTCTTACATGCTAGTGTTGATAGTCCTTGCATATCATGTATTAGTTGTTTAACTAAATCTCATGATGATATGCTTCTATGTCTTGTTGCCATGAAAACAATGCTTCCATTTCCTCTAGTTTTGTGTGGCTAACAATGTAGAGGAATCCCAACATTTGTTGGAACAAGACATGGACCTCAATGGTGCTTCAAGTAATTCTTCATCGTCATCGTCCATTACTCACTTTTGCCTTATGGCTAGGATTCAAAGGTATCTCCACCTTTGGAACCCTCTACATCTTGTGATGATGAGGATGAGGATTATTATGGATTAAAAGAGGATGATATTGACTCCTTAAAGGAGAAGAGTGAGATGGTTTTTGGTGCTCTCCCTAATGATAGTAAAGCTTGCTCTTATTTGTGTGAAATTTTGTCTTATGCTATTAAGTGCAAGGAAATCATTGAAGAAAAGGGAAGGTCGAAAGAGAGGATGCTATGGAAAAAGCATCCTTAGAAAATGCTCTTGAGGAAGAGCATGAGGTTCGAGTGTCTCTTGAGGAGAAACTTGAATCTCTTGATGAATCAAATGATCTCATTATTGCTAAAATCATTAAGGAAAGAGATCATGCTATTGCTAAATATAAAGTGCTTAAAAAGGAAAAGTTGAATTTGGTGTTGGCAATGCTAGACTAGTTGAGGATATAGAGAGACTTGACAAAGCTCATAAGGCTTTGGAAAGTGAACACTCTCTCCTTACCAAGTCTCATGATCAACTCCAAACTCAACTATCTAAAAATGATGTGCCTAGTTCCTCTACTCTCTCATGTGATCATGCTAATATTATTGAGGAAAATGCTAGGTTGAATGATGAGCTTGCCAAGTTGTCTTCTTCCATTTCTAATGATAATGATGCTTGTGCTACTAACTCAATTTCTTGTGAAGCATCTATTTTGAAGGAGAATGTTGAGCTAAGGGCTCAACTTGAGTTGCTAACTAGCAAGTATGGGAAATTGGAAGAAAGTCATGAAAAGCTCTCTAGCTCTAATGAGGATCTTCTAGCATCCCATGCGAGGCTAAAGTTAGCTCATGAGGCTATCACTACAAAGGTAACATCTTGTGAGCCTCATGTGGACAAAGGCACAACTTCTTCTCTAATGCTATATTGTCTTGTGCTAGTCCTAGTGATTCATCCACTCACAATGTTGCTAATCTTGTGATGAATTACTTTCCATGCCTTGTTGCTCTAACAATGAAGCTTCTACTTCCTCTAGTATTTGTGTTGATTCTAACCATGTAGAGGAATTAAAAGAGCTCAAGGCCCAAGTCACTTCTTTGAAGAAAGACTTGGAAAAGCGTCATGGTGGGGATTCTACACTTGACAATATGTTGAGTGTTCAAAGACGCCCCAATGACAAGAGTGGACTTGGATTCAACTCCAATAACAAGAACAAGTCCAAGTATAACAAGAAGAACAAGGGCCAAGAACAAGTCAAGATTCGGCCAAGATTGTTTGCTTCAAGTGCAAAGTTGAAGGGCACCATGTTAGATCTTGCCCTTTGAAGAAGAAGCTCTTAGTGAGAAGCAACAAGGGAAGAAGCCTCAAGTTCAAACTCAAGTTCCTCAAGTTGAAGAACGGCCTCTTCCCAAGAAGAATCAAGCTACCCCTCCTCAAGTCGAGATTCCAACTAAGAAGAAAGGAGGAAGCAATGTTGCTACTTATGCCGTGAGAAGGGCCACTTTGCTTCTTCATGCACTAATGGTACCTTATCCAACCCCATTATAATTGATGATGTTTATTCTCTTCGGAAGGATAAGGTTGGCAATGTGTTTGCCAAATATGTTGGTACTCAAAGTGGTGTCAAGAAAAGAACCATTTGGGTTGCCAAGCCTATTGTGACTAACCTCTTAGGACCCAACTTGGTTGGGGACCAACAAGCTAAAACTTGATCAATAGGTGTTGTTGGAGGGCATTGGAGACTTGGCTACATTATGAAGAATTAAGGGATCTTCATCAATTATATTCTCTCAAGTCAAGTCATTTGGATTATATTGTTCTATCTCATATCCAATGTTCCTCCTTGCGGTAACTTTTATTTAAATCATATATACATTGAAAGTTGCTTGCACCCTTGCATGTGTTTGGTTTTGTACCTTGCTAGTGTTTGTATGTGTTGTGCTCTCTACTTATTTATCTTGAGAAATCAAGTATGTGTATTTTGGTTTGCACACCATTTACTTGTTTTGAGCCTTATTGTTTTTATTTGCCTCTTGTTTTAAAAGAAATGGATTATCACATTATGGGGGAGTTATAAGCTTGTGCATATTACAAACCTAGAAAATGTGAACATGTGAGGTATTGCCACCTAGAATTAATATTCTTCATTATCTTTTTCTTGTGGCATGTTGCTCAAACAAGGTCCATATTTGCTTAAATGCTTCTTGTCTCCCATCTTTTGGTATCTTGTTTGTGAGAGAGTTTCTTGGTGCTTTCCATGATCGTTGATTATTTAAAGCCATCAAGAATCTCTATCTAAGCATGTTTTTCATTTCTTATCTTTTTGCCACATGCTTATGTTTTGTGAATATGATCTTGAATATATCTTTGCAATCCACCACCGAGAAATATCTCCATACATTACTTGTCTTTTGACAAGTGATAATCATATTTGTGGTAAATATATTGATCATATTCACTTTGGCTCTTGCTTTGAATTGCCTTATTTGATTGCCAAGGATTTGTTTTGATCTAACTCTCATTTGTCTTCCTTGTATCTTTTGGATCCTTGTTGCTCTACTCAAAATTTGTTTTGTGCTTTCTTGAGTTGGAAAAGCAATGATCCAATTCTTGTGCATTAACCTTCAAAAGTCATACTTCTTGATAATGCACTATTCTTTGGGAAGCTATCCTACTTTGAGTAAAACACCGTTCTTTAAATTGGTATTGCAATTTCCTGCCCTTCTTGAACATGACTAGTGTTTGAATAATATATATATATATATATATATATATGGAGAGTGATGATCTCATGTGTGTGCGTTTTGTATTCAAATGCAAAATCATAAATAATGCACACATCTTGGGGGAGCAATCCTATATGCTTTTTGAACATTAGTTGTCTTCATTTGATATTTGATCCCGATGACGTGTCTCCTTGGAAGACAAACATTTTTCGTCTTGGTACTTTGTGCCATCATGAAAAGTGTAGAGAGTTTGGTTTATTCCTTGATGATATTTTCATCAATTGGTATCTTGATTTCATTGGTATCTTTTCAAAGTGGTATCTTCAAATTTGTGTTGATTTGGGTCTTTGATATAATTTGGTAATTTGTTTTCTTGTCACACTTGTGTGTGCTTTGTTAGTTTACTTGGTGCTTTGTCCAAATTGTATCTCGTTTGGTTCTTGAAAGTCATGTGCATGCATATTTATTATATGTATATCTTATGGCATGCTTACTTTCATTGATCCAATATATAGGATAAACTCCACCAAATCCTAAATGGCTAAGATGTGCATGAAATTCAATTTCATATCAATATGCACATATTTATGTGGAGTTTGTCCTATGTATTGTAGTTGCTCTAACTACTTGGGACCCAATGAGTTTGGGTACCATGCTTGTTGTACTTGAATTTGTTTTAGGTACATTGGAGATGCATTGGGAGCTTGTCTCATTTACAAGGAAGGTGTTATCACCATGTGCTTATTGGAGGCAAGCTCGGATGATTGTGAACTCTTACCTTCTACATCAACAATGCTATCTCGGTAACAAGTATCTACCTCATGCATACACTTCTAGCTTTCAACCTTGTGTAGGTTGTATCTTGGCATGGATTTCCTTTGTGCGATACTTGTTATCTTTCTCGCAGCATCCCGTTTATCACCTTATCCCTTGTGGATACTTTTGATGCTATGATGAGTGTGTGTTGGAAGTTCATCTATATTCCTTTAAGATAAAATTGGGCTTTGTGCTATGCTTTTAAGCAATGATCTTATTGGTATATATATGACTTCCCTTGGATATCATGTTCTCTAGCTTTGTACCTATTTTGTGTGTACATGTTTATTTGTGGACTTATATCTTCGTGATTGGTGTCTACTTAGAAACTTATACACATGAGAATAGTTACATCTTTAATTGGTATTCCAATTCTTTAGTGACCACCCTTTATTCCTTTTTGATTCTTTGGTGGTTTCTAATTGGCACAAGCTTTGTTTTTATTTGTTATGCTTTTGCATCTTTATAAGCTTGTGGACCTATTTGCTAGATGTTTCTTGGTTTGTGTTCAAAATTTCTAGGAGAGAGTGAGGATTCCATGTTGTGCTCACCATATTAAATTGCAAATCCTACCTTGTGCACTTACCTTGGGGAGTTCCCTCTTGATTTTTAGAACACCTTTTTCGGATCTTTTTGATTGCTTGCTTCTTTCATCGAAGTATCTTTCTCTTTGATATTCTTTTGCAATATTTGGATCCTCGATATAGTTTGATCTCCCTCCATCTATTCGTCATTGGATATGTGCATTTGATTTCACTCATATCATGAGAAATGCACACATTATGGGGGAGTTCTTATCATATTGGCCTTCTTGATTTTTCACCCATTTCGGCAATGGATGCCAATGGGGGAGAAGTTTAGAGGGTTTAAGGGATTTGGTTTTATGCTTTAGTTTCGTTCTTAAGCATTTTCCTTCCTTGCTCTTTGTGTTGCATGGTTGCTTAATTCATTATATAAACCCTCGTAAAAGGGATTGTCATCAATTACCAAAATGGGGGAGATTGAAAGTGCATGTGTTGCCCCATGCGTGGTTTTGGTAATTAATGACAATCCTTATGGACTAATGTTTGCTTTGAGATATACTTGTAGATCTTGTCCATAGGCAAAGATTGGAGTTCATGTGTTGGACTCTAAAAGATTACATGATGATCAATGCTCTTCTCAAGGGTTTATATGAAGAATGGTCATGTGTAGAGGTGAGCATATTGCAAGTATTCTTGAAGGATTCAAGACATCATCTTTGTGAAGATAGAGAAGATGAAGTGCAAGTTCAAGAGAAGCATCTCGAAGAAATTCTATGCTTGTAGCTTGCCACCCATGTGGAGATATTGGTCAAGTGAAGATGTGCCTATGAGAGGCTCTCCCACAGTGGTGTATGGGGGAGCAACATTTGAATCTTCACCAAGCAAAGCGCAAATCAAGAAAAGTGGTCCACTTGAAGAGATCAAGATCGTCATCATCTAGCTCAAGTGGAATGCGCAAGGCAAAGGTATGATCTTGATAGAGTTTCTATTTTACCGGTCTCATGGTGTTAGTGGGAGACCGGGTTATATGATAGATGCCGTACTATCAAGAGGGGCTCTCAAGTGAGTAACTTGATCGCATCTTTGTGGAGAGCTCAAACCTTTGCATACTTGGCATATCATTCTTTCTTGGTTCTTATTTGGCTTTTATCCATGTGAGAATTTAGAGCTTGTGTTCATCTCCATACCAAGCTCTAGTTCATCAAAAACGGATTTCATATGATCATCTTGTGATGTTTTTGATGTTGAAGGTTTTACCGGTTTGTATTTTGTAGAGAGGTCAAACTCTCCTCTTGTGTTCTCCTCCTCACATGATGGACTATGATGTGCATATGCTTAATCTTGTAGGGCTTGTGAGTATCTTCTAACAAGCCCAAGATCATAGAAAACGGAGTCCGGATGAGAAACATATTGCGGTTTTGGTTTGGAGGTTTTATCGGTTGTTCTTTTATCGAGAGGCCTAACCTTTCCCTATTTGGTTTTATCCTCCATTGTTGGACTATGATGTTTCTCTGCATGATCTTGTAAAGCTCTTCGTTACGATTCCAACGAGCCAAAGATCATCAAAAACAGAGTTCGGATGCTCAAGATATCGTCGTTTTCGTTTGGGTGTTTTCTGCAGTTTTTCAGTCCAGCGGTAGTACCGCCCGGGTACCGCCGGGTACCGCTGGGAGTCCAGTACTGCGCGCGTTTTGAGCGCCAGAAATCACCCGGAGCGGTAGTACCGCTACCGGGGCGGTAGTACCGCTGCCTGGAGCCCGTTTTGAGCCTATTTCTCTCTTCTAACTCCCCAGGGGGCGGTAGTACCGCTGGGCTAGCGGTAGTACCGCTCCTGGGCGCGATTTTCAGGTAACGGCTAGTTTTTGGGGGTCCTTTTTAAGGGGACCTTCTTCCCCATTGACCCCAAGCACTTGAGCACGTTTTTCTTCTCTCCTCCATTTACTACAAGATCTCCCAATCCCTCCACCCAAACTCGTTGATCTTTGGAGGATTGAAGGAGAAGATCTAGATCTACATTTTCACCGATCCATTTCTCCTCTAAGTGAGTGGAAACCTTTCGATCTAGTTCTTGAAGTTCCATTTGTTGTGTTCTTCGTTGTTCTTCCTCTCTTCTCCCCCCACAAGCATTTGTTGCTTTTGGTGGGATTTGGGAGTGAAGGATTTGAGCACTTCTTGTGTTCTTGCCTTTGCCTTTGGGCATCGGTTTGCTCTCTCCACAAGGATTCGTGGAAGTGAAGTTTGTGAGCTTATTACTCTTGGGTCGTTGGACCCTAGACGGTGTTCTTGTGACCTTTTGTGGTCAAGGCCTTTTGTGGCTAGTTGGGACCTTTTGTGGTCCACTTAGGAGCTCCCAATCCTTTTGTGGGTTGTGCCTCAAGATTATTGTAAGGGACTCGATTTCCGCCCAAAAGGAAATCAATAGTGGAAGGTGAACCGAGCTTTTGTGCGAGGTTCATCGGAGAATAGGGTGAGGCCTTTTGTGGCATCTTGAGTTTGAAACTCACACCCCTCCAACGAGACGTACTCCCCTAAAAAGGAGGAACTCGGGAATACCTCGTCGTCTCCGCGTGCCTCGGTTATTTCTATACCCGAGCTCTTTACTTATGCACTTTACATTGTGATAGCCTTCGAGCTTGAAGTATTTTATCTTGCTACCACCTTGTTAATTGGCTTGCTTAGCATAAGTTATTGGTGCACATAGGTGAACCTAGTTTATTTAGGTTGTGTGCTTGATAATTTAAACACCTAGTTTTATTCCGCATTTATCAAGCCTAAACCGAAAAAGTTTTAAACGCCTATTCACCCCCCCTCTAGGCGACATCCTTGTCCTTTCAAACTTTGCCACTATTAAAAAGATCATATTTTAATCGATTGTTTTTAAATTGTTTGTGTTTAGGATTGTTTTAGGTTGATGTCCAGAGGGTGTTTGTGTAATGAAATGCTTGCAGTTTTGTTTAAGTACTTTAGATTGTTGTCAACCCGCTACTTAGAACTTAACGATAGTGCGTTTAATTTTCCGATACGATAGAACCGCAAGAGGAGGAGCAGTACGGGGGAGCTGAACCCACCTACGAGGAAGAACAAGACCAGGGACAATTTGCTGAGCAAGGCAAGCCACCTCACCACTATACTGAAATCATATTATTTTTTACAAGCATGTTTTGTTTTCAAAATACAATAATGCATGTTTTATTTTTTTTGTGGCATTTTGTCACCCAAAAACTATTTTACAAAATTATTGTTTGGCCAAAGATATCTACTAGTATATAATAGGTGTTATAAAAATAGGACTTCACTTGAGAAGCCTTTTACTGAAGGCGCTATCAAGAAAATTATGTTTTCTAGTAGTATATCCTTATATTCTTACCTCAAAATTTTAGGATGGGAGCCTGGTTTTTGTTAACAAGTTTTCAAAGGAAAAACCCGAGTTGCTAGGAGCAATCGGCGAGAAAGTGTTTTATAAAACCCGAGTTGCTGGGAGCAATCGGAGATGTTTTATAAAACCCGAGTTGCTGGGAGCAATCGGAGATGTTTACGAAAACCCGAGTTGCTGGGAGCAATCGGAGATGATTACGAAAACCCGAGCTGCTGGGAGCAGTCGGAGATGGAGGTTTGTCTACGAAGTCCCTGCTGTCGCCCGAACAATTAACCCGTGCAACCACATTACCTGATATGGGTAGGGCTTGACCGGAAGCTTGTTTGTATTAATATGGGGCTACCTCAATTTGCTTAGGGGGTGGCTATGGCCCCTGAACTGGTTGTCACCTAAGAGAGAGGGACATAAAGAGAGTGGGATTAAGTTCGCCACCAGTTGCACCGATTAGGTCCCCTGTCATGGCGGTCTGACACCATGGGATGGGTCAAACGGTGCCGGGGGAAACAACCTAGTTGAAGAGGTATCTCTGTATTAGTATGGACATAGTGAAAAGTCTTGATTAGTGTCCCGACGTTTGACGTATTGTCGTCGGGCAATCCGTGGGATGATCCGCGGCGGTGACCTATTTGATGTGGTGAAAGTGCACCCCTCTGCAGAGTGTAAAACTATTCGAATAGCCGTGTCCGCGGTCATGGACGGTTGCAAAGGCCACACTGGGCGATTGGAGAAAGAAGAAAAGTTGGTTTCGGTTTTGGACTAAAAGAGGAATCACAGAGGTACCTGGGAGGTACGGATTTTGGGAGAAGATGGTTGGTCTCGGAGAGTCAACCAGTCGGAACCCGGAAAGGAAAAAGGGGCATCCCTATCCTAGTGTTTGTTAAAGTTTTACAAAAAGTGTTTTCAAACGTGGAAATGGTTTCTGCCATTTCTAAAAGAAGGAGAACTATATCTCCAAATGCCTTTTTCAACAAAGATATAGAGATGTTGTATTCTCTATGTCTAAGAGCATCGTTTGCGAAAACTAAGCTCTATAGCATTATATAGCAGCCATCCCAGTTTTCGAAAATGTTTTGTTGCATCACCATGAAAACTTAAGCCTTGAGGTGGTATTGCGAGTACGTAATTGTACTTATGGCTGTGTCCCTGGATATTCGAACGTCCAGGTTTCTACGAGGAGGCCTATGCCGAGGATGAGGAGTATGTCGACGACTACGCTGCTTAGCTGTCACCGGTCAACTGCACTTGTGGGGTTGCGTCCGTTGGGGACGAGGGCCGACGCTAGCCACGAGCTTCCGCTATATCGTAGTTAATTCTGTCCTGCGTGACAGTGATGGCAGACTTGGTCAGGTGACCACTATTTATTTGTGTAAGACTTGTATGTACGTTTGAATGATGTAACTTTGTATACCAGTTGGTTATGTGATCGCGATGCACTGATCATTGGGATCGTGATCTGTTTACATAACGTGGGCACCTCGGACTTTGGTATTTCGAGGGGTCCCTACACTTTGCCCTTGCAATCAGTATAGCCAACATATCTGCCACAATATTAAAGAGCATCAGGGATAGAGGATCTCCTTGTCGGAGTCCCTTTTTTGTCTGGAAATAATGACCAATGTCATCATTTACACGGATCCCGACACTTCCTCCTTTAACACACTGCATGATCCAATCACACCATTTTTGTGAAAAGCCTTTCATGCGTAAGGCTTGTAGTAAGAAAGGCCACTTAACCTTATCATACGCCTTTTCAAAATCAATTTTGAATAGAACTCCATCCATCTTCTTCCTCTGAAGTTCATGTATGGTTTCATGGAGGATCACAACCCCTTCAAGGATGTGTCGTCCAGGCATGAATGCCGACTGCGTGGGTCTAATAACCTTATGGGCGATCCCAGTAATGCGATTAGTACCCACTTTCGTAAAGATTTTGAAACTGACATTGAGAAGGCATATAGGTCTATATTGTTGGATCTGAACCGCATTTTCTTTCTTAGGCAGCAAGGTGATCACGCCGAAGTTCAGTTTATAAAGAGGCAGGCTCCCCTCTTGAAACTGAGCAAACATTGCCATCAGATCATCCTTTATAATGCCCCAGAAATTTTTGTAAAATTCAGCTGGAAAACCGTCAGGGCCCGACGCCTTGTTCGTTTCCATTTGTGAGATAGCCTCTAATACTTCCTTCGGTGAAGTCAGCAGTTAGAATTTCGTTTTCCTCGACGGAAAGCTGCGGTATGTCATGAGTCATACTTTCATCTAACAAGACGTTAGTCGGTGCCGATGCACCAAATAACTTCTTATAGTATTCTGTAATATAGACCTTCAAATTTTTGTCCCCCATAATGGTTCCCTCGTCTTGCTCTAATTGGAAAATTTTCTTTTTCCTATGTTTACCATTAGCAATAAGATGAAAATACTTCGTATTATTTCCACCTTCTCGCACATGCTTCACCTTGGCGTGTTGTGCCCATTTTGTTTCTTCATCTCGCCGCAGGCTACTAATACGATCATTAGCCTCCCGCAACCTATTCCTTTCCGACTCCGAGAGTGGACAGGTTTCAGATTTTATATCAAGCTCGTCAATTATGTTTAGAAGTTTTTCTTTCTCCTTTTTATACTTTCCACTCATATTTTTTGCCCAACCTTTAAGGTACCGTCTTAGATGCCTAATTTTGTTTTGCCAAATTTCAATGGGGGAATTACCAATGGTGGGTGCTGCCCATACGGCTGCCACCAACTCATGAAAACCCTCAACCCGTAGCCAGGATAACTCAAAAGAGAAATGCGCCTTATTTCCCAAATGAGCATGGACTCCGGAATCCAAAAATAACGGAGTGTGATCCTGTGCGGGTAAGTGCCTGAACCGTAGAAAGAGGGAATTTTTGTTCCCACTCCGAAGTGGCCAGAATACGGTCCAGCTTCTCAAAGGTAGGATTTTCTCTCCTACTAGCCCAAGTATATTGACGTCCCGACATCTCGATCTCCTTGAGACCGATCCCCTCAATTATGGCATTAAACATGAAAGACCACCGCAGGTTAAAATTATCATTATTTTTTCAGTTGGCTTTCTAATGATATTGAAATCCCCACCTGCCATCAACGACAATGGTTCATTCTCACACATGCGAACAAATTCGGAAAGAAACTGATTTTTTTTTTGTGACATGAAAGTGATGTCAGACTATAGGAACGCACCTACCGCAAGGATCAACGTGATGTTGGTTGCTAATCTCATGGATCAACATTACTGAGAAGTGTTATAACTCCAAAAAAAGGCTTGTTAATTTCTAGCCGTTTAGGTTTCGCAAAAAAAATTCTAGCCGGTTATGTTTTAATCTGAATAATCCGATTTCTACCGAAATGTGTAACCTAATAGAGCATAATTTGCAGTTAGTGAGTTGTCGAGTTCATCCATTGAATAACAACTCACTTAAATAGTCATTGTAGAGACTATGCAGTAAAACTTTGTTAGTAATTAGGTTATTGAACAATTATTTTTGATTGTATGGTTTAACAATATACTTATGCGTGTATCTATCCGATTAATCTGGTTTCGCTCCGAATCCAGTTTCAGTTGCAAATCCGCGATCACATATATCCGCTTCCAAATACGATCATTATTCGCTCCACTCCGAATCCAATAAGGTAGAGGCAAAATCCAATGATATTTTAGTAGTATTGGAGTGGTTTGGAAAATCATACGAATTGAGCAAGTCAAGGACAGTGAAAGAAGGAAGAGAACGGTCATCATGGCACGGGACAGCCAGGGACAGAGGATTAACTAGCGGTACTATTTACTCCATCCCAGCACCAATGATGGATGGATTGGCCATGATTCCATGGACCATGGTCAGCAGATCAGCACATGCAATGCATACATACATGAAAACCCGACATGTAGATACAAAACACGAAATAAACAAAAGTGAAACCGATAAAGAAGAAAAAAAATCCTAACACAGCTTGGGCGGCGGCGACAATATGGATGAAGTCCAAAATTCCTCTCAGGAAACTATAGTTTTTACACCACTACTTAGAAAGAAATTTAGTCCAACTTCTTAATCCATCCACGGATCACACCATCCCATCCAAAAACCGGCCACTTCGTCGTCGTCCAGCAGACCTCGTGCGCGTCAGGGTTCGTAGAGGCGGTCGCGGCACTGGCACTTCCACCAGAGCGGCTTGTATTCAGAGAGCGTCGTCACGAGCGGCGGCGGCACGTCCCGGCGAGCCACGTCACTGACGTCGGCGTCAGCGCGCCCCGTCGTGGCCGGTCCGGACGGCGCGGAGAGGGAGGGCACCTGCACGGCGACGCACGGACTGCACTCGTAGCACTTGTTGCGGCAGCTCGGCGGGCTCGACCCCAGCCGCACCTTCTCCTCCTCCTCCCGGGCCTTCATACCACCAGGTCCACCACCACCCTGCACATACAGAAGCACGTAGCCGCGTCAGAGCCCACAAGAGAAAATGCGGAAACGATGGCGAAGAACACATACGTACCATGGAAGCAGAGGAGAACAGGGGAGACGGCCTGGAGGCGGAAGCTGGCACAAGAAGGAGGAGGCACAGCGAAGCGGCGGCGGCGAGGATCACAAGTCCGGCCACTAGTCTCATGGCTTCTCGTTGTAGTTGGCTGCTGCTCACTCACGCCTGCCCACCGTGTCGTCGTGTCATGGCGCGCGGGCTAGCTAGAGAAGGGAGGAAGACGACGAGGAGGAGGGGGCTACTTATATAGCTCGAACCTGCGGCTGGTGGAGTGACCAGCGAGCTAGCTCTACTGCTGCGTGCGCGCTCTAGCCGCTCGTGTGTATGGGGAGGTCACTGTGTGTGGCGAGCTGGTGACGATGCCGCGAACGGGAGTCAAAGAAGAGGCAGAGAAGACGGCATGGGGAAGGCTGCGCTGGAAGCAAGAGTACCTGGCTACGACCTACGAGAACGTAGGCACAATTTCCAGGAGAGGAGACGTCTCTTCTCCAAGCCTCTCACGCACTCTCTCTCTTCTTCTTGGCTCTAGATTTCCAGATCTCTCGTCAGTGACACAGCCTATCTTCTATCTCTATCGCTTCTGCCGTAGCAATGGGAGGGGAGAGCCGGAGAGGCGAGATCAGATCTCTTACTGGAGCCTGTCCATAGGCAGGACTACTGCTAGTGGAGCAGTACGTACGGGACGGTCGCCGCGGTAACAGTAAACGTGCGAGCGAGCTGGTAGTTCCACAGGTTTTACAGCGGCCGTCCATTGATGGCCCCACGGGTCAGGAGCTTTGACCACCACCTAGCCGGCTAGCCTGCAGCAGGCAGCGACTACTCAAGGAAGAGCGACGCCAATGGGCGACGAGAAAATACATCACATCCAACCAACGATGTGGCACCAACCATTAGCCATCGATTAAATTCAGATGATAAGATCATCTCCACTCGCGGCGACCAAACGGCCGCCCAAAGGCGGGCCGCATGCCGGACACAAAATCGACCCCACTCGCGGCGCCCAAACGCGAATTGGATCCGGCGCGGCCCAGTTTTGTGTCCGGCACGCCCAGCCCAGCCCACGCCCTCAACTTGGGGAGGCTTGGGGCGGCTCCGGACGGAAGGAAACGCAACGCCACGTCGGCCTCCGACGCGCGGGCCACGCCTGGCAGTGAGACGACGATCGCAATAAGTGCCGGCTTCCCCCAATTCGTCCACAAAAATCGCATTTCCCCCGCCATCTCTCCCGCCAAAAGAAAAACCCTCGCGTCGCGCCGGCTCCATGGCGCCGCCGGCACCCAAGGGAAAGGCAGCGAAGACGAAGGCGGCGGGGAAGACGCTGGGCGTCAAGCGCAAGGCCCCCCCGCCCAGGGAGAAGCCGGAGGCGATGAGGCAGGAGGATTGGGACCTCGACGTACTCCGGCGCCGATTGGACACGTAGAGCCGTGCCGGGCGCCGCGTGAAGCAGAATGAGAGGAAACGGCTCGGCACGGCGGCGCCATTGACGGCAAGGAAGATCGCCGCCATGAACAAGACCGTCGCCGCCTTGAACCAAGCATTCGCCTTGGGAGGAAGCCAAGAGAGCAACGCCACTCTACGATGCAAGGTCGGCGGCTCGCCGTCGAATTCCTCCTTCTTCGCCGACAGCGCCGCCGCCACGCCTCGCACCAGGTTCTCCCCCGAGTACGGCGACAGCCAGCATCACGGCGGGTTCGACCCCAACGCCATCTTCCCTTCTTGTGGCCTGGATCTAAACCACCCCGTCGATCTGAATTCGCCGGCGATGCGGAGAGATCCCGCCGTCCAAACGGCCGCCGGTCGGAGCCTTTCATTCGACGCGGGCGCCTCCCATGTGATCGACGGAATGACTCCCGACGCCCCGGAGCTCATGCAGGTATGAACCCGCGTTTTGTAGCCATGGCATGTACAATAGACGTGTGCATAGGCGAGTCGTGGCTACCGGCCTTGCTCCTTGTGTGTAGGAGACCGCCCATATCATGGACGAAATCATCAACGACAACGCCCGGGCGGAGGATGACGACGACGGGTTCGATGAGGAGTACTACGAGGATGACGACGAGGACGACGACGAGGTCGAGGATGAGGGGGTGGTGACCGACGCTGTGGTCGGCGAGCAGGCGGCGAAGAAGAAGAAGGGCAGCCGCGGCATAATCTGGACGACCAAGAAAGACGAGTGCATAGTCGAATCATGGAAGGCCATTACTACCGGCGAGATCACCGGCACAAACCAGTCGAGCACCGCCTACTGGTCCCGGATCAAGGACGAGTTCGACGAGCGTCGGTTCACCAAGGACTTCTACAATGTGAGCATGGTGCGCGGACAAGGCGCCATCGAGCATAGGTGGCGCATCGTCCAACGCCTCGTCAACAAGTTCCACGACTGCCATGAGAACATCGTCGACCGGAAGGAGAGCGGGAAGGGCACGGCGGATCAGGTGACCGCCGGCTTGCGATCCCCTTGTTGTTTTGTTGCTTAAGTACAATTGTGATCGTCGTCGGCTTGCTTTGTTGTAGGTCATGGACGCCCTTGTGTTGTACAAATCCATCAACAAGGAGAAATACTTCAAGTTGATGCATTGCTACAAGCTTCTCCAAAATTGTGAGAAATGGAAGGCGCACCGGCGGACTTTGAACAAGAACGGCTGCGCCGACCTCAACGCCGATCCCCAAAACTGGGAGGGGCGGCCAATCGGGAACAAGAAGGCGAAAGCGGCCTTGGCAGCGGCGGCAAAGACGGACAGAGTGCAGTCGTCCATCGACAAGGTCCTCGCCGATGTTTGCTCCAACTCGAGCTTGAGGCGCGAGGAGAACAACGCAAGGTGGGCGACCTTGATGTAGAAGGCCGACGTCAAGATCGACCTCGAGCAGAAGAAAGCCGCCGTCAAGAAGAGGAGTCAGGACTTCATGATCTTGACGGCCGACGTCTCCAACTTGGACCCGCTGGCGAGGGCGGCGCACAACATGTATCGCGCCGCGATCTTGCAAGAGCTTGGGCTCGTTCCGCCCGAAACGGCGCCGAGACCGGCCACGGCGCGGACGGCCAGGTCGACGATGACCCCGACATGATCGACGATGACCCCGACATGATACAGCCCGGCTATGGCTACGTGCCCCAGCCTGGTGACAACATCTAGATCGGCGACGACGACGGCGGCGGCGACAAGCAGACGCCGGGCAACGACATCTCCCGGCGTATTTTGACGACATATTTTGGCGTAGTGTATTTTGGTGACAGAGGACTCTCGATTTGTGGCTAAAACAGCCCGTCTCTAATTCGAATTCGCAAAACCTTGGCGGCACATTCGAATTTGCAAAACCTTGTTCGGGAAAAAAAAACCTTTGGTCCAGAAGACGTTTGGGCGCCGCGAGTGGGGAGCGAGGGCGCCCAAATGCGCCAAGTAGTCCGGACGGCGCCCAAACAGCCTGTCCAGAAGACGTTTGGGCGTCGCGAACGGAGATGCTCTAATCTTAACTGAACGAGATGCTCCAGATCGGGCATGCATTTAATTCAGGGGGTGCAACCGAGCTGTCAAGTGCCGAAGTACAGTGTCCTGAACTGATTAGAGCATCTCTATTATGCGTACTAAAACATTTTAGTATTCAGATTGACAGTGATGGAACGCATCGTTGCCCCACACGGGATCGATCTGATTGAGAGGTATAGTAATGGTAAATAGACTAGTCACACCGGAGTAGTACAGCACTCCAGTCATGCTCAAAACGGAAGAAAGAAAGGTCCTGTTTTACTCTTCGTCCTTGCAGAAGAAGAAAACTAGAGAACGTCCGGGGAGACGAGTCAAAGCCCAAGACTCGTAGAGGCAGACAGGACGTCCTCTCCCTATGCCGTAGGATGGAAAGGTATCTGCCTGCTGGCGAAACTGAGAAAATACTAGTACCTCATGCTGTCACGTCCTATTATGGACAGGCAATGGAACAGCTCGTGACATTTTTCGATCCAAAGCAACAGCTAAAAAAAGCTGGTGACCTCTGTGTCTGTAGCAGAGTATGGATCGCAGCAGGTTATTTTTCTTTAATGCCAAGTTTAAAACAAGCAATCTTGGTGGAGCTAGACATCATCATGTGCGATTTAGAAGCCACCAAATGGATGCCTGTACAGTAAAAGGAAGACACCGTATATGGGTGTTGGAGAATGATCAGCTGGGATCTGATTGCAGGGATGGCATCCTCTCCCTCCCCCTCTCCCGACCCCGATAGGGCGACTCTGGAGGCGGCCACTCCGGTCGCCGCCTGCGCCGCCGTAGCCACCCCCTTCAGCCGACAGCGGGCCACCCCACCCTCTCCCCGCTGCCGTGCCCTTTCGCCTGGGCGGACTGCCAGGACGTGGAAGGATCCGAGATCTCGGAGGTGACTGATTCGCAGCTGGATCTGGAGGAGGGTGAACTGGCGAGCCTGCACCGGCGCGGCCGGCCTCCAACGCGGCAGGACTTGGCGGATCTGTCATGTCTTCGCGGGATCCTCTCGTCAGCGTGCTTCCATCGCCCCTGCGACGTGCTAATTTTTTTTAAATAATACACTAAATTAATTAAATTCCGGAAATAATACGCGATTTTTTTTTTGCAAAAATAGGATCCTGTCGTCCTTGGCGAAGACGACTTTGCCTGTTACCAGTGGCGTGCATTTGTGGATGTGCGCCACTAGTCGTCCTCACCAAAGACGACATGTCACCTGTCGTCTTCGCTGTGGACGACAAGTCAAATTCGTCTTCGCCAAGGACGATAGGATCCTATTTTTGCAAAATAAAAAACCGCGTGTTATTTTCGGAATTATTTTTTTGTGTGTATTATTTTAAAAAAATTTAGCCTGCGACGTCGCCTCCCCTGTTCCAGCCCCGCTTCCGCGCCGCCATCAATGCAGGGCTGGAGTTTCCTGGAGAGCGTCTGCCTCCCCCTCCGCGCGGGTCGCCGCCAGTGGGGCAGCCGCGCCGAATCTGCTCCAGGATTGGGGCGGTGGGTGGCTCTCTGTTGGAGCCTGTTCGTGCTGGTTCAAGCTAGCGCCTTGCTTCAATTCGTCGTGTCCCATCCAGCGGCCTTCGACAAGATAGGGCACTCAGGGGCAGTCATGGCGATGAGGAACCTTGGGAGCCGGTGTGGCCAAAGCATTGGTGGCGACGAGACAGCCGCCGCACCGCCGATGCTGCTGCTGGTCGTCACGCGTCCACGGTGATTGCCAGCCTGGCAAGGAGGGCAGCCTTCTTAGGAAGGATGTGGGGCAAGTGCCTCCGGTGTCTTAGCCGTAGCCACCGCGCCATTGATGTAGGGACCCAAGAGTTTGCTGGCGCTGCGAGCTTGAAAGGGCATTTCATGATCCCTCGTTGTTTTGTGTGTTAGGCAACAACACTAGCGATAATTTAACCATGCTTAAGTGATGCAGGATTTAAGGAAAATCTTATAAGCATCAAACTCCAAAAAGATGTGAGAAAAGAAGCTCGTGTGTTGCTCTGGCAAAACCGGATATTTTAGGCCGGACATTTGAATTATGGGCCGGATATTCCGGCCCCCAGGAAATTTCTGCCAAGAATCAGCTGCCAGACGTTTGTGCGAGTGTCTGGCTAAACCGGACATTTGGGCCGGATTATTCATATTCTCGGCCGGATATTCCGGCCCCCAGGGATTTTCTGCTAAGGACCAGAGAACAACCAGATGTGCGTTCGTCTGCCAAAACCGGATATTTGGGGCCGGACATTTCAATATCTGGGCCGGATATTCCGGGGGGGCGGATATTCCGGCCCCCACTCAAGCCGGATATTCCGGCCCCCTGAAGACTTGCAACGGCTAGATTTGGGAGGGGTATAAATACCCCTCCACCTACCTCCAGCAGAGTAGCTCGACCAGAATCTCTTGCCCCCCCATTGTTGCAAGACCAAAGCTCATCAATCTCCCAATCCCTCCACCCAAACTCACTCATACTTGGAGGATTGAAGGAGAAGGCCCGGATCTACAACTCCACCGAAGCGTTCTTCATTTCCCCTCATTCACTTGAGGGATTTGAGCCTAGGGTTTCCACTAGGAAAACCTAGGCATCTTGTTGTTCTCACTTGCTTGTTACTTTTGTGTAGCAGGTGTTGTTGGTGATTGAGAGCCCCCAATCCTTTTGTGGGTTGAGCCTCAAGTTGTTGTAACGAGCTTTTGTGCTCCGGATTCCGCTTTGGAGGATTCCGATAAAGAAAGGTGGACCGAGCTTTTGTGCGAGGTTCATCGGAGAATAGGGTGAAGCCTTTTGTGGCATCTTGAGTTTGAAGCTCACACCCCTCCAACGAGACGTACTCCCCTAAAAAGGAGGAACTCGGGAATACATCTTGTCTCCGCGTGCTTTCCTATCGGTTAATCCTTTCTAGTTATTTACTACTTGTATCTTATCTTGTTTAGACTTAACTTGTCATATAGGTAAATTCACCATAGTTGCATATCTAGAGAATTTACCTTTTAGTCAAGCCTTAATCGAAAAAGAATTAAAAATTGGAGTAGCACCTATTCACCCCCCCTCTAGGTGGCCATACGATCCTTTCAATTGGTATCAGAGCCTCGGCTCTTTATTCGGGCTTAACCGCCTAAGAGAAATATGGCCCTCGACGAACATGGGAATGAGATACCCGATGACACCATCGTTCCCACTTCTGTTTCCGTGGAGGACTTCACTTCCTTGAAGTCCTCTATGGATACTCAAATGGGAGAGTTGCGCAAAATGTTAGAGCAACTCATGGTGGCAAAGGGTATCGACTCCTCCCTAACTCCGGAGGCTCCTCCTAAGGAGAAGCCCTCGGATGTAAGTGTCGAAGAGAAAGCGGGGGTGAACTCAAATAAAAATGAATCCTCACCTAAAACACCTAATGGGAAGGGAGAGCATGCTAGAGTTCCTTTTGCATACTCTCCCGACCTACCCGTGCCTCATCCTCCTATTCACTTAAGAGGAGCTCCACCTAGTCTTAATGCATCTTCCTTTACCCGTTGGCAATCTTCTATGAAATCTCACTTGAAAAGTGGTTGCATAGGTCTTTGGAAGATCATTGTTGATGGATTCAAGCCGGTGGATGAAAATGACTTGACAAGGAAAGAAGAAGTTGAAGCTCAACTAAATTCCACCGCTCTTGATGTGATCCGTGTTGCCGTGGGTGAAAAGAACATCCATCACATTGAAGATTGCACCACCGCCAAGGAAGCATGGAACAATCTCACGGAGGTGTTTGTTGGAAATGAGAGCATGAGAAGAAATAGATATGAAGCCATGAGCAATCAAATTGAAGGCTTCTACAAGAAAGATGATGAAACTCATGAGGAGATGTATCAAAGGCTCAAGGCTCTTGCTACCGCATTTAGAGACCTTGGTGCTAAACATGTGGATGATACTTACATCAAGAGGAAGTATGTGAATGCCCTCATGCCGTTTGAAGAGAACGACTTGAATAGTCTCCAAGGGAAGCACAACTATGACCTCTTGACCTCAAATGAAGTCATGCAAGAGATGCAATCTTACAAGGTCCGAGCTCAAATTGCTAGAGACTCTCGTGCCCGAGCTCTTGGAATGGCCCAAAGTTCCTCACTTGCTTTGAAGGCCAAGGTTGTGGAACTAGATGAAGACCAAGATCATGAAGAGGGAAGTTACTTGGCACCCGAGGAACTCAAGGGTGCTCATAGAGATTATGTGGCTCTCATGGCGAAGGACTTTTGGAAAAATCCATCTAAAGCTAAAGCTTATGTGGATAAAAAGCATAAAGCAAGAGGCTACAAGGAAGGCAACCCAAAAATGAAGACTTGCTTCAATTGTCAAGATCAATTCCACTATGTTGCCAATGCCCTTACAAGAACCGTGAAGAACATGGAGGAAGACTCATTCGCAAGGAAGCGTCAAGTTCTTCTCCCACGAAGCCTTACTTCAAGAAGTTCAATCCCAACAAGAAGCTACCTTCCAAGGTGTTGGTGGTGAGAGAGGAATATATGTCCGGGGATGAGAGTGATGAAGAAGAAACAACCACAAGTGAAGTGGCCGCTTTAGCCATTGCTTCATCGACAACCCCTTCTCTCTTTGAATCCCCCAATGATAATGTCACCACCAAATCCGCTACGTGTCTCATGGCCAAGCTCTCCGAGGTATCACCTTCCCTTCCTCCTAAGACTATGAATGAAATGCATGAATTTATGAGTCTTAGAGTTAAGGAAGAAAATGTTGCTTTGGATTTCTTGATGACTAACTTGCAAGGTGAAAGCAAGATTCGGCTTGAGATTCTTATGAGTCAATATGGCATCGCACAAGATCTCCTTAAAGAAAAGGGGAGACTAGAAAGAGAATATGCTAATGAGATCGCTTCCCTTACCGAGGCGATTGAGGAAGAGCATGAACTTCGAGTTTCTCTTGAGGAGAAGCTTGAGAATCTTGATGAATCTCAAAATGAAACTCTTTCTAAGATCATTAAAGAACGTGACCATGCTATTGCTAAATACAATGTTTTAGAGAAACAAAAGGTCGTATTTGGTGTTGGTCATAATAGACTAGCCGATGAGTTAGGGTCGCTCACCAAGGCTCACAAGGCCTTGGAGAGTGAACACTCTATTCTCACCAAGTCTTTTGAACAACTTCAAATACAATCTACTAAAATTGATGAACCTAGCTCCTCTACTTGCTCTTGTGATCATGCAAATATCATTGAGGAAAATGCTAGGTTGAAGAATGAACTTGCCAAGGCCTCTAGCCCTCAAGGTGAGAAACCTCTTTATGAGCTCTTGCAAGCGCAAAAGCCTCACATAGGGAAAGAGGGTCTTGGTTATGTTGCCAAGAAGAAGAAGAAGAACACGAACAAGAAGAATGCCAAGCCCGCACAAGCAAAAGAGACTACCATTGCGAGTGGTGATGCCACAAGGGGCAATGCCACTCACAATGACTTTGCGGGAAAATACAACCCTTCATATGTTCTTATGAAATCTATAGATGGTTGTGTTTTTGCTAAATATGTTGGCACTTCATATGGAGATGATTATCACTATGCTATTTGGGTTCCAAAGACCCTTGTGACTAACAAAAGAGGACCCATTTCACAATGGGTACCTAAAACAAAGACTTGATTCTTTGTAGGACTTTTCTTCCGGTGGATCTTCATGGCTCATTGATAGTGGGTGCTCTTCTCACATGACCGGAAGCAAAGAAGTAGTAAAGGGCCTATTGAATCAATTACTCACATTTTCTCATGTCACCGTCGGGAATAATGCAAGACTTAAGGTATTGGGATATGGCAATGTAGTGATCACTCCGGAGTTATCCATTGAGAAGGTCCTACTTGTTGAATCTCTCTCATATAATTTACTTTCCGTTGGTCAATTATGCAATGTCGGTTACACCGTTATCTTTAATAAACACCACGTGACCATCCTTTTCACTCAAACTCTTAAAGTAGCCTTTGTTGGATTTCGTGTAAACGGTTTGTATGTGGTCGATTTCTCGAAAGAGACCACTCAAATCGCCACGTGTCTAATGGCTAAATCCGACAAGGGTTGGCTTTGGCATCGCCGGCTAGGCCATGTCGGTATGAGAAATTTGCAAACTCTTGTGAAGGGTGGACACGTGGTAGGACTAACCGATGTTAATTTTTCCAAAGATCGTCCTTGTAGTGCTTGCATAGCCGGAAAGATGCATGAAAAGAATCATCCCAAGAAGAGCATTATCTCCACCGAGAGGCCTTTGGAGCTCCTTCATATGGATCTCTTTGGGCCTCCCACATATGATAGTCTTGGTGGCAAGAAATATTGTTTGGTGATTGTGGATGATTATACAAGATATTGTTGGACTTTCTACCTCAAGAGGAAGAGTGAAACTCAAAAGTATTCATTGACTTTGCAACCTTAGTTCAACGCCAATATGACTCCAAGATTTTGGCAATAAGAAGTGACAATGGTACGGAGTTCAAGAATTACACTATGGATGATTTCCTAAGTGGGGAGGCATTCAACACCAATATTCCGCTGCTTATACTCCTCAACAAAATGGTGTCGCCGAAAGGAAGAACCGCACTCTTATTGATATGGCAAGAACTATGTTGGCCGAATTTCGTTCCCCATATAACTTTTGGGCCGAAGCCATCAATACCGCTTGCCACTACTCCAACCGGCTCTTCTTTCGTCCTCTCATGAAAAAGACACCATATGAACTCCTTATCGGTAAAAAGCCAAATGTCTCTTACTTTCGCGTATTTGGATGCAAATGCCATGTTTACATTAAAGGTTGCCCAATTGCTAAATTTGAATCTAGAACTTTTGATGGTATTTTTGTTGGATATGCCGCAAACTCCCACACTTATAGGGTCTACAACATATCCACCGGATGTGTTGAAGAATCTATGAATGTGGAGTTTGTCGAGGATAATGGCTCCCAAGCGGAGCATATTGATCATGATAATGTAGGTGATGTACCTCCACCTCAAGCCATAAGAACTATGGGCATAGGGGAACTTATTCCTATTGAAGAACCTATTATGGACACTCAAGAAGAAGGAACAAGTTCTACTCAAGTTGAACCATCCACCTCAACCATTGATCAACAAGCTATACAAGAACAAGATCATGATAGTCATCCACATGAGCAAGATAATGGTCAAGACCCACCCAACTCTAGTGGAAACAAGAACATGATGAACCCCCATCTCCAAGAACTCCACTTCGGGTTGACCATGAACAAGATGAAGGAAATGATGAAGATGTTCGTGTTGGTGAAACAATTGGTCAAGCCATAGAACGCCGAGTCATTCGGCGTGCATCAACATTGGATCATCTCCAACACTACAAAGAAAATATCCTTGGGAGTATTCGTAAGGGTGTGTCCACACGTAATCAATTAACTAACTTTTGTGGTCATGTCTCTTGTTTGTCTAGCTTAGAACCTCTCAAGGTATATGATGCTCTTGAAGACATGGATTGGGTTGCGGCCATGCATGAAGAATTGAACAACTTCGAGCGCAACAAAGTATGGTCATTAGTTGAAAGACCCAAAGACACATCACATAATGTCATTGGAACCAAGTGGATATTCAAGAACAAGCAAGACTCACATGGTCAAGTCATTCGCAACAAAGCAAGATTGGTTGCACAAGGCTACACCCAAATCGAAGGAGTCGACTACGGTGAAACTTATGCCCCCGTTGCTAGACTTGAATCTATTCGTTTATTGATTGCCTATGCATCTACTCATAACATTACCTTATATCAAATGGATGTTAAAAGTGCTTTTCTAAATGGTCCACTAAGTGAATTAGTGTATGTGAAACAACCTCCGGGTTTTGAAGACCCTAACTTTCCTAACCATGTCTACTTACTACATAAGGCCCTTTATGGGCTCAAGCAAGCTCCACGTGCTTGGTATGATCATCTCAAGGAGTTCTTAGTAGACCATGGTTTTGAAATTGGGGTAATCGATCCCACCTTTTTCACAAAAAGGATAAATGGAGAGCTTTTCGTATGCCAAATATATGTTGATGATATTATCTTTGGTTCTACTAACCATGAATTTAGTGATCAATTCTCTAAGCTAATGACCAAGGAATTTGAGATGTCCATGATGGGAGAATTGAAGTATTTTCTTGGCTTTGAAATCCACCAATATAGTGAAGGAACATTCTTATGTCAAGCCAAGTATATTCAAGACATGCTCAAGAAATTTGATATGAACAACGCCAAGCCATATAAGTTTCCCATGGACTCTAAGGCGGATCTACACTTAGATCCGAAGGGTAAGGAAGTTGATCCCAAGCTTTATCGTTCTATGATTGGATCTTTACTTTACCTTTGTGCATCTAGACCGGATATTATGTTTAGTGTGGGTATGTGTGCAAGATTCCAATCAAGTCCTAAGGAAAGTCATGAAACCGCGGTTAAAAGGATTCTAAGATACTTGATAGATACTCCTAACTATGGTCTTTGGTACCCCCATGGGACAAGCTTTGATCTTGTAGGTTATTCGGATGCGGATTGGGCGGGTTGCAAAATGGATAGAAAATCAACTTCGGGTACTTGCCAATTCCTTGGTAGGTCTCTTGTGAGTTGGTCTTCCAAGAAGCAAAATTGTGTGGCCTCGTCCTCCACCGAAGCCGAATACATTGCCGCCGGAAGTTGTTGTGCACAATTATTATGGATGAGGCAAATTTTAAAGGATTATGGTGTCATTTGTGACAAAGTGCCTCTTTTATGTGACAATGAAAGTGCCATCAAAATTGCTCACAATCCGGTACTTCATGGGAAGACCAAGCATATTGAGATCCGGTATCATTTTATTCGAGATCATGTTGAAAAGGGTGATATTGCAATCAACTATGTCAACACCAAGCATCAACTCGCCGATATGTTCACAAAGCCTCTTGGTGAAGCAAGATTCAAGGAGTTGAGAGGAGAACTAAATGTGGTGGACATAAGCAATTGGACTTAGTGGACTTCTTGCATACCTACCCATATTAGACAATAGTAATTTGGTTTGGGTGTAGGCATGGACATTGGGGGAGTGCGGTCTAATCCATTGGTCTATCCCTCCCCCCATTATGCCGATAGCAAGAACTCATTTTGCCTCTATATTTTCATTTTATGAATTGTGAGCTTAAATGACGAGTAGTGGCCGTGAACCCAAGATACATCTTCGCGGTGTCACACCACAAACTCATATATGGTGGCCTAGGCCACCGCCCTCTTCTTTATGAAGAGTTGGTTCTTGTGGACTTTATTTGCAAATCATTTGGAGTTTTTGGTCCTTTTCGTTGGTTTTATGGAAAACACACTCAACTTGGCATTTCCTTGTTCGTTTCTTGCAAGTTTGAGCGTGAAGTACCAATATCAGTTTGGCTCTCTAATCCTAAGCCTCTCTCATCTAAAAACATGTCTTTTCTTGCACACAAGTCCACCTTTCATCTGAGTGTTTTGGCTCCAGCAGGCCCCGGATTATTCAGCCTTTTTGGGCCGGAATATCCGGGGGGACGGAATATCCGCCCCATCGGGGGGCCGGAATATCCGGCCTAAGCAGTTGTCTTTTTTTTAAAAGGGGAATATCCGGGGTGGAGAGGGCTTCGTGCTCCTCATTTCCCCCCGACCCCCTCACCTCAAAAACTGCTGCCTGCTGCCGCCCTGCCTCACCGGAGTCAAGTTGGACCACCGGAATATCCGGGGCCCCTCCGGATCTGATTCTCCATTCTTCCGGGCATCTTCTCCTCCAAGTGGTTCCTCAAATGGATGAGGGTAACTCTCTCACTTTCAAATCTAGGGTGTTCTTCATCCTCTCTTGATGTGGAGTTATTTTGTGCTAATACTTGGAGTAGATGATGCTAGTTGCTTTCCCTGTCATCTAGATACATTAGTTTTGGTACTCTTTTGTTCGATCTACTTTTAGACCTAGATGAATCAGATTTCTGGAGGCCGGAATATCCGGCCCTTGCTGGCCGGAATATCCGCCCCCCGGAATATCCGGCCCTCTCTGGACCGGAATATCCGGGGTCTGTATTTCAGATTCTTTTTAGGCCTAAGTAGTATCGACTAAGGGATTCCTTCTCTAATGTATTTAGTATTCCAGTCATAAACTTGTGTGTCCTTATCTATGCTATCCACCTATCTTCTTATTTCACAGGTGATTCGAGTACTCCGAAGAAATATCATCGCAAAAGGTACCTCAAGAAAAATGCAGAAGGTGTTTTCGTTGATGAGTCAGTTACTAGGCAGCAAGCTGCTGAGAAGAAATCTGAGAAATCAAGGGCTGAGGTTAAGAAGAGAAAGGGCAAAGCTGCTCGAACCGATTACAAGCTCTTGGATGCTGTTGACTACTCCGCCTTGCGTCAAGGAGATTGGTATGAATCTGAGGATAGAGATGAGGACATTGAGGACACAAACTTTTGGTGCACTCAACAAATGTACATTTACCGAGACATTTATCTCACCTTCGAGCATCCCATCCGTCTAATGCACTCAATTGACATGAATCGCTTCAAGGCCAAGGCAGAATTTTCCGATGCAGTGTATGTGACTCAGAAAATGGGACTTCATCGCCTCATGGGTATTCAATGTGACTACAATCCAACTATCCTTCAGCAGTTTTTCGCCACTCTAGTTATGAAAGGTGATGATGCTCTCACTATGAAGTGGATGACCGGGCTATCTATTGTGAGGCTACCTTCTATGATTTCGCTAGGGTCCTCGGCTACAGGTTCAAGGGAGCAGCTCGTGCAGTGGGTCGTCGTCTTCACTCCCCGGGAAGGCCTAACAAGAACTTGTTGGCTGATCTCTATGGTCCCCGTGGTGTCATTGGTGAGGTCAAGGGCCTCCTCCCTCTCTATGATCTTCTTGTGCGCATTTTTCGTGAGAACATTGACCCAAGTGGTGGAAACCGAAATGCTATCCGAGGATGTCTAGTGGATCTCCTTCTTCATGCTCATGCTTGCTTTCAAAGTGAAGACTCCGAAGAGAATTTTAAAGTGGATGTGATGGATTATATCTTTCATGAGATGCATGATGCAATGGTTTCTCGATACTCAATTCCTTATGCTCCTTATATTATGCTGCTTATCAAGGACAAATTGGAGGACTATGACTTGTCTAGGGGCTGTGTGGAGCACAAGCCAAAGGGGTTCTATCTCAAAAAGATGCAGTCCACTCCTATTATCACTGATTCCTTTATGACTGATGCTCGCCGAAGTGGTAGCACTAGGCGTTTGAACACTGCTGCACCATCTATTGCCCCGGAGATTAAAAAGCTGAATTGGTTTCAGCGGAGCATGCTTTGCATGGGCATTGAAATCCGCAAGGAGCAATACACTGCCTACCGTGACCGCCATGACATGGCCCATGATCAGAAGCTTATTATTCACCATGTGTCAGGCTCAAAGGGTGCTCCCCCCAAGGCCTCAGCTCCCCTCTCATATAGTAAGTGGAATCGGTCAAAGGTTCCATGGGTTGACATGGAGACGGTCCTCTACTCTGACAGTGCTGCTGCTGCTAGTTCACCTCCACCTGCTGACAGTGATGATGATGCTGAAGCTGGTAGTGATGCTGCCTCCGAGGAGCGCGAGGATGAGGTTGAGGATGCGGAGTCCGGTTGAGCCTCCGGGACGTTTAGCCTCGCTCTTTTCCCTTTTTGGCGTTCGATGCCAAAGGGGGAGAAGTAGTTCTATTTAGGTTCTCCGTGGGGTTTTGCATGGGTCGGACACAAGCATATGCCTTTATCATTTCTTAAGAGCTTGTGTCCATTTTTTCTTTTTTATCGAACTATTTGCTATTTGTATGCTATGTGTAAGCACTATGTCCTATGGTTCTTTGATGAGACATGGATTTCGGAATTATCTAGTTATGTTGTGGTTGAAATTATTTATGCAATGGTATGATCTTCAACTCAAAATTTCATCATATTCATATATATATATATCTTGTCTCATGCTTGTATCATGTTTCCCTACTATGAATGGTGAAGCTCTTTACCTATATGTTGTGCATTTGTATTCCAATGCAAACTACTTATATGCACACATTTAGGGGGAGCCTTTCTAATCTTTTTGGAAACTTGATGACATGGTTCGGTTACCTCTTTGCAAATCCTAGTGTTGTCATCTAACACCAAAAAGGGGGAGATTGAAAGGGCATTTCATGATCCCTCGTTGTTTTGTGTGTTAGGCAACAACACTAGCGATAATTTAACCATGCTTAAGTGATGCAGGATTTAAGGAAAATCTTATAAGCATCAAACTCCAAAAAGATGTGAGAAAAGAAGCTCGTGTGTTGCTCTGGCAAAACCGGATATTTTAGGCCGGACATTTGAATTATGGGCCGGATATTCCGGCCCCCAGGAAATTTCTGCCAAGAATCAGCTGCCAGACGTTTGTGCGAGTGTCTGGCTAAACCGGACATTTGGGCCGGATTATTCATATTCTCGGCCGGATATTCCGGCCCCCAGGGATTTTCTGCTAAGGACCAGAGAACAACCAGATGTGCGTTCGTCTGCCAAAACCGGATATTTGGGGCCGGACATTTCAATATCTGGGCCGGATATTCCGGGGGGGCGGATATTCCGGCCCCCACTCAAGCCGGATATTCCGGCCCCCTGAAGACTTGCAACGGCTAGATTTGGGAGGGGTATAAATACCCCTCCACCTACCTCCAGCAGAGTAGCTCGACCAGAATCTCTTGCCCCCCCATTGTTGCAAGACCAAAGCTCATCAATCTCCCAATCCCTCCACCCAAACTCACTCATACTTGGAGGATTGAAGGAGAAGGCCCGGATCTACAACTCCACCGAAGCGTTCTTCATTTCCCCCTCATTCACTTGAGGGATTTGAGCCTAGGGTTTCCACTAGGAAAACCTAGGCATCTTGTTGTTCTCACTTGCTTGTTACTTTTGTGTAGCAGGTGTTGTTGGTGATTGAGAGCCCCCAATCCTTTTGTGGGTTGAGCCTCAAGTTGTTGTAACGAGCTTTTGTGCTCCGGATTCCGCTTTGGAGGATTCCGATAAAGAAAGGTGGACCGAGCTTTTGTGCGAGGTTCATCGGAGAATAGGGTGAAGCCTTTTGTGGCATCTTGAGTTTGAAGCTCACACCCCTCCAACGAGACGTACTCCCCTAAAAAGGAGGAACTCGGGAATACATCCTTGTCTCCGCGTGCTTTCCTATCGGTTAATCCTTTCTAGTTATTTACTACTTGTATCTTATCTTGTTTAGACTTAACTTGTCATATAGGTAAATTCACCATAGTTGCATATCTAGAGAATTTACCTTTTAGTCAAGCCTTAATCGAAAAAGAATTAAAAAATTGGAGTAGCACCTATTCACCCCCCCCCCCCTCTAGGTGGCCATACGATCCTTTCAGAGCTTCCTGGGCATCTTGCTCGTGGGTGCCTCGCCAAGCCAAAGCCACCTCCTGCCCAGGCTAGCTCGCCACTGCCTCGTTCGCCGTTGGCCTCGCCGCTGCGCTCCTACGCAGAGGCTCTGATGGCTCCGACGCCTGGAGTCCAGGTAACCGAGGCAAGCTACAACGCTCGGGCCATTCTGGAGATGGACATGTGCTACACCGCGGCGGTGGAGGAGGTGCTAGACAGCGAGCGACGCTACAGAGAGGGCGTGGACAGGGTGCACTCAGAGGAGAACGAGCAGGCCGGCCTGTTTCTGCAGCTAGAGCAAGGGGAAGTTGGCCACCACGAGGAGATTGTGCAGGAGCAACTGTCACATGTTGTGACAGGGCGGTGTTGTCGCGGCCGGCAATGATCGGCGAGACCCCGGCGTGGGTCTTGCATCCGGATTCGGCGCGCTCACCACTTTTGGCTGATCACGACGAGTCGCCGGCTCCGGGTGAGCGCCTCACCATGGCGCTGTTCTCCCCAATCAACGCGCCGTGCGAGCATATGGTGTTGCCGGTTGGCGAGGAGATGGGTGCCGAGCTGGGCAAGGAAGCCGTTGGGATGGAGGACAGACAACATTCTGAGGGGTCCTTCGTCACACCGTCCGGCTCTAGGCTACAGGAACCGGCGTTGGGTACACTCAGGTGCCCCTTGTCGAGCTTCATCGCCCGAATATCGGCGCCGCTTGAGGCCTCCGTTTTGGGCACACCGGCCACAACGTTGGTCCACGAGATGGAGGTGGAAGCGCCGTCTGTGCGGAAGAGTGTGAGGTTCGCCAAGCTGCACCCGAAAGGCGCCAACATGGAGCAGCTGGCCAAGGAGGCCGTGGCGCGCCGTCTCGGCTCGCTGCCTGAGGCCTGCCCCTCGGAGCGCAGGCGGCAGGACTTCATGGCCCTGCTCGACGGACCTTTCTCGGACCAAGCGGTGGCTGCCATCGACGACCTCGTCCTCGCCGTGAAGAAGCCCAAGAAGAAGAAGAAGTCAGAGAACGAGATGGAGCGGCAGATGCCGCTCGTGGCCTAGATGTTGTTTCTGATAACAGGGCTCTCCTTGTTGCGGAAGTGGCAAGGAGGTTCCGGTTGTGTCGGTGGGTTTCGGTTATGCCCTCTCGACCCAGTGCACAGTGCATTTGCTAAGATGGGATGTCAGCGCGTCGTCGATCGGGGAAGGCTACTGTCGTGGCGAGCACTTGCGGGCATTCCACCCAAATCTAGGAGGTCGGCTAACAGGGCCATCATCCGCTCGTTGTGGTGACTCTGGAAGGAGAGAAACAGAAGAATCTCCCGCAATGGGGTGAGCTCGCCTACGAAGGCGGCGGCTTTGGTGTGGGAAGAGATGGCGTTGCGGGCCTTCGCCCACACGCACGATCCGGGAGACTCGTAGTTTTCCTTTACCTGTAAAGGGATTTTTCCCTAGTCTAAAATTCTGTAAATAACTTTCTATTCTATCTAATCGAATGACGGATACGACCGCTTTAAACCTAAAAAAGAATGATCAGCTGGTATTCACAGGGGGTCAAAGCCAATACATGTACATATACATGTGTGGCAAAGTGCAGAAAACCCCTTATATAATGAGGAAATATAGAAAAGGGGACTATACATCTCTAACTGAGAACACAATGAATAAGCATCATTTATTTAGAAGGAATATGCTGCAAATAATGATGAAAAGGGGCATTTCATCTTTCCTAACGAAGTACAGTAAACAGAAGAAGTGATTATTTTCTAGATTCAGCACAGTGCCCATCAGAAGGATAACTCCAGAAGGCATCCATCGATGAGAAAACACATATCCCATCACGGCTAAATTACCATGACAAATCCCTGTCAGTTTCCAACTCACCCCTCAGAGTCTGGTTCCAAAAATAGCAGTACCATTGTTTTTTTTTTGCTCTCCCTAAGGATACAAGATGTAGTATCAGTTCAGACTTACAGCAACTCACACCACACACACGCACCCCACACTCACACCCCTACTGCAAGCCTAAACTAAGCCCTACACCCTATACCCGGCACGTCCGGTACAAGACTGGAGTTGTGGCACACAGGCGTGCGAACGGAGATTTTATTGGCGAACAGAGCGCCCTAGTGAGACATCCCAGGAAATCGTCCCCGCTGGGGATCGAACCCGGGACGGGTGGCCTGGACACCGCCAGAGCCAACCATCGAGCCACAGGCTCGTTCTCTAGCAGTACCATTGTTCTCTTCTCTCCTTTTTAACCGCGCCAGCATGATCTAGTCACATGATCTAGTCAGAAGCTCAAAGGTCTGGGCAGTGTAGTGAGAATGGTCCACATACCCTCCAGTTATTAGGGGCGTGTTTGGTTACCTGCACTTGATTTTGGGCCTCCCGTTTCTGTGGTTCAGCTGGGCCTGTCCCGAGAGAAACGTGGCCTGAGCCAACATTTGTAGTCCGTTTGGTTGCCAACAATGTTCTGGCCTGGCCCGTTTCGCTGCATGCAACATTTTGTGCACCTGGGGTTTAGTTGCCCACTAGAAGCCCATGCAAGTTGAAGACAATACACTAAAACGTGCTGCAAATACGTATATACCTGCAATATGCAAGATCTACTCGTATACGACTGTCGAAACAGAAAACTTACAACACGAAAGTTGTGCGGAACATTGAGATCTAGCTACACGTTAAAGGGTTTCTCAAACGGTCGACCGTGTGCGAAGAAATTGATAAAATTCGTCCAAAAACGTTCAAAAGGGAACTTCGAAAATCAGAAGCTACGGTCGACGAAACTCGAAACCGAGCACGGGAATGAAACCCCCTCGTCGACGCGCACATAGTTGATGTTCAACATTTTTCAAATCGACTTACAGATGTGTAGATCAGAGACATACTTATGGAGGAGTTTAGAGGAGGAGAGAGAAGAGGCATACAGAGGAGTCTAGAGGAGGAGAGAGGAGGCATACAGGCTCAGAGCATCTCTAACGGAGCCCTTATAATGCAAAACCTTAAAACTGGTTTAAGGTTCAGGAACCTTGCGTTTTTTTAAGGCCAAAACGAGTTGTAGCATAGCAGAACCTGTAAATTAAACCGTAAAAAGGAATATTCTCAGAATCTTTTTTTTCAACTCACCGTTGTCTTCTTCCTGGGAAAGGTCCCGATCGATTCGATGGAAGCTAGCCTCGCGTTGCAGGGAGCCGCCGACCGGCCGTCCTCGCGGGCGCCGCCGCCCTTCCTCGCGCCTCGCAGGGAGCCGCCGCCTGTCCTCGCGAGCGCCGAGCGCTGCCCATCCTCGCGCCTCGCAGGTTGCCGCCGCCGCCGGCCGTCCCCGCGGCGCCGCTGCCCGCTCCTCCTCGCGGCCGCCGGCGCCGCTCCTCGGCGTCGAGCCGCAGCTGCTCCTCCGCGGAGGCCGCCGCGGCTGCTCCTCCTCGCGGGCACCTCCGCGCCGCCGCCGCTCCGCCTCGCGGACGTCGCCGCCGCCGCCCATCCTCGCAGACGCCGCCGTCGGGCCGGCGTAGAGGCCCTGGGGCAAGCGAGCTTCTGCTTCAGTTTCCGTTGATTCCGGCGGTCCTCCGCCGGATTTCGACGAGTTCCGTGGCGGAAGTTCATCGGCGCCTCCTGAATATTCCCTCCCGCCAACTGCTTTCCCAGTATACAGGGCCCCTTCAGTTTGGCCGCGAAAACTACAGATTCACGATTCCGCGGATGGATTTCACGGGTGCCCTCAAAAACTTTTACGGATCCGTGGATTTTAAGGGGACTGGTATGTCCGTTTTTAAGATTTCGAAACCGTCTTTGGCAGTTATTTTAAGGTTCCGCGACTTTTGAGAGCTCTGTTAGAGATGCTCTCAGCCACCCCTGCGCCACCCTGCAGGGAACAGTGACCAAATTGCACTGCGCAAGGGTGGCTTCTCTTGGGCCTGGCCCAGGGGTGCTTTAAACTTCGTGCTCGTGCAGGGAGGAGGAACAGGGCAGGAAACCAAACAGGCCAAAAAGAGCAAAAACGCCACGTTCCTGAGGCCCATGGGCAACCAAACACGCCCTAGGTTGGTGAAAGACCCGACCAGTGCATCAATGGCATCTGCCAAATGTATGCAAAGACCCGGCTGAACCCAACTCGATTCAAATTACCAGACCGGTAGTCCCAATTTCCCAAATCATGGCATGAAGCAAACACGACAACAAAATTTTGTGATCTGAGAGAAGCTTTCAGGTAAACTCAATGGTTATCAGGGAGAACTGCTCATGAATACAGGTGGTTATCATTTCGGGCATGTTTGCAATGGATGTAAAATTCATGTTTCAACCTGTATTTATTTCACACTTGAACTAAATACCAGGGGGCACAAAAAAATTACACTCAATCTAAGCAAGGCCTTATGTGTAATTGACTGGACAAGTGGCCCCAGCACCCATGCCCCACTTGTCAGTCTCATGGTATTGAGCAAACATTCTCTTTATCTTAATTGCTTATTACTTACAAGTTACAACTGCACATAGAAGCAATGACCAATACTAGCCTACAACCACAGTGGTCGAAAAAGGAATGCCTTGGGAGAACTCATTTATTTTTATTCGCTATTACCTAAAAATAAAAAAATGCAGCATGCACCATTTTACAGTTTACGAAGGATTTTACTCCAATGCACCATTTATTTTTATTCGCTATTACCGGAACTACTCCGATGATCTGGGAAAATCAGAAAGCTTTTCTCCGATGACATGCTGTGCTTCAGCAACTAGCCTTTTGACAACTTCACCTGCTGGTATGATCTCCGTGATTAGCCCAACACCCTGGCCAGCATACATGGCCATGCTATTAATATCTCCTGTAGTTGTCGCATTGGGAACGGTACCAGCAAACCGACGTACATCCTTGTGCTGGAATTGGAAAATCATTGCTTAGTTGTCCATTATTAAGCTTGAGATGCAAAAGTACGAAATGTGCATTTAAAGTTGTAATGAGTGGTTTGCCAAACTCGCCCATAGAGGTCCAAATTGTACAAACAGCATAACAGGGGCCCATGATTCATCACAACTATCATACGTTACAAGTAGAACTGTTTCGATCTTACATTTAAGTAACGTGGGTCTACCGCCATCTAGCAAATCCAGGAAATAGGCCCAGGTTTGGTTAAAAGGCAGAAACAAACAAATAACCATAATAACAGTGAAACTGTGAACGAAAAGCAAATATAAGTGAGAGAGCATTAACAACCCAAAGCTACTTTCATGCAATCAACTGTATATTTCTACAAGTACTAGAAAACAGCGCTGTTTAATGGTCCAGTTTTGTTTGAAATTAAAGCAATTTACGGCCATGCTACCATGCCCTAAATAAGTAGCAAAAAGATGTCATGGAAAACAAGGACGAAAAATGGGTAAACACAGAACATTTTGGGGCGTATAGTACTCTTATCACTGAAATAATCCTGAGCTGTGATGGCCATTTCAAATCTCAATGTCTGCGTTCTAGAATTCCAGTTCTCCAGTTTGGATGTAGCTTGCAAAATAGCTAGATTTTGTGGTGGCCTGGTGGGGCTTGTTTGGTGCTAAACTGGAGCAGCACTTCCGGTGCCCAAACAGCTCTTAAACTTACCAGACAAGTCTATTTTTTCACAAAAATAAAGGTCTATTAGACCTGCAACTCATGAATTATGATCCCCAGGAAGCAGCTAGTCAAAGAATTTCAAAGGTACAGCTCAATGGCTTGTGCTTTTCGTTGGGAATTAAACTTCCCCGTATTAGAAGGCTGAGAGCTGCAGTTTAGGCAATCAAGCCCTACAGATAAATCATATTCACTTTTCGTCGTGTCTAGAAGATACCGGATAAGACTTCAAAAAATGAAGTACTTTACAATACCGATCAAAATAAGAATAGCAGAAAATGTCATAACAAAGATTGTTGCAACTTCTAAACGCAGAATGAGGGCGCAAATTCAAGAAAATTAAACTGCCAATACATACCACACCGTGGATGATAGATTGGCCTATAATAGGCTGAGTTTCCTCTGTTTCATGATCTGGGAGATCCTTCCACTCAACATAGAAGGGTGTCTTCAGGACACGTTGTGGAGCACCAGGCCATCTAGCACGCCCGAATACATTTGTATAGTCCGTGCAGTTCATCTCGATTAGCCTTTTCTTATACAGAGGATGTGCAAAGCTTTCCTCGGTAGCTGTGAACCTGAATGTTAAGGATAATGTGAAAACCAGAACATAAAACGTTATAAAAGAACGGCTCTGTTTGAAATAATCATACAAAGATAAGTCTGAGACTTGAGAGAATACCTGGTTCCTAAGCAAACACCATCAGCACCAAGTGCCAATGCGGCAGCATAGCCACGGCCATCTACAATTCCACCAGCAGCGATAACCGGAATGGTACTATCCGAAACTAGATCCACTACTCTCGGCAGCAACGGTAGCAGACCCTCCTTTTTTCAAAGAAAAGATGTTTCAGATGGAAGTCCAAAAAAATAATTAAATGGACACAGGCTTGCAAAACGTGTTATGCTTCCGGAGACAACCCCACAAAAGGGAGCCTAAGCTAAATCACTAGCCTGACTTATTGCATGGGCGCATGGTGTATATTAGTGCATGTGTGTGTGTGTGTGCTTTTTGCAAGACTACCTAAGAACATTTCACAAGGTTGAAGCTAGAAAACAATGTGGAATAGTGAGTCGTGACTTTACTTGACCAATCACATGCCCCCCTGCTTCACGGCCTTGAACAATAATTCCATCTACTCCAGCTTCCTTAGCTTTTGCTGCCTCCTCAAGGTTACCAATCTGTACAAGTCACCAGGAAAAATCTGAATGTCCATAATCAATGAAACAAATGCAAGAATGTACATGCTCATATCATAATCATAGAACATCAAATCCTTCACTACAGGGAAGGTACTGGTACTTATGGTGTAATTATTGGCACCAAAAAGTTTACAAAACCTAAATGCTCTACATCAGATGCTACTGCTAGGTGCTAGCTGTTCATCAATATCATCTATTATACTTCCTATGATCCCATCAGTCCTACAAACTGGGAATTTTTTTTAAATAATATTTTTTTGAAAATTTATTTGACAAATAGCACACGTTTTTAGTCAATTTCAAAAATAGCGCGCTGTCGTCATGGCTAATGACGAAAGTGCAGGTTTCGGCAATTGTACTGACGAAAGCCTCCTTTCGTCACCGCCCATGCCGAAACAGCCACTTTGTTAAGGGCAGATACGAAAGTGTTCTCACCCTAGCGCGCATATTCTAATTCTTTGATAAAATAAAGTCCCTCAGCCGTGTCATTATTCGAGATAAAATATATATGAAATATATGCGGGTCGACGAGTAGGTTCCATTCCCGTGATTGGTTTCAAGTTTCGTCGACTCTAACTTCTTAATTTTGGATCGAAATTCACAGATTTTTTCGATGAATTTTGTTAAATTCATCGCAGTCAGTTGACCGTTTGAAATTTTCCTTTCACGAGTAGACGTATCTCACCCTTCGCCACAACTTTCACGTTGTAACTTTTTTGTTTCGACTGACATATTGATATTTTCTCTCTAGTATGTGTGTTTTCCAGTAGATGCTATAGAAAATACCTAATTATCTGTCAAAACAAAAAAAAGTTACAACGTGAAAGTTGTGGGGAAGGGTGAGATACATCTACTCGTGAAAGGAAATTTTGAACGGTTGACTGAGTGTGATGAATTTAACAAAATTCGTTGAAAACATCTATGAATTTCAATCCAAAATTAAGAATTTAGAGTCGACGAAACTCGAAACCAATAACGGGAATGGAACCTACTCGTCGACGCACATATATTTCATATATATTTTAAATAACACGGTTGAGTGAATTTTATTTTATTCAAAGAATTAGAACATGTACGTCTACCCTGAACACCCTTTCGCCCTTAAGGAAACTTGCTGTTTCGGCACGGGCGGTAAGGAAAGCCTCCTTTCGTCAGTACAACTGCCAAACAACAAACACTTTCGTCATTAGCCATGACGACAACACGCTATTTTTGAAATTAACTAAAAACGTGTCCTATTTGCCAAATAAAATTTTAAAAAAATCTACAAACTGGAGACAAATGGGTAACAAAGATTTTCTTCTCAAGTCAACTTTATGTTCACAATCAGTAAGAAGTATGTCTTTCATGGAAAGAAGCACGTTCTATAACTCACAATAACATGAATATAGTGCTTCCGTACTACACCTTAGAAAATGTTTAAAAATCTTTAAATGTACTTATCATAATAGGGCCAAGTATGTACTGATAGTCAAAAGCTTTGTTTTCGTTACGTATTGGCTCAATTCGGGTTCCATATAAAAACTCTAGCCCTTTTTTTTCTTAGTCCAAATATCATTGCCTGAGATCAAGTTCTGCTGGAAGACTCCATCTGACCTGTTCCCTTTAGTTCATACAATATTTGCCCCAAAACCATTGAAGAAAACGTCACCTCTCTGAAGCTAGATATATACTACACAATAATGCCCAATTGCCCATTGACCACTACCAATGATTTCCCTTTCCCAAGTTTTGACTAATTAGCAAAGTGTTAAGCAATCATCTCAAGCTAACAGCCAACAACCACCAATGATTTTGCTCCCTCCCTCAACTCTCAAGAACAAAAATAATTTTTCTCCAGTGAATTTTGGCTAATAAATTTTAGGCATGAGAATAAATTTCAATAAAAGTGAGCTTATTCCTTTAGGTATCGAACCAGTAGATATTGAGCTTTTGTCTGGTATTTGGGGGTTTCTAGTTGGTCAATTTCCTATTAAATATCTTGGGGTCCCTCTTCATCATGAAAAGCTTTCTAGGGCTGATCTCCAACCTTTGATTGACAAAATCCTCAAAAGGATTGATGGATGGAGGGGAAATCTGCTTTCTTATGCTGCTAGAGTGATTCTCATTAGAACTTGTTTGGCAAGCGTCCCTGTTTGCCTCCTATTCTTTTTGAATTTCCTAATTGGGCTCTAGAGTTAATCGACACCCATATGACAAACTGCCTGTGGAATGATTTTGAAGGGCACGACAAAATGCATCTTGCTAATTGGAGATTGATTTGCAAGAAAAAAGGAGTTTGGAGGGCTTGGCATTCCTGATTTATGGAATGTATAAACCTCTGTCTCCTCAGCTCCTGGGTCAAAAGATATTTGAAAGATGAAGGGGAGCTTTGGAGAACCTTAGTTGATGGCAAATATGACACTGAGAATCCCAACATTTTCTGCAGCAAGACTACTGGCTCCTCCCAATTTTGGAAACGGGTTATGTGGGCTTTCCATTCTCTCCAGTTTGGGTACAGATGGAAAATTGGAGACGGGTTAAACCTGAATTTGTGCCAGCTGTTTGGAAGCTTTATGTTCCCCCTAGAGTCCACATTTTCCTTTGGCTTCTAGCACAGAGCAAACTAATGACCAGTGACAACCTCAAGAAAAGAAATATTAATAAACCTGAAAACTATATTTTCTGCTCTGAAAATGAGTTTGTACATAATCTTTGAATGCATAGTAGCTTGAAAAATCTGGCAGGTAATTGCTCTGTTTTTCCAAGTTTATCCTGGCCATGAGTTTTTATCTATTGCCAGGTTTTGGTTAGCTAATAAAAGGAATGTTGTCCTTTTAATTCTGTTTGTTCTTGTGGCGCCTTTGGAAAACTAGAAACGGTTTGATCTTTAATGGTCAAACTTGGGTTGATGTTAAGCAGGTCTGGAGGATGATTCTGAACTCTGAAAAGCTGGGAGCTGATCTTCAAGGAGCCAATGCTGGAAAAGACTGGCTTGTTCTGCCAACATGTGGGCAAGATCATTCGGACTCCGGATCAATGGAACGGCTGACACCTTCCTGCCTGAAGGAGACTGGCTCTACTGGCTCCCTGCTTCGCTCGCCCAAGCTGATGAACCAAAATCTCCAGGTCAAAAGAAGATTGCAGGGGCAGGGACATGGTCGACTCCTACTTCGACCCTGGAGGTGATCTTTGCGGCGTCTCCTGAGATGGCCATGGCTGGGGTTTGATCTGCATGGTTTTCCTGCAGGGAAAAAATGTCTTTTGGGCTAGTGTATGCAAACTTTCTAGCAGTTGGCCTCTATCTGTGATCCCTGTTGGGGCTTTTGTAAGTGGTAACTGAGAAAACGCATTGCGATGTAACCAGGCAAACCCTTGGTGGTTCCATTTTATGACCCCTGTTGCTCTAAAAGTTTGGCTAATTAGCTGGGCACTATCAGTTAGGACTGGGTGTAAACACGGAGTCTATTACAATGACATCACAAATGTTAACTAGCGAAATTGGAACAAACATTGGCTAATCAAACGTACTCTGACAAGGATTTGGTACTAATAATGGCACAACAAGTGTCCAACAAGCACAAGACGGTTGTCATCCATTCCTGTGAAATATGCAACCAACGTTCTCACCTGATGCAAGACCTTGACGCCGGCGCGGTGGGCCTCGTCGACCCGCTCCTTGGGGAACTCGCCCCAGTACACCTGCAGGACGGCGAGCTTCTCCTCCAGCACAACCCTCAGGTTCTCCTCGTGCGGGAAGGCCAGCACGATGGCCGCCCCGAACGGCCTCTCGGTCAGGCTCCTCGTCCTCCGTATCAGCTCCCTCACGTGCTCCGGCGCCGGCTGCAGGTAAGGGCGGACAGCGATTAGCCACCATAGCACACCGGCCCAAGCGTTTTCAAATAGCAAAGGGGAATCAAGGTACCCAGTCGGGGAGGCGGAGGAGGCCTATGGCGCCGGCGTTGGCGACGGCGGCGGCGAGCTCCGGGCCGGAGATGTCGGGGCCGAGCGGCGCCTGCACGACTCCGTAGTCGAAGCCCAGGATGCCCTTCCACCCCATCTTTCTCCTAGTCTAGCGGCGCAGTTTACGGTGGCCGGTCGATCCTGATAGCTGAGAGTTTGCGGGAGTTCGGAACTGCCCGGTGGTAGTGGCGGCGGCCGGTGGTGGGCGGCGGTTCTATAAGTAGGACGTGCCGAGTTGGACGACGAGCCGTGCGACGATTGCGAGCTGCGTGTTCTGAGTTCCGGGTCAGTCCGCCGCGCCGGCGTCAGGGGGGACGTCACGGCGCGACGCGGCTGGTCCTTTTCGCCACATGGCAGGTGGGTAGGGGCGGGGCTATTGGTTAATTAAAGAGGAGGGGAAAATGCGGATAAGGGCAACTCCAATGAACTGGCATAGCTCCATGTCTTTTTCTTTATTTACTTTAATTGTGAATACTTGTTTATTTTGTGAAAAAAATTCCGATCTATTCATTAATTTGTCAATGGAATACAAAGAACACAACAAGTAACAAAAAAACATCATATTCGTAGATGACCTAGCGACGACTACATGCAACGGAGCGAGCCGAAGGAGTCGCTGTCATCACCCCTCACTCATCGGAGTCAGGCAAACCTTCTTTTAATAGATAGTCGGGAAGTCGTCGTGCTAAGACCCTACACCAGCGCACCAGACCAGAAACCATCATCGATGAAAATAATCATAGATCGAAAGGATCCGATCTATAGACACACGAACACAGACGAACGAAGACCGAGTCCAAACAGTTATGCCGAAGACAAACACCCACCGAATCCCGCGATATCCGCCGGATACGCACCTCCACAAGCCCTCCGTTGACACTAGATGCACCGCCAAAACAGAATCTAGGCGGGGAGAACCTTGTTCCGTTCCACAGAGCAATCGGCTCGCCATTCTAAGTAAGACACAAACCCTAATCAAACACAATAAAACACCAAAAAATGGAGCCCTTCCGCCGACAAGGACCGGGATCCTCCATGTGGCCCTAAGGCTAGAGGAGACGAGGCAGATCATTGGCGCCGCCGACGGGAGGCAGGAAGCCCTAATTCTAATTGCATGTCTCCCCTGACAAGAAGCGTGCGAAGAATTGTGAATACTTGTTAATCATTCAATTACAATACCAGTTCATTAGTGACTAATTAGAAATTTGATAGATTAGCTTGTATTTATGCTGCTTATGCGACCTTTTGAATATACATTTTCTGTTCTGCTATTTACTAAATGTATACACGTATTATAGCAGCAAGAAATTCAACTACGGTGATGGCAGAGCAGAGACAACCGATTTTAAATATTTCAGAAGATAAAAATCAAGCAAGATATGAACATGGTAGAGCTAAATTAAATAATTTGACGACGAGAAAATGAGAAGAACCGCGAAATGAAAAAACGCATGACGACAAAGCGCTACTATGCATAATATATCCATGCAAAAGAGGCAGGAGGAGAAAACACGAGGAGTTACATTTAGGCAAAGTTCACCATTTGATGAGAGGAATGCCGTAATGCAGTACATGAAAAGGATAGCATCGAAGGAGGAGCAAACGATAAAGGCCAACAGAAAAGCACGTGGAAAGAGAATAAGTGAAGAGGAGAGGGAGGCATGGGCGGAGGACGTATCGTGTAAAACGGGACAATTGGTGACTGTCTAAAAAGTTTTCAAAAAAATTAAATAAAAGTGTAGACATTGACATAACATAAATAGCTAATTTTTTTTAAATAATACACACAAAATAATTAATTCCGGAAATAACACCCGATTTTTTTTTTTTTTGCAAAAATAGGATCTCGTCGTCCTTGGCGAAGCCGACAGGGCCCTGTCGTCCTTGGCGAAGACGACAGGTGACTTGTCGTCCTTGGCGAAGACGACAGGTGGCTTGTCGTCTTTGGCGAAGACGACTAGTGGCGTGCGTTCACAAATACACGCCACTGGTAATATTACTAGTGGCGTGTATCTGCACATACACGCCACTTGTAACAGCCCAGCAGCTCACACGTGCCTCCGCGTGGCCGTGTGGGCCCTCTCGTCATCAGCAATGACGACAGGCCAAAGTCGTCTTTGGCAAAGACGACGGGATCCTACTTCTGCAAAAAATTTAAAACGCGTAATATTTCTGGAATTAAATAATTTTCGTGTATTATTTAAATAAAATTAGCCAGTGACAATGCAGGACATTCAACTAGTTATTATTCACTAGGAAACATGCCCGTGCGTTGCAACGGGAGTGAAAAACTAATTTTTGGCGCAATTGAAATTTTACCCCAAATTCGATCGACCCGTGTAGAATAATTTTATTTTTCTATCCAGATAACCATCAAATTGAAACAGTAGTAAAAATAGCTCGATGGTACATATCTCTACAAAAAGTTAGATATAGCAATAAAAAAATCATTACTCATATGTCCTTTACGGTTCATGAACTTTCTCTCCGGTTCCTATGATTTCCTATCTGTAAATATACACAACTAATAAAAAAATGATTCAGTAGAGCGAGCTTGAGAGGTGTCCCGGCAAAATAAAAAAATGATTTAGAATAAAAAATGAAGTATTCTCAACGATAGATCAAATGCATCATCATTATTACTGTCGTCAACACTATTACCATTGCCGTTATCGCTACGCTTGGCTTGATCAAGCAAAATGCTTGGGTTATCCCAGCAAATTCGATCAACATTTACAGCATGGCACCGTTATGTGCTTGGAGGACAACGTTGCTGAACGCGATATCTCTAGAATCCTCACTGTGGTCTCATGCTCCGACCCACTGCATGGCATTTCATCATATCTCCAGCTTGGCCAAGACCTGGCAGACCTAGGAGTTATCTCAGACGAAACAATGCAGCTCCTGTTGAAGCTCGCAGCTCGCTATCGCTGCTGCCGTCTCTGACAGGAGCATGGCGCCCACATCAGCTTCGTTAGTGCAAAACTCGTGAAGCAAACCTACGACGCAATTTTACACCTGAGATTTCACGGTGTCGCTGGCATCTCGGCGTCGAAGGTCAGCAACGGCGTGTCGTCGTCTTTGGTGAGCATGTACTCCTGCGCGGCAAACTTGAGGCCATCGCGTGGCGGAACGCCGAGAGGAAGATGGCGATGGTTGGCGCCGAATCAAACGGGCGGAGGCGCGTGAGGACGCAGTGTACTGGGTGTCTGGGCGCCGCCAAAAGTACAGCTCGCGTGCGGCGCTAGCTCTGCACGTACCATACCTCGTCAGCACACCATGCTAACCGTGAGTCCGTGACTACTATTCCCGCGATAAACTCCCGGCGTCGGGGCCCATGCAGATCACACCATCCGTAGAAGAATCCTTAGTTGGGCACTGCTAACTCTTCAACCGCCCGCCCGATCGGCATGCGCGTCGTCATGTTCCCGTGACTGGCGCACGGCTCGAGCCCGTCCTATCGGAAATCACCGTCGGCGGGGCTCGGGGTGAAGTAGATGCGGCCGATCGATGGTCATGGATTAGGGCACGTATATTTTGGGTAGTTTCGTTGGTTGATCTCGTCTCCTCGATCTCACGGGTCTGATCGACCTCACGTGTTATAGATTATAGAATTATAAAAACAGCCTAAATCTTACACGATGCATAAGATATTTACTAAAACCGCATAACAAAGAATAGTAAGCACCACATATGTCCCAAACTATAAGACATTTCGGTGGGCTAAAATACCTACCATATCGTCTTGCAATTTGGGATGGTACTAATGTTAAACAATACTGCTAGCTATGTGGTTTACAATGCAAAATAATTGGTAAAATAATGCTCCTCATGAATGTAGCATGCTAAAATTACTTTGTAAAGAAGTATAAAAGTTTAATACAAATTATATTTATTTTAGTTTTCCATGAGTCTATTTTTTTTGGACAAGCGCTTAATGAGCCAAATCGAATGTAAAATTATTTTCAATAGCATAGAGATGACCATTGGAGAAAGACTTAGTTTGCCAGTTTCTATCTACTAGATGACTTGGTATCACTGGAGTAAGTGCACGTAGTCGAACCATATGTTGTTATCTCATTAGTTTTCAAGAGATAGGCAAATATATCTGAATATTTTTGTTGAAACATAACACCAGGTTAATGTCTTTGTACACAGAATGTTACCAATTGAAAAAATCACACTCTAATTTTTTATCCTAATTCCATTATCTATATGAACATAGATACATTGAATACACCGTGACCCAACGCATCGGAACCGAGTGCAACACGGAATGTTGGCTTGACCCACAATTTATCAACTTTATAATTTATGCTTATGGTTTATTTATTTATTTATTTTGTTTTCCTATTAACAATCTCAGCCTAGCCCGTCCTCCAATGATCGTGCAGAGGGTGAAAAGAGAACATTGCAGGCATCCTCCCGCGACTGTGCTGCCACTTGAGAGAATAAATGAGACCATATCATGGTTCTTAGTAAAAGTGGCGGAGCTAGAGCAGTCAGTACCAGGGTGCATACGGGTGCCAAATAGGATAAAATTCATGTTTTGAGGGGTGCACACATGGTGAAAAATTGCTGTTTTGCAAAGGATTTTCCATTTACCCGGTGTCCCTTGCACCCCCTAAGCTAGCTTCAGATCCGCCAGTGGTTCCTACCGCGAGCGAGCCCACGCAACTACGGAAGATAGTATAATAAACATATTTGATGCCGGAAATATGAACTATATGCAGTAAAGTTTCCACATTCAGAATCAAGTTTATATTCTATGTTTGTCACGGGTCAAAACGATGCATACAACCTTGCTCGCGCATTATTTTTGTCATCCAGGTTCAGGCTGCTCGAAGACGTAAAACTCTGCGTCCTGCTGATTTGCATATATCAGATGGATATCTTGGTGTTACAATGAGGTTATGAGGGTCTCTCTTTGCCGGGGCCGGACCTGGCCAGGGAGTAGCTACTACAACGGTCTTGCTAGGCTTTTTGGCCATTGCTCTCACTTTTCTCCAGCTTGATACTTTTACCTCTCCACTGTCTAAGTGTCTTGCCCCGCTCGCAGTTCATCCTCTCCATTTTTGGTCCATCTCCTCTACACGCTGCTATGGTTCTCCTTTTATACTCCCTCCGTCCGATAATAAGTGTCTTACATTTAAGCAAAAGTGGATGTATCTAGACATGTTTCAAGTCTTGATACATCCATTTTTGACAAATCTAAGACACTTATTTTCGAACGGAGGGAGTAGTAATTATCTCGTGCATGGCACGACGTGCGTTCTTGCCTGGCGCATGCAAACGATGTGTGACGCCACCTGTGAAACGTGGCGCATAGGGTGCGCAGGGGTCTACTCCTCCCTGGAGTCTTCCGGGGTGGGTGCTGGAAGAAGGAGAGACCTCTCGCGTCAGTGGAAGATCTCGCGTGTGGTACTGTGGTGTGGTGGCCAAGCAGCGGCGTGAACCTTCGCCCGTTGCACCGGTGGTTTGCAAGGTTGTGGGCGACGGGCGACGAGGGTTTTTCTCCCACCCGCCAGCAACGGCTGAGTGGCTGCAGCGGCACCGAGCACGTGCCGGTCTCCTTGGGGAACTTGGCGCTCTTGCTCACGCCGGCGTGGTCACACGTTGACGCTTCCCTGAAACCTAGCTCGTGCGTTTGGTGCTGCTGTTGAGTACACTAATTTTCTCGTATCCTCCGAAACAAAGTGCTACAGTATAATCTTCCCCAGATAAGGATTAGTTATCATCAGTATTCAGTACACTAATCACCCAAATCTTAAACCGGTAGCAGCACTGCTTCCTCGCGTTCCTTTTGAGTTTGCCAAGGTTGAAGACAAATTTAGCCCCATCTGTCTGAACCCAAGATATTCTCAGGCGGAACGCGCCGAGCATGCACTAGTCAGCAGATAAGAAGAACAACCGGTTGCCCCCTTGTCGACTCCAGTGGAAGCGTGAACGTTGCTTCCCTGGCTCTGTACCTGGCTACATACGCCCTCTCTTTACATCGACGCGGACAGGTCGGTCGACACTTGTGCGGAGAAATGGAGAACGAGCCATACTTGGAAGTTGCTACTTGCGTTGTTGATATCTATTGGGAGCCACGGCCCACGTGGGCTGTAGCTTCGGTGATGTGGACGGCTGACAAGGATTCTGGCGGGGTTTTTGTCTGTCGCAAGAAATTTCGCTAGCAGGTACTCCCTCCGTTCTAAATTAGTTGTCTTTCATTTGTACAAAAGTGGATGTATCTATACTTATAACATGTCTAGATACATCTACTTTTTTACAAATGAAAGACAACTAATTTGGAACGGAGGGAGTAGTACGTATGTACGTATGAAGGTGGCGAAGGAGTATGTACATGGTGGTAGGAGTCTATGTGTGTGTGCATTGTGCCTTGTGTTATACTCCTACCAAATTTGACTGACCGGTGACCAACAGACCAAGTTGTTGTACTTCTCAACTGCGGAGCATTCAGTCTGAATCTACGATTCGTCAACCAGCCTGCAGCCATTGAAAAACGGTGTCGAGTGTAGACTGAAATAGCTTCCGTGCTGGATCCCGTCGGCGAATTCGTACACAACCTTGACAGCAAAGCCGTGGCGCGATATGGGTGTCGGCTCAATCAGGTTTTGCGCTCCGGACTTTCAAAGGGTCTCTTTTGATTCGCGGGATAGGAAAAACGTAGAATATGAAAAGCATAGTATTACAATGTCATGCACACTTTAATTCTACAGGATTTGGTACGTATCAAAATCTGTTTGATTTCATCTGAAAGTGAATGCTAGATTTCTTGTGAGAAGTAGTACAAATGATTTCATAGGGAAAAATTTCCATATGATATTTCTTGTGAGAAGTAGTACAAATGATTTCATAGGAATTTTTTTCCATATGATTCAATCATCCAAAAATCATATGCAGTTCCTTTTAATCAAAGGAGCCCATACACGGAAATGTTGACGAAGCTTGGTTTTGCGCATGAGCACATGGCCGGTCCATATGTTGGCCGTACAAGGGCAACCGCCTCGGCCCATTTGTACGAGTCCTCCTGCTTGTAATCAGTTTGATGTGATTCGCAACGTGAGTTACTACTTTTGACCATTACAAAAAATAATCATGTGCACTTTAGCCACTTTATATAATTATATTTCTCTGTGCACATTATTTAAATATCTATTAAACAAGGTTATTGTAAAAGTGAAGTATTTTAAAATCTCCTGTAATTGTCCTTAAATATAAGCTACATTTGTGTGCTACTCTGTTGCAGCTATCTGGCAGAGACTCCATATGCCTGCCAAGAGAAGACTGGACACTTACTGGAATTTATCTTCTCTATCGAAGGTCAAGATGAATCAAGGTAGTTCTTAGCCATTTTGTGCTCAGCAGGTGTATGTCACTTAGTATCATCCTTTGTAATGCAGTATATTGATGGTACCAACTAACATTCTTGCACACAGGCCCTTCTATTCTGTCCGCTTCATGCTTCCAATGCTATCCCAAATAACAGCGACAGCTGATGGATGCAGAACTTTGGTGTCGTTTGGAGGCCATAAAGCAGTAAGTGGGCATATCCCTTGTTTCTGTTGCCTCGAAATAATTTAAATGCTGGTTATACTAGTTCATCATAACACCCAGTTTCCAGTTTGAAGATAATAATCATTTCGAATCTTCTCTGAATTTCTGGGTATCTTTCTGGTTTTCTATTTGCTAAATTTGTGTAGGTTACAGATACAAATGCGTTCGTGAAGACAAAATCTATGGTATTCAAAATTTCAAAACTGACTAGCAGGCCGACCCTCCCCCATGCACACCGGGTTGCTAGCAAGAGCTAATATTCACTGTTCATACAAAGATTATTTTTGTTGTTGCAGGGATGCTTAAGTTATAGGGTGTCGTCGTATATCTTTACTAGTTCTGTCTATGTGTTAATCACACTTGACGTGGGGTTTACTGTTTGAAGTGAATCCATGAAAATAAAATGGCAGCATTATGATTTGCCAACTACTAGAATAGAAATTTGGCATAAGGAAGTTGTCATTTATCATTCAGTTTTTCTTAGGACGGTACAGCTGATATGTCTGTTTTCTGTTTACAGGTTATAGACTGCCTCATTAAAATGACTGAGCAGAATGGAATGATGATCGACAACGGTAGCATGTTTTTGGCATGCGATACTATCATAAACGTTTTGTCAAATGTAAGTATCTACATTGTTCAAAATAGTCTTTTGCCTACCATGAGATAATCCTAATACCATATTGTTACTTATGTAGAGGAAGAAGAGTTCCCATATTCAAATGGAGCCATGTTTCATCCATCTCCTGCAAGCACTTATTACATGGGCTGGTATGCTCTGCTCCTAATTTCTTTACATAAGATGAAATAGATATATGTGCGTATTGTTTGTAGGGTGGCTCTCAGTGGTAGGCATTTCTCAATGTCTGATTCTCGCATTTATTTTACTTTAGTAGGCAGTGACAAAATTTTCTACCAGAATTCGATACCTCTGGAGGTTTAAAAAATGGGCTCAATGTGTGTCATTTAGGTCATAAACCAGTCCTATGATCCTATCTTTGAAGCAAAAGTGGCCGTGCGTTGCAACGGGAGAAAAATCGGTGTGTCTTTAAATTTATTGAGAATTGTATGTGCAAAACACATTTACAGTACAAGCAAATTTTAGTCTTGCCAATCTATTGGAATATGCCTGAAATGATTTTTAGCAGTACCCATGATACACATCAAATTATTTGTGCATGTCATGTCAAGCATCTCATGAATACCTTTTAATCTTTGTAACAATTCACTAACTAAAAACGTAATATCTTTCTTGCCACACAACTGCGATTATTTCCAGGTTCAGCCTTTTTTCTCTGCCTCCACTCATTTGGACAAAGAACGCAAGCATAATTATAATATTTCGACGAACGCGCACTCAACTCACAAGATGTACCACATGAATCAGGTTGGAAGATGTACCAGAAAAATAGTATCACCAGTGACAAATTGTTTAGCCAGTTTTGGACCTGCATGCTCGAGCGCTCTTATCAGAAAAACAAAAGCAGAACTGGATGTTACTCGATCATCAGTTTAACAGATTCCTCGTCATGTTTCATAGTAACATTCAGTTCTGATCAGCAGTAGAATATTCACTGGATCCTCACAGTGGACATCACGTACAATGCAGGTGAATTGGTACGGTGGCAATTGTAAAGTTCAGAGTGCATCATCTCATCTCTCGAACACAATCATTTTCTTGAGAGAAGGGGTAAGATTACGCTGAGTGAGGCTTTAGATGAATAATTCAAGCAATATATGATGAATCTACTATTTACAGGCAAGACCAACCCGTTGTTGCTGCTTGCGGACGGCCTCTGGTTGGACCGTTGGAGAAGCTGGTATGTTCGCATTCAGTTCCTGAATGCCATTTCATGGGTAGCGTAGCAAATAGACGACCATAGCAGTCTAGCTACCAGATATCCCTTCAACGTCAATTGAGCTGCCTGCATTTGAGACCATCGGACGGCGTTTTTCGCCGCCACACCACGAACCCTGCCCGGCAGAGGATATGAGAAAAGACAAATAGTTTTGCTGCAGTTCTAAAACTGAAACTCTCTTTAATTTGCAGGGGACGTGGGAGTAATACTCCCGGAGTATATAGCGCTGCGCTTGGCGTCGTTGCCGGAGAAACGGCACGAACGTCGCGATGACCTCCGCCCACAATCCATCACCCTTAGTATAACCCCGGCCAGACGGACCTGGCGGCGCCGCCATCCCACATGTACAGCGTCGAGATCTCGGCCGACGGCAATGGATTCGTCTGGGGTTGGAGAAGCATCCGCGCGGGAGGCCGCTGGGGAGCTGAGCAGGGCGGCACACGGGCGAAGGACGCCGGTGAGACCCGATCTAGGGTGAGTCGTGCCTGTTGGTGGAGAAGGAGGCAGGAAAGGGGATTTCTCGATGGAATCGATGGGTTGCTGCCCTGTTTCTGCCTGTCTAAAACGAATCGGTATCTCACTTGGCGGTGGCAATTCTAGTAAATATTTGAAACTTCAAGCTAGTTAGTATGACGTACCACAAGAAACCAAGACGACGTACGAAAAAACGGACGAAAATTGGAAGGAAGAAACCTTAGTGCTTTTATTATTAGGTATAGATATAGATATATTGACCAATTTTCAGCAATACCCAGCACTGGTTTCTGAACCTTGGTCATGGCAAGAATTTATAGCTGTTTGAAGCTATGCCTGTTGTCGGTTGCCTGGCAATTTGGCATACTCCTATAGCGATACTATATATAGACTGTCAGTAGCCGAGGAGAGTTGAACTAATCCATACCTAAAAATCATGCTATTCAATGTTGACGATCATTTTTCTATTGATTATCTTCATGAGCAGATCAGTAACTCTTTTTTTTTTTTTTGCGATTAGATCAGTAACTCTCTTTTTGTTGAATGTGAGCTGATCAGTAACTCTCATTTTGTTGAATGTGAGCTGACCAGTATCTCTCTATTTCTTGAATGTGAGCTGATCAATAACTATGAATATGTGTGATTGCTTATAGGAATTACAGATGCTTCATCAGTCACGATGACGGCCTCCAGCTTATGCACGATGGTGATGGAGCTGACATCAGAAGAGTTCCTCTTTAGCTGCTCTGATTTTGACCCCAAGACCCTTGAGAGTTTGTCTGACCTCATTGTTAGAAGTTTGCATCAGGTAACTATGACATCAATCTCTTCCGTGAGATTGTTTCCTTCGTGAATGTTATTCTCTACAAATGATTTTTATCATGCAGCATCGGCATGTGTTTGCCTTCTTTTCATTATTTCAATTCTGGATGTGTTTGCTTGATGGTGGCTTTCTGTATTGTCCTACAGGATATCCCTGACGACGACCAGGAACAGTTCAACCAAAAGCAAATCATTGTATCAGGTAAACACGATGATCTGTCGATCTTAGAAATGAAGAGGAAGAAAGCATGGCCCTCGTTCAGCATGTGTGATCTGAGACATCATTATCTAACTTTGCTTTTGTACTGGTTGCAGGTTATAGGCGCTGGGCCGATCGGTTCCCAAGTGTTAGAAAGACTGTACATCAGCATGTATCTGTCTGATCGTCTGTCAGATCTTCTCTACGAAGAGTTCCCTCTTGTGAATGAAAATCCTACAAATGCGGAACCCAAAGTTCAAGCATCCACTCAGCATCAAGTTTGATCTCGTGTAGGGCGCTGTTACCATTTACGTCTAATCGTCAGCTCACTGGTTCTTCTATGTAATGCCTGACCGACTCCCTGACATGAACACGCGGTGTGCGGCAAGCAGGATGGCAGTTGCATACATCCGCCTGATTCCCCAGTCAGTAGTGGAACTAGTGGCACGCTTCTTCGGAAACTCTGCATTAGATAGGAATACATCAAGCAAGAGTCTGAGATGCGACACCATCTCACCTTCTTTCATGTAACAGTGATATTTCAGCTCGTACATTCAGTGCAAAAAGGCCTATGTTCCGTATTTGTAGCTCCACCCTGTAATGTTTCATATGTGCGCATGTTTGTGTTGATCATCAGTGTCACGACCACGTGTCTGCCGGAGTTGATCAAGGCCAAGTCAAGGACTGATGCCAGGCAAAGAATACGTGAAGAGCAACGCCTGACGAAGGGGGCCCAGCTGGCGGTGACTGCGACCACGCTGGGTAACGTCCTCGCCATATAAGCCTTGGCTGCGTCCAATCAGAGGCATCGAATTGTAATCAGATAAAATAGAACTCGTCAGAGTCCTTCCTCTCTTCTTCCTTTTCCGGAGCTCTGCTCGTCAGGATTCAATCCCTCTGCGTGACGCGAGGATGTATCGGATTTAGACACATAATCCATCTGTGTGTAGCGTGATCTGTGTCTCGTGTGCTACATATGGTACCAGAGCCGTTCCGATCCACCAAATCCACGAAAAATATTTTTTCCCCTTTCGATCTGATCCATTTCGGAGGCGATTTCAAGTGTCGGATGAGCTAGTGGTTGGCTCTCCGTAAAATCCCACCAGTTCGTGCGACCTTGCGGCGGCGGAGTGAGATCGGCCTCTTCTGATCTCTCTGGCGGCGTGCGGCGGCGGTAGACTGCTAGCAGCCCGGATTTGGAGTGGGAGGCGGTTGATCACAAATCCTCTGTGATTCGTGAAATTCCGGCTTCTCATCCACCTTCGGCGCCATTGGGGGCGTATCACGGAGGCGGCGGCAGGCTCTGACATCGACAGACAGCGTGTGGGCGGCGTGCGGAGAGATCACCATGGAGAAGGTCCAGTCTGATCTGTCATCCCTCACGGCGGCGATGAAGAAGCAAGGTTACGACACAGCCTCGACTCTGAAGGCCATCAGTGAGTCACTTAAAAGCATCTCCGCTCGGGTGCCGTCCATGGAAGGATCAATTCAATCCATCCACAAGTCCCTGGAAGAATTGGGAAACCGTGTGGCTGTGTTGGAGTCTGGACGGAACTCCGACGACGACGACATCACGCAACGGCCCGATGGGCACCATATCCAACACGCAAACCAGGGTAATGTGACCAGCGCCTCTAAGGCAATGGCACCTGCCCTGGCCAAGGGTACGCGCAAATTTCAGCATACTCCTGTCAATTTTGATTTGTCTGAGCAATCTGATGGAGGTGGTGATAGTTTTGCGCATGATTCTCGTTCGTACCATAGAAACTCTAGGCCACCCAAATCGGATTTCCCCAAATTTGATGGTGAAAATCCCAAATGGTGGAAGAAGGTGTGCGAGAAGTACTTCTGCATGTATTCAGTAGATCATGACACATGGGCTAATTTTGCCACCATGCATTTCATTGGAAATGCTGCTCTCTGGCTTCAAACTTATGAAGCAGAGCATGATGTGGATGGTTGGGAGGAACTTTGTGTAGCTGTGCATGAAAAATTTGGTAAAAACAAACACCATAGATACTTAGAGGCTTTGGAACGTTGTAGACAGACAGAGAGTGTAGAGAAATATTACAAAAAATTTGAGGAGCTTAGGCATAGAGTGCTCATCCATAACAAACACTATGATGAAGTTTTCTTTGTTACTAAATTTGTTAATGGCCTGAAAAAAGAAATTCAAAGAGCAATTAGGCTCCACAAACCAAGAACGGTTGATGCTGCGTTATCTCTTGCTGAAACGCAGGAAGAGATGCTGGAGGAGAGCAGACCCTTTTCACCCTCTGGTCGCTACAGGCAGGAGCACAAATCTCCCTATATGAAGACTGGATTTCCGGGCAAAGGAATTTTATCTCATGCAGCTGCTGACAACAAATCTGCTCCAGCCAGCAAGCCTCCTTGGGAAGAAAAATTTTAGTCTCTTAAAGCACAGAGAAGAGCTCGGGGTGAATGCTTCACATGTGGTGACAAATTCCAGCCGGGTCACAAGTGCAGCGCAACAATTCCACTGAATCTAGTGGAAGAGCTGGTGCAGTTATTGCAAATATCTGCCCCAGAAGCTGAAGCAGACAAGTCGGGTAATTCTAGCAGTGATGAATCTCTGTGTGCAATATCCATGTGTGCATTGCAGGGCACTGCACGAAAGAAAAGCTTCCGATTACAGGGCACTACGCAAGGGAAACAGATTCTGCTGTTAGTTGACTCTGGAAGTTTTGGGAATTTCATTAGCAACAATGCTGTCCAGCAATTGGGTTTGCAAACTGTGGAATTGCACCAGTAACAGTGGCTGTGGCAAATGGAGCAAGAACTCAAGTCAACAAGGCTGTGCTAAATGTACCTTGGGAATGCCAAGGCGCAACTTTCACAACTTCATTCCGAGTGTTTGATTTACCTTGCTATGACATGATTGTGGGCATGGATTGGCTGGATACCCTGGGCCCTATGTGGATGGACTGGAAAAAGAAGGTGTTCCGCATCAAACAAAATGGCATTCGCAAAACAATCCGAGGAGTGAAGGACAAAACAACTTCCTGTGATCCAATTTCATCTGAAGAATTGCGGTTGTTGGAAGCCGAATTTGCCATCCTGCATGTGGTGGAACTGGCAACACTGAATGATGAGACACTGGAGACCCAAATTCCAGCTGAGATTGTGAAAGTAATTGAGCAGAATAAGGGATGTTTTGCAACTCCCTCTGGACTTCCTCCCCATCGCACTTATGATCACAAAATTACACTGATGCCTGGTGTGCAGCCTGTCAATGTTAAGCCGTATCGTTACACTCCACAGCAGAAGAATGAGATTGAAAAACAAGTGAAAGATATGCTTGCTCAGGGAATCATCAAGGAAAGCCAGAGTCCTTTCGCTTCGCCGGTACTGTTGGTAAAGAAAAAAGATGGCTCATGGCGTTTCTGTATTGACTATCGCCAGTTGAATGCAGTAACAGTCAAAGATCGATACCCAATGCCGGTAGTTGACGAACTTCTGGATGAATTAGCAGGGGCCACATATTTCACCAAGTTGGACCTCCGCTCTGGGTATCATCAAATAAGGATGGTTGAATCTGATGAGTGTAAGACTGCTTTCCGCACACATCATGGGCACTATGAATTCTGTGTGATGCCTTTCGGTTTGTCTTGTGCGCCAGCCACATTTCAAGCTGCCATGAATACAATTTTTGCTCATGTGATCCGCAAGTACGTGTTGGTTTTTGTTGACGACATCCTTATATACAGCAATACCCTGCAAGATCATGTCGAGCATTTGCAAGTTGTGTTTCAACTGCTCGAGCTCAACAAGCTGTTTGTGAAGCGAAGCAAGTGCTCTTTCGCTCAGAAAGCACTGGAATATCTGGGCCATATTATCAGTGCAACAGGAGTTTCTACTGATCCAGCGAAGACGTTTGCAGTGCAATCCTGGCCAATTCCGCTGAATCTGACACAACTAAGGGGATTTCTTGGTTTAGTGGGATACTACAGGAAATTCATACGGCTGTTTGGCATCCTAGCTCGACCTCTCACTGATCTGCTGAAGAAAAACATGCCGTTTGTATGGTCTCCTGAAGTGAATGCGTCGTTCATAGCACTCAAACAAGCTCTTACTCAAGCTCCTGTTCTGGCGTTACCTGATTTCAACAAAGAGTTTGTGCTGGAAACTGACGCATGCGCTGGATGAGCATGCAGCAAGGGCATCCCCTGGCTTTTCTCAGCAAAGCTTTAGGGCCCAAGAACCAGACCCTCTCAGTATATGATAAGGAGTGCTTGGCGATTCTGTTGGCTATCGAGAAATGGAAGCCATATCTCCAACACAAGGCTTTCACAATTTTCACTGATCAGCGCAGCCTGATTCATCTGGGCGATCACAAATTCAACACAATTATCCAGCAGAAAGCCTTTTTCAAACTCATGGGGCTGCAGTACCGCATTGTGTACAAAAAGGGAGTGACAAACCAAGCGGCTGATGCCTTGTCCAGACGCCCACAAGTGCAAAATCTCTGCTCTGTTTCTTCAGTTCAACCTCGCTGGATTGAAACAGTAACTGAAGGATACAAGAAGGATCCAAAGGCACAGGAACTGCTCACAGAACTGGCGCTTCACAGTCCTAACCAGCAAGGATTCTCGCTTCACAATGGTGTGATTCGACACAAAGGGCGTGTGTGGTTGGGTAACCAGTCAGATGCTCACCAAGCTGTACTCATGGCCTTTCACAGCAGTGCCTTGGGTGGTCATTCGGGAGTGCTGCCCACATACCACAAGATCAAGAAACTATTCTCCTGGCCACACATGAAGGACACAATAACAAAATATGTGCAAACATGCAGAACATGTCAGCAGGCCAAAAGTGAGCATGTCAAATTGCCTGGTAGGCTACAGCCTCTGCCTATTCCACCCGAAGCTTGGCACACTGTAGGCTTGGACTTTATTGAAGGACTGCCGAAATCCAACAAGTTTGACACTATTCTGGTGGTAGTGGATAAACTAACGAAGTTTGGGCACTTCATTCCCCTCAAACATCCATTCACAGCTGCCACGGTTGCACAGGCCTTCTTCGACCATGTCTATCGTTTCCATGGCATGCCCAAGACTCTCATATCTGACCGTGACAAAGTTTTCATCAGTGTTTTCTGGCAAACACTGTTCAAATTGGCAGATGCCACGCTGAACCTCAGTTCTTCATATCATCCACAAACAGATGGACAGACGGAACGTCTGAACCAATGCCTCGAAACCTACCTCAGATGTCTGGTACATGCAAATCCCAAGCAGTGGTGTAAATGGATTTCTCAGGCTGAGTATTGGTACAACACCAGCTTTCACTCTGCGATTGGGCGCTCTCCATTTGAGGCTCTGTTCGGGCGATCACCTCGACACTTTGGAATCCAAAACACCACGGTTACAGGTGTGCGCGACCTTGACTCCTGGCTGCAGGAAAGAAAACTCATGCTGGACGTGATCAAACAACATCTCGCAAGGGCACAAATGCGCATGAAGCACCAAGCTGACAAAAAACGAGGAGAGCGCGAATTTGCTGTCGGTGATCAGGTGTACCTCAAGCTCCAGCCGTATGTCCAAACCTCTGTCGCAAATCGCTCATCGCAGAAACTGGGTTTCAAATACTTTGGACCCTACACGGTGCTCAAGCGTGTGGGTCAGGTGTCCTACAAGTTGCAGTTGCCGGACTCGGCCAAAATCCACAATGTGATACATGTTTCTCAACTCAAGAAGGCGTTGAAACCCACGGACCAGGTCAGTGTTGATTTACCACTAAATTACATTGACATGATGTTGGTGCAACCAGTTGCGGTGGTGGATGAACGCATGATCCGGAGAGGAAGCAAGATGGTGCCCCAGGTCAAGGTTCAATGGTCTGGCCTTCCTCAACACTGCCAGACCTGGGAACACCTCGGAGCAATTGTTGCTGTCTTTCCATCGGCACCCGCTTGGGGGCAAGCGGCTACTCAAGGAGGGGGCATTGTCACGACCACGTGTCTGCCGGAGTTGATCAAGGCCAAGTCAAGGACTGATGCCAGGCAAAGAATACGTGAAGAGCAACGCCTGACGAAGGGGGCCCAGCTGGCGGTGACTGCGACCACGCTGGGTAACGTCCACGCCATATAAGCCTTGGCTGCGTCCAATCAGAGGCATCGAATTGTAATCAGATAAAATAGAACTCGTCAGAGTCCTTCCTCTCTTCTTCCTTTTCCGGAGCTCTGCTCGTCAGGATTCAATCCCTCTGCGTGACGCGAGGATGTATCGGATTTAGACACATAATCCATCTGTGTGTAGCGTGATCTGTGTCTCGTGTGCTACAATCAGTTCTAAGAAATAACGAAATAGTTTTGCCAGTTTTTTTGTTCAATTTGTGTGGCTACGTTGTTCAGAAAATTCCTATCTAATGCAGAGGTTCCACTGTAAATAACTACTTGGGCTATTAGGAAAAATGCATGTGCGTTGCAACGGCCCAACGAATGTAGACATTGATACAAATTAATTGGCTCTTAGTTTGCAAAAAATAAATCAAGAAGAACGGTAACAATAGACCATTGTAATCCGGACTAAAAGGCAGTTCAATCTTTTTCCTCAAATCTTCTAAAAGGTTGTTCCATGGAAGCAGTCAAAACGATTGCACGCTGTTAGCCCTAAGAACTTTTTGTTATCCGGACTAAACACTTTGAATTATCTTACAAAAAAAGAGAAAACATAATATAGAAATAATTTGGAGGAAAATTCATTGGCTGGTATTTCAGAAAGTAACGATAACAAACTCAAGTCTGATGCACTGTAAAATAAAATAAATACTCAACTCTACTTTATATGTGCATTCTAGATAAAACCATCAATGAAACATCGAAGGTACAAAAAATATGAGAAAATAACAAGAGGTGCTACTGCTATCTGAAATACATCGGGTGATCTGATGTAGTAAAAACCAGTCAATTATGGCTAACAATTTCAAAAAAAAAAAATCCAAGTGCGGCTATCCCGTCAGCTATATCCTCCCCACGCCTGTCCCTGCTGTGTAATGTCGCCCTCAACGTCTGGATTTGTCGATGTATCAGTTTCGCCAGAGCTTGCGCAGTCGATGTCATACTCTTTCCAGCTACCAATTACAGATCTGGTTAATTACTATTATTGGTAACTAACACGACCAGATTTTGTTGTGCAGCATGTATCAGGTAGATAGCTGGATGGCCAGGTTTCAGAGCATAGTCACACATCAGTACTCTGAAGAAAACATTGAACATTCCCTCGATTTTTTTTTTTTGAACAAATCGAGCTACTCTGCAGCCAACAAAATTAGAAAAATAACGAAAAATGCAAGATCGTTGCTGCATGCGTGGAGATATGATGGTTATCTTGAATCTGAACGGAGAACGGGACATCATACAGTTCATAACTTTTCCCCTCCCCTGGCTCCTCTCTCCCTACTCTCTTCTGCTCCAACAAATTCTCCAATCATGGTCTAAATAATTCTCCAAAGCCACATGCCTCGAGCTCCCCTTGCCCGCGCCCACCTCCATCTTCACCGACCTGAACAGCGAGAGAGTGAAGCGTCTGGAATGAGTATAAACCTAGCAGATTGCCCGGCCGCTGCAACAACCCTTGCATGAATGCTCGCCACACCTGGGCTATTTCCTAGGTAGGGGATAGGGGATAGGAGGTTCAGATTTGGACGATATAGATCGAATCGGGAAAAGAGGGAGTGAGGAACTCACCCGCGGCAGCGGCCAGAGCCTGAGGCGAGGGAGACGACGGCGGATTGTCTCTCTGTTCGAGTAATTGGATACCAGTCCTATACAGTACTTCTGTGCGTGCGTGGAGTGCCGCTGCTCTTGGACATGCGACTGACACTGCTACTCCTCTTCTTCTCCGGAGCAGTCTGCGTCGGATGGATTTAGGGGAGCTCGAGAAAGGAGAACGGCCGAAGGCCTCGCCGACGGAGGCGCCGACTCCTCCACATGAGCCCGCAGATGGACCCGGGGGTCATGGCGTGCTGTGGAGGCTGATACCTCTCCGGGCGGCGGCGCCGGGGGCCCTGGTTGGCGTCAGTGCTCGGAGCTAAGGAGCCTAGGCTAGGCGGGGCAGGAGCAGCGAACGGGAGCGGAGGGTTCGGGGCGGGGCGGTGGCCACGCCCCAGGAGGAAGCGTCGATCGTTTGGGGAGGGGAGAAGAAGAAAAGGAACGAAACGGTACGATGGCAGTGCGTAATATGTGACTTGGTGGGAGGGTAAAATCAGAAACAAAAATGACGTACCACAAGAAGCCATCCTTCCTTTATTATTAGGCATAGAAAAAAAGAATTTTATAGTACCAACTAGGAGCCGCCCGGGCTGAACCCCTTTTTTTTCTCACGATGGGCTGATGGCCGGCCAGAATAGTGTGCTTGTCGCTTGAGTGTGGTCTGGCCCGGTGGATCGTAAGGCCTTGCGCAATGTTGTGGCAGGCCTTCGGATCCGTGGACTGGACCAACATGTTGTACTTTGGCGGGCGATACTCGCTCTGGGGAGGCCCTAGTCCACGAACTGTGCGGAGCTGAATCCGCTCCGCACACCCCTCCACCTTCTTCTCCGCCTCCATTCTACTCCGCCACCGCCTCCTCCGTCCTGTTTCTCGCCTCCATCGCTCCCCCGCCGCAACCACCTGCCTAACCGCATGCTTCCGCCCCCCGCGCTCGGCGCCGCCTATGCGCCCCGCCCTGCTCGAGCCGCCACCTCCGCCGGTCCGCCGTCGCCCGGCCGGCCTTCCCTCTAACCTCCCCCACATCACCTTCTTCTCTGGCGCCGCCCCCACCCCCGCACCCCACCTCGCTAAGTCCATTCCTCACCTCCACCTGCGCCGCCGCGGCGAGCCGCGTCGTCGCCGGCTATGGTGAGGTCCATTCCTCGCCTGACCGGCGACATCGCGGCCAGCCGCGCCATCCCCGTCGGCGGCGAGGTCGGCTCAGTCTCCGGTGCTCTTTCCAGTCTTCTTCTTCTCCGGTCGTCTCCCTCGCCTCTCTTCCTCGTCTCCGGCAGCCTCGCCTCGATTTCTTCTCCGGCCGTACGTCTCCACCCGCTAATAAGCTGGAGGTACACCTTATTGGGCCAGCCCACGAAGGGGTGTGCGGGAGCTAATAAGCTCCGACCTGGTCATCAACTAGGAATTGCCCTCGCTCTGCTTCATCTTCGTTTTCCTAAGTATTTGCGGATCTTCATTCCTGAGGACTTCGGACCCGTGGATTGGACCAACATGTTGTACCTTGGCTGGTACCTAGACGTGCTCGTAAGTTCCTGTTTTGCGACTAAACGTTGTTCGATTGATGGCCTAGACACGCCTAGGTACCAGCCACCGAGCATAATCGATGTGTAATGGCAACTCATATCCACTCATGGTTCCCTGAACTGCATGGATGCCCACCCTACCATTACACTGGCCTATCGACAGTGAGCCCTAGTTCAATCGCGATCGTTTCATTCTTATTTTCTCATGGGCACCGATCGTAACTAGCCATGTTCGTTCGGTTTGTCCCTCTGGTATAAAAAAAACACTACCTCGGTAACATTATTGTTGTCGTGGTTTTAGTTCAAATAATGTAACGGAGGGAGTTCTTAATATTACCGCATATAACGCGTTTGTGATGGCCATGGCAGAAAAAAGGCCGAGTCGCTCCTAGGGCGGTTGGCTAAGCGAAATCCTATCAGTCGCCGCTCCTATCTCCTCCCATTCACATCCACCTCGCCACTGTCGCAGGATGTCGGCACGCTATACCTATATGGCGGTTAGTCTCTTGCAGGAGCCGTCAGAGGAGGTCTCTTGGAGGAAGCCGGAGCGCCTGACACAAGCCTCTTTAAACTATTTCACCTTTCGAAAACACTTTGCCACCATTTTTATAAACAACAATTTATCTTCCGTCCCTCGGTTGGTCTATTTTTTTTGTTAAGTAAAACCAATTTATCTATAGTTGAAGTCATGCAATACTTTTTCTTAAGATTAGTCATGCAATACTTATATAGAACTCGTGTATCAGTCATGCAGTACTTAAACTACCATTGCTCATTTGTTTGGTAACTGACAGAACGGAGATTGATAAGAAGTCCAAAACTCGTATACTTGTAGGTGTGTACTCTTTTCTTTAGGCAACTGTAATGATATTGTTTTTGACAAGATGTAAGTTTTTCACTATTTACAGATTATCAACAGAGGCTTATTGGATCCACATGTGGTTATTTCTCCTTTATCCGAACCATCGGGGACTTATAGATACGGCTGGGCTCGATTGTTGACGGTCATCAGGCTATCTTCATCCGGGGTGGTTGGCTACATGCTAAAAGATTAAAGGTTTAGAGAAGAAGTGAGCCCAGCTCATTTGGTTAGGGAAGTGGATGTACAACCCATCCACCCAGGTTCAAGTCCTCATGGACACAGATTTGGGTTCTTATTATTTCAAAAAAAAACGTTGTAGGGGCTTCCCCTACAGCATTCCATTCAAAAAAAAATTAAAAGGTTTAGAGCTTCAATCTTCGCGTGGATGTTTTTTTATTCACGTTGAGTGATCCTTGAACGTATCAAACTATTTACACTCTGAACTCCACAATACTTGTTAAATAAATAACTTTGTAGTAAAATACGATTGTGTACATCGTTTCAATGCTGAGATTGAGGCTCCGCTATCTATCTATAAAAAAGTAGTTAAACAGAGAGATGTTGGGATCCATTTTGACTCGTAGGACTAGATGATCCTATTATGAAAAAACATATTTCGCAATGTCCAAAAATTCCGAAAATAAATTCGGATGTCCATACAAACATTTTATGTAGGCACACAATTTTTGTCAAGAAAAGAAATTTTTTGTGCCTGGTATAAAAAGACGAAAAAAATATCCAGTAAAAAGTTATTTTTGAGCACCGAATTTGTCTTTTTATACAGAACACAAAAAATCATTTTTTTGTGAAACTTTATGGGCCAACATAAAATGTTAGGAGGTACATCCGAAATTTTATTTCAGAATTTTTTCACATTTAAATATTTTTAAAATGTTATTTCCATAATAGGACTAGATGCTCATATGAGTCAAAACGCCATGTCCAAAGATGTTGCCGCTTTTTTCCAGGGTAACGAGAACGCTACACGTTGCCGCTGGTTCATCAAGAATTTCTGTTGTTTTCTAACAAACTGCACAACTTGGACACCAAGGGCGCGTTTGGTAGCCCGCAACCAGCGAGGTCAGGCCCGCCAGCTGCAGCCACCGCGCGTTTGGTAGCCCGTTTGTGGAGTTGGGCCTGGCCAGCACGATTCCTAAAGCACCCTCGGGCCAGGCTCTCCAGGAATGGCCGAATTGGCCGTTTCCGCGGAGCCAGGCCGAGTGGAGCGCAAACGTGGCGGCTGGGTGCAGGCGTTGCACACATGGAGAAGCGCGGGAGATGCGCCATAACCCCACCGCACCCAGTCCTCTCTCTCACTGTCACCGCTCCCACGCGGCCACGCCCCATCAGTTCCTCTCACCGCCCAAAAAAACCCCCAATGGCCGTTGCGCCTCCTCCTCCGCCACCGCCTGGCCGGGATCCTGCCGACAAGCTTGGGCCCTGTAGCTCGGCGGCGCGCGTCGTTCGGGAGTTCGAGAGGGGATCCACCGGCGGTGCTCGAAGCGCGGCGGCGCAGATTGACTCGGCTCGCATGCCGTCGATCAATCGGCCTTCGCCGATTGCGCATCGACCAAGCCCGGCGGTGATGCGGCGGCGCAGACGCGGCGGCTGGAACAATCGGGACGGAAAGCCCAAGCGGCGGCGATGGCGGCGGCCCAGATGCCGCAGGCAGATTCGGCCCGGCAAGCCCATGCGGCGGCGGCGCATTCAGCCGCTATTAGGCCGCCGCTTGATCCGCCGCCGGGATTCCCTCCCATCCATGTCGAGGTGCCGGTGTACCAGTACCCGCTGCCCGGATTTACAGCGGCTAGTACCTCTGCGCCGACGCCACCTCCTCCTCCGGCGACCGTCGCAGGACCCTCAAGGCCACCTCCTCCAGTAAAATTGGTATCCTCTTCTTCTTTGCTAGAGCACATGTACTAGATCTGTTGAAGCTTCAGATTAGGGTTCATCATGTTCATCCTAGTTTAGATCTACTCCATGTGCATGTTAGTTTAGATCTGTTTTAGCTTCAGATTAGAGCACATGTACTCCATGTTCATGTTGAAGCTTCAGATTAGTTAATGGCAGTGTGCATTGTGCTATATGAACTTGCGAGTGCACACTGACATGAATTTGCAATGCACACTGACATGAACTAGCAATGCACACTAGGACATGAACTAGCAATGCACACTGACACATGAACTAGCAATGCACACTCACAATGCACACTCACACCTTGCATTCACCTGCAGGATTGGCACACCCAATGCAGGAACACAGTTCAGCCTCCACCTCCTCTAGCTGACTGCATCGTCCACAACCACGAGCTGAGAAGGCCTCATGTGCCAGCTCTGGCTGCGGCTTTGAAGGAGCTGACCGAAAAGAGGATGAAAGGGGAATCAGAACTGGGGCGTAAACCTCGCCTGGGAAGGTTCTTCTAGACGTCGTGCCCCGGTGTTTCTTCGTGGAGGTTAAGGTGGCGGATCTCCATGCGGTCGTCATCCCTGTGGAGATCATGGGCCTGCTGGTGGAGAAGTTCAAGCTGAAGAAGCCGAAGAGCAAGAAGAGCGACAAGGGTGACAAGGAGGCGAAGGTGTGCATTCCACTTCGTACCACCAAGTTCTGTGAGTTCTTCGTCCAGCTTAGGTGGTTCGAAGATCACCTTGTCATGTTCAAAGGATGGGAAGACTTCGCCAAGGAGATCAAGCTGGACGTCGGCGACGTCCTGGTATTCAAGTTTGACGGCGACGGCTTCAAAGTCAAGCTCTTCAGGTTCATCAACTCCACGCAGGAGACCTTCGTTTGTCCAGATCATGGCAAGTGAGTAAGAACTGGTTACCGTAGTTGCATGAAGGGCAGTTCTTTTATATGCCCTTCTTGTTTTGATGTCAGGGGTGTGTTCCCCTGGTGTAAGTACTTATCAGGTGCACGGGTTGCACTTGTGACAAGACTTAACCGTAGTTGCTTGAAGGGCAGTTCTTTTATATGCCCTTCTTGTTTTGATGCCGGGGTGTGTTCCCCTGGTGTAAGTAGTTAACCGTAGTACTTCTCTGATGTGGGATGTAAGTTAAACCCCTGCTCTTTTGGGTCAGTGGGTGTGTTCCCCTGACTTAATATGCTATTAATCTTTACTATTAAATGGCAGTTGGTAAGTACGTACCTGGCGGAAATTCTGCCGAAGGATTCTGCCGATCCCGCGTGGCCGCGTGGGCCATCAAAGAAAGCGGACACGGCCCGTATGCTGCCCAGGATGCGTCACCTTCCGCCGAACCCCGACTCGATTTCGTTGTTTCCCATCGCTTCCACTCCCTGTGCAGTGGCTAGGGTTTCGGCGCCCCCACACCCTCGCACCGCGCCTCCGACGCGCTGGCCGCCCACGGCTGCCGCCTTGCGATCTCCATTGAGGCTCCCCTCGCCCATGCACCCTCATTTACGGTGCCGTCTCGACGATGCCCCGTCGCCGCCGCCTCCACTTGCATGTCAACCGCAGGTCCGCCACGTGCGTGTCAATCCATGGCAACCGCCGGTCAGCTCCGTGCGTGCCAACTGCAGATCGTGTAACTCCTAGTTGTTACCACCTCGCCTCCCGTCAGCTCTCTCGAATCCATTCGGGATACTTCCGAGCACAGAGCCGACGCCGAAGCTGACGCCGCCGTCCGCCGCGCGGACATCTGCTCCGCTTCCGAATCTGGGCGCCTGTGTCCTGGTGCCCCCTCTCTTTCCCTGGCCTCCGCTCCTGGATGTGCGAGAGGTGGGGTTCTTCGAGGTGTTCCACGTGATGCTGGCGGAGTACGGGGAGCGGTGACGGGTGAACGGCACCATGCGCGGCAAGCTCCCATCGGAGGACGAGGGCCCAGGATGGCTTCGTCATCTCCGGTAGCTGCAGCGGCACGCATAGCAACGACCCGTGGATCCTGGCGCTCGTGAACTCATTCCCCCGCCAGCACGTCTCCGGCAAGCGCTTCTCTTCCTCGATTGGCTTTTGTGTCCTGTCGAAACTGACACCCTTTCAATTGTCATGCACGAATCAAAGAGGAAGATCACACCATCGGTTCAATCCCTTTCTATTTTACTTCACTTTATTCAGTTTTTTCTGCCTTCCGATTTCTCTGTTAATTAATAATTGTAGGATTAAAGTTCCGCTTTTACATACTAGTTGACATGTACGTGCAACACACGTCTACATGATACAATTTACAAGTAGAAAAAAACCATAGCAGAGTCTATGTGGATTATTTTGTAAAGTCAATAGCAACACATATACATGGCAATGGTGGCTTTTGTTCCACACGGAGGAGGGGATTGTCCCGAGAGAGTAGAGAAAAAGTTTATTTTTAGATCTTTCCATCAGAGACCTTGCATTAATTTTGTCCTCTTCCCCTGTATGTATACGGATCGAAATAACAAAAAGGTTGGTCCGGTCAAAATTATTTGGTGCTCGACAATTGAACAATCTGGATTGTTGTTTGTCAATTGAACGACCCAACATTTTTGCTATTTTATAAGTAGTATAGATAAGTATAAATGAGTTGATCATGTCATATCATGCATTATTTTGGCACTACGAAAAAATTCATTTGAAGATAAAGAAAGAATCATTAAAACGACATGCTATATTTTTAAAGGTGGTTCAGAAACTACAAAACAAAATTCAAAATGGAAATGTGTGGAGCTTCCCTAATATATATTGAAGTCCGTTGCCCACTGCAGCGGGCTCAATTCCCTGGCCCAGCCTACTTCCACACAGTCAACAATGGAATAAGGAATCCAAACATTATTCAATAGTCAGAGGCTCAGAGCTGCCATAATGCTACCACTATGCACATAAATCTTAGTTACCTGTTGTCATGAACGCTCTAAATCTTTGTTTTCTCCGTTGGTATTGCGAATTCATCAACACAATACAAATTAAATCATCTTTTCACTGGGAAGTGACAAAATCAACATCGAATAGACAATTGATTAATTAAGAAGTAAGGCGCATTGCTTAATGAATCCGCCGCTCAAAGCGCTACACCGATTTTGTCACCCTTTATTTAGCTCTATCTTCCCAACGGATCCGCGGCTCCATTGTACGTCCTCTTGATCCGCTTCATTGCCAGTGATATATGGGGTTCATGGTCGTGCAGGCGCATCTGGTACTGACTTTTTCTCTTGATTCAATGATTCACGGTTGTGGAAGTTGCAGGAGTCGTCGTCCGCGCATACATCCTGCAGCAGTACATGGCGGCGTCCGACGGCTACAAGATGTTGCAGTCGGTGCGGAACGCCTACGCCATGGGCAAGGTGCGGATGCCGGATGGTTGCGTCCGAGTTCGATATTGCCAAGCGCGTCCGTCAAGAACCGCGGACCGAGCGGTCGCAGCGCGGCCGCCGTCGAGCAGGGTGGCTTCGTGCTGTGGACGATGGCCCCTGGCATGGTACGTGTACGCGGTCGAGCTCGCCGTCGGCGGCAGCGAAGTCCACACAGGCTGGAGCGGCCGCCTCGTCTGGCGCCACACCCCCTGGCTCGGCGCCCACGCTGCTAAAGGCCCCGTTCGTGACCCGCATCTGGCCGCACTCGGGCGGGCCAGGACGCCATGTACTGGGAGACCACCATCAGCTCGTCCCTGGGGGACTACCGCGTCGTGGAGGACATCGTGATCGCGCACGCCAGCCTGTCCGCCTTGACGCTGTTCCGGTTCGGCGAGGCGACCATGAGCCACATCAAGACGCCCATAGAGGAGGCCTAGAGCATCGAGGAAGTGGCGTTCAACGTCCCGGGCCTGTAGGTGGACTGCTTCATCCCGCCACACGTAGAGGATCGACGACGTGAATCCGCGCGTAATCGATATGCCGGTCACACCACAACGGCTCCCCCGCGAAATCAATCTGCCACCGCCCCGGTGGATCTGTGCAAGACGACATAAGGTCGATGGCGTTGCGGCGGCCGGCGGGCAGGCGCTCGGCGAGGCGACGCGGGACGCGTTTTCTTTTCTTTTTATCGGTGGCAATCTTTTGTAATTAACGGCAAAACGAAAAGGTAGTGGCAATTTGGTCGTATTATGTAATTTGGTGGGAGGGCAAAACGGTCCAGAACGGACAATGTTGAGTTGTCAAACATTGGGACGATCTGAGCCGTTTGATCGGATATTGAAGGGCTCAGATTTAAAGTATCCCAACAAGACAAGTTTGCTCTTTTAATAGTAGTATAGATTCCTGGTTTGGTTTGTGTTTTTCACCTCAATGCAGCCAATGATCGGTTATTACAATTACGAAACTTGTTTTCTGATGAAAGAGGAAGCAAGCAGCACGTACACATTATTCAGTATGATTCCTTGTACAAAACGGTTAGCTGTATTCAACAAATTGTGCAAGCTTGGATATCATAGATTGAGGGTTATTGCATTCAGTTTAGTGTGATTACAATAAGTAAATCCTCTTTTCTCCTTGAATATTCTTTATCTTAAGTGAAACAATTAATCATCATTATATGACTTCACTGCAAATTCAGTAATAAAAATTGTACGTATGTGTCCAAGGCACCTGCATCCATGACCGGTGATGAGAGAACGAGCCCTTCACCATTCACCGGGGCCGCTCGCGGTCGGGCACAAGAAGGTGCTCAGATACTCTATTCACTTGGCGGTGTCGGAGGTGTTCCTGCACAACGCCGCAGCACCTTCGGGTTCTTCGCCTCCACCGTCGCCAGGCGGCGGTGGTGGCTCCGATGGGGCTGATCCCCGGGATCGGGCTGCTGGTGGCGGCCGTGCAGATGGTGGTCCTGGTGGTCATGCAGATCAGGGAGGCGGTTTTCACTCTCGGCGGACTGGTGGCAGCAGCGGCGGTGCCGCAAGCGAAGATTCGGTGACAGGGACGCATCGGCAGTTTCCTGGCCAGAGGTACGGCCGTGGTGTGGCGGCCTGCAGGTCCGGCACTCCCGCCAGGGGCCGCCGTTCGGAGGCGGTCGGCAGTTCGTGTACGCCGGCGGCGAGCACGGCGAGCGCGGCGTCTACAGCCGGAAGCAAGGTCTGGCGACCGGTGTCGTCAGCATGGCCGGCGTCAGCAGAGTTGGTGGGTGGTGGACCCCCCCTTTGGCGTCAACGACTCAATTTCAAACGTAGCCAGTTCTACAAGCTTCCTCTCACCCGATGGCCACTACGCACTCTCCACGTGGCGTACCAATCCCAATACCATTCAAAGATGCGGTTTCTGATGCTAAAGCTGATCCTCCCAGTTTGGAGGCATTAGAGCAGGGGGGCAGGATCACTGCTGTTGAGCCAGACCCAACCACCTTTGACCCAACTGTCGAGGATATTTCGTGCGGAAGGGGCTGGTCTGGATCCCGAGGTGGATTGGGGGAACTTTCGGAGGCCCCTCATTCGCCCACTTCCTTTGGGTCCCCTGTTCGTCCCTCGCTTGTCGTGGAGCTCAGTCAGGAGCAGTCGGATAGTGGCCCCACCAGCACAGAGGTGGGACACCAAGCGGATGTGTTTGCCTCTCCGCCCAGCCCATGTTACACAGGCCCTGTAACACCCCAAATTTCACTAACCGAATTTCCTGAAAAAGGGGTGAAATAAAAATTTAGAAAACCTTTTAACTTGGATTTCTCTGGGTTTTATCAAAACTCCTTTGAACTTTTGGTGATTGATGTTGAGATCATGTACCTCTTTGTCCCAACCCCGGGAATATTCTCTGAATGTTTCTGATCACCTTTGATCCCGTTCATTAGGGTTTCCTTTATAAAACCTTAATGCCTTTTCTATAGAAAACAAAAACCGATATCTCGCCTCTCCAAAGAAACTCTCCTTCATCTTGCTTAGAAAATTCCGCCAAAAATCCCAGAGACACCTATCATCATGTATATCCCATATATGCATGAACATAGCCATGACCTATGCAACTTTTTAGATTGAGGAAATTACCAAATCTGCCACTACCGGGCCATTAAATCCAAAACCCTACTTCCACTTCACCATAAATCTTGACCACCTGGGGAAGTGTTTCATATCCCATTATAAGCCTTCCCCGGAAATTTGGGATCATTTGGATCAACTTTTTCTTGTAGGACACCCATCGAAAACCTTCTGCCAATTTTGGAACCCGAAAATATTTACACATAAAATCTTCTCCAAATTGCATGAAACTTGATCACATTGCTCACATACCAGTAGAACATCACCAGTAAAAATCCTAGCTCCATTGGGATAGTGGAAGTCCATTTTCATTTCATCGAACACCTTGAGGGCATTTGAATTTTTCAAAACTTTACTTTGGAATTTTGCTCCTATTTAATGTTTGGCTTGCTAGATGATGTTTGTAGTAGTAGTAGTGCAGCACTGTGACGCGACCCCTTTTCTTTTTGGTGTCCTGAGTCGACGGGAACGCGAACAACGCCGCTCGCGTCGCGCTCTGGGCATGCCAGTTTCGGCATGACCGTGTGCAAACCCTAGCCCCTGCCTTATCCTCTGCTGCAGTGCAGCCGCGTGCGCTGCTGTGCATCCAGCGCGACCTCCCTATCCTCTCCCCCTCCTTATCCCCTCCCTGTGGCCGGAGGACGTGAGCCGTGACCTCACGGCGCTATCAATGGCCGCCACGGCCACCACCTAACTCTCCTCCTCTCCTGCGTATATAAGAGCACTCCGAGCCCTCCCTCGCAGGCACACCTCTCCCTCCTCTCCCCAGGGCCTTCCCTGTTTTTTTCCCGAGGATAAATCCAAACCGAGCCGAGCTCGAGCTTCGGCCATGGTCGCCCTAACCATGTCGAGGATGGACTCGAGCTAGCGCAGCCTCCCTCGCGCCCCTAGCCCCTCCCCTGGCCGCGGTGCACCGCTTCCTGGCCGTCCCCGCCGCCTCTGGCCCTCCAGGCGAGCTCCCGGCCCGTCCCCGGCCAGCTCTGCTCGCTCCCGTGCGATGGCAGAGGAGGAAGACGACCAGGGTCGATCCCCTCTGTTCTTCTTTTTTTTCCACCGAACCGTTTCCTGGCCCGATCCTGCAGGTAGCCAGCAGAGCAACCAGCCCAGCCCAGCTGCTAGGTAGCCCTGGCGCGCGCGCAGCGCGCAACTGTGGGGACCCCGAACTAGCTGCCCGAAATACCCTTGTGCCTACACATCAGCGATCCCATGATCAGTGTGTCGCTGAGCACAATCGAACTGGTATCAAAAGAACATCTATAAATACCAAATAAATATACTTACTTGATTGAAGCCGTAACTTCAACAGGTACTTGCAGCGGAAATCATCAAACAGCGTGGAGCCCAAGTCATTTGCCATAACCCCACAGGCAACAGACTGGGAAGCGCCCTAGTTCGCATTGACGCCATTGAAACTTCTCCTTCGAGCTGCTTCTCTTCAAAATCTGGCTAAGACAATAGCCAGGGACGAAACCAATATGAGTACATTTGATTGTACTCGCAAACTACCCCGAAATGAGCATGCACCACTCTTTTTATTGTTTAAATAAAATTTCGTTTGCTTTGAAAACTCTAGATCCTTGTTGAAAAAGAGAAGGATAGACTTTTGTTTAATAAAACTTTGTTTTGAAACCTCTATATCTTTATTGAAAAAGGAAAGAAGGCTTTTAGAACTTTTCCCATAAATTTGTCTTTGTAAGAAGTCTCTTTAAAACTTTTTCCCGAAAATACATCTTTGTTGAAAAAGGTAAGAAGTCTCTTTTAAAACATTTTCCCGGAAAATCACCGTTTTGTTTATTTCCCCAAAACTCCTCCTTTTTCGGCCAAAGCCCTTCATGGCCAAATCATTTTCCAACAACCTCATACCAGCCCTTCGGTATAGTTGCCTAAAACATTTCCCACTTTCAAATCACAAAACTCTGCACTTCTCGACCATAGCCCTTCATGGTCTTCTTCTTTTCCAGCAACCACATACCAGCCCGTCGGTATAGTTGCATATATCAAACATCTCCATTTTCTTTTCAAATCTTAAAACATTTCCAAAACTTGCACATGGTCAGAGGACAGCCTCCCAACTGTCCATATCCGAGGACTCGGCCATTCGAATAGTTTTACCCTCTGCAGAGGTAGCACGCTTTTCCCACACCCATCCGGTAACTCATCGTGTCAGCCACGTCCCGCCATACAAGGTGTATGCGAAGTTGAGTCACCGACCGTAGCCTGTCCTTTGCTCATGCTAGTATACGACCCTGCCGCTATGACACTTTCCATCAACACTTAACCCAGCCCGTCGGAATCTAAGTGTGAGGACTCATAGTTCTGCCCGGCGGTGTATAGGGGACAACCTTCAATCCTCTTTCTCCCTTCTCTCATACCTGCCCGTCGGTATTCTCCTTTTCTTGAGGACCCGGGTCAGGGGTAGGTCACCCAACCATCCCCTCATGGAACGGAGTCATCTCCGTTGTTGAGGCATCCCATACTAATATGAGCAAATTATATGACTACGCCCTTGCCCATATGTGGGTAGATGTGGTCGCACAGATTATCGGCTGGTCGTCATAGTACAAAGACACAATGTGCATTTTTCATAAACATCCCCATTCTCCATTTTCCACTTCAACACCGATATCTCGGCATTCCATAACCACACAAGTATTTTCAAAGGAGTTTTGAGTAAACAATATTTTTCCCATCCTATAGTTTGAAAAAGAAGTTCCATCTAGTATCTCCATATAGGGTGTCAAAATAATATACTTGTATTTTAAAAACAAAAGGGTTTTCAAAATCATAGCTTTAGTGGCAAACACCACATAAATCACATATACTCTTTATAGGTAAAACAGGTGAACCAAAATAGATGTATATAGATGCAAGCTCAAAGAGTAGCTTGCCTGATTTCAGCATGATGTTCATGGACTTCTTCTCACTGATCAAAGAAATAAACTCCCATCCTTCTTCGATAAATCCTCTCCTAATACCACTCCGGTAGCGTTTATATCTAGCGTCGCAAACATGAAAATAAAACAACACACAATAAGCAAACCAAACCACAAGTGGTATACAAACAAGTAATCAAACCACAAACATAGCACTAGTTTAATCAAGCAACAGACTAAAATCTACTCTAAGAACACTTCAAGGAAAACTGCCTTAATAACAAGCCTAGCACAATTTATTTACTAAAGCTACATCACTCATAAATAAAGGATACAAGTTAATCTAAAAACAAACACTAAACAACAATCACCACACATAGCTAGATGCTAACAAGAAATTAATCCAACAAGCAAAACATCACATAACCACATGTTTATCTATATGCTAATAAAACAATTTACTTAACAAGCCAATTTTCTCAGACAAAATTATAAAGGCATTATACTAGCAGGAGCATAATACCATACACATGCCAAAACAAGAGGGCACAAGGACATCCTCAATTAAAGGTAATTGACAACATTTTTCCTAATCGGGAAATACTTCAGACAAAACAATAAGTCACCAATTAATCTCTGTAAGTGAAAACACCACACCAAGCTAGGGCAGATACACTAACAAGATACTTAAGCTAGTACTCAACTCAAATACCATCAAGTTTATCAAGCAATGCAAACATATTACTCACACCAACATGTCTAACAAATAACACTAACAGTACTAACATATTATAACCTGCTAAACCATAATAACATGCAAGCAACAGTACCACAACAATCATTAACCAGCAAGGCATACATATTAATCACACACAATATTCCAACATAAAAATAAACAAGCTTAACCACTTCCAAATTACTAGGGGAAAGTTATATAGGAACTAAAACCCTAACAAATACATGACTCACAAGTAGCTCTCCTAACATGCTAGCAAAAATAAGGGAACACATCACCACAGTGGATTACCACCCTACACATGCTAGGAAACACTTTTATAACAATAAAGTTATAACACAACAATTTATGAAGGTCTAATAAAATAGGCAGAAAAGGCCTAAACCTTATAATTAGCACCACAGTCAATCAGTGACTCCTAAATTCAAACCAAGCTAGGGATATGTTCTCCTACACATATAGAAGACAAGCCAATTGTATTTACTCCAAAAATCATCTCACAAAAATCTACAAAAATCACCAAAGAGCCACTGGTGGTTTTATTAAAAAGACTAGAACTTTTGTTTTAGACTTCATTTGCATATAAGACCAACAGATCTGGAAAGGTATCACTTCATGCTATCCATAGAATTTTAGTTTGCAAATTTTGGAGTTATAAAACTCTAGATATTAAATATTTAGTGAAAAAGATACTTTTTACAATATTTAATCTAGACCACAGTTAAAAATGTATTTTTGCAAGACACCAGTTCTGGATGTTTAAGAAAACACATGAGAACACCTCAAAATTTAAATCACTCAATTATCTACCACAGATCTAACACAAAAGAATTAAAGCTACACTGCAAAAATCACAGGAAACTAAATAAGAAATAGATCTACTGGAAAAAAAATAAAGGGGTGGGCCAGATCTGGCCCAGATCCAGCCGTGCGGCGCAGACCCTGGCCCAACCAGCGGCCCACGCGCGAAGCGATGCGGTACTGGGTCATCTTCTTCCTCGACACGCACAGAAGCTCGAGGAGACGGGCAGGGAGCAGGGCGAGGACGGCGACGGCGACTCCGACGTCCCTGAAAGAAATGGTCCTGTCCATGAGATAGAGCAGAGGAAGGGGATCACGAGGGTGCAGAAATGGCGAAGAACGGTGGACGGAACTGATCGCGAGCTTCCTGGAAAGGTGGCGCCCGGTGAGGAAGAGGATGCAGATGGCCCGCTCGTTTCACGGCTTCACAGCTCGATTCCTTGGACGAGGATGGAGAGGACGACGCGGCGAAGCTTCCGGTGCTCTTCGATTTGCTCGGGGAGCCCTGGAGCGGCGGCGACGCGACGTCCATGGCTAGCTAGGGTTCGGAGCTCGTGGGGAGAAAAGAGAGAGAGAGAGAGAGAGGGAGGGAGCAGGTGGGGGACAATGGAGAGCAGAGGAGCGGCGGTGCTCTTCTTATCCACCTCGCAGGGGACAGGAGAGGGGGGGGGTCCGGGCGGCGAGCGGCGTCGAGCGGGGAACACGGCGCCGTGCCGTGCGGCCACTGGAGCTACAGGAAGAGGATGAGGATTTTGCAGAAAGCCCCTGGACTTCTTTTCCATTTACATCTAGGTCCTTTTCTGCTTCTTTTATTTCCTTTTTAAAAACCAGTAGCTTTTAGGGATTTAATTGAGGCACTAGATTCATTTCAAAAATTCTGAAATTATTCATGTAGGCTCCCATATACATGTAGAAGCTCCACAAAAATTGGTGTTTAAAAATAAAATGTTTTGAACCACATTTGTTCATAGGGTCTGAATATGGCATTTTTGGATAAAACCAATTTGACAAACTGAAATATCTTTGTAATTGGAAATTTGATATTTTGAGGAGAGAGTAATATGATAATGAGATGGTTATCATCTCATTCCTGGATTTTATAAGATAAAATAATTGTTATAACAAAATAGAGAAAAGGTAGAGTGGAAAATTAAATAAGATTACTTATTTTTAAATTGGGCTTTTTAATTCAAGTCTTTGAATATCTTTAGAGGTTTTGTTTTTGTTCAAGTCACATTCCAAATTTGTTATCGGTGGGTTTTCAACTTAACACTTAAGTACATTGGTGTAATTATTCACCCAAGCAAACAATAAAACAAGAATTACAATCAATATAACCATAAGTCCAACAAGCAAACAATCACAGCAAGATCAACACCACAAGAATTAATCATGCCACCATTTCCATAATTAACAATACTATATTGTGAAATAGTGACCACACCCAATTATGACAAGATGATGTTTAAGAAATGTCTCAACTCATAACTTAGTAGTTTTCAAAAAGGTTTGAGAAAGGAATTATGTGGGGTAACATATTTCCCACTAGTGTTATTTTCAAATGGAGTGAAAATCAGAGTTTATAAAATGGGAGTTGCATAAACATGCAAAATATCAAGGTTAAAAGATAGATAGGAGATAGCATATAGATCTCCATATTTTTGGGAACACATAGTTTTGGAAATACTTTTACTTTCTCAAGAGTGGGTAATTTGGTGGTTGCTAAACCAAGTATCATTGAAATGGAGTTGGCCAAAATGAGAATGGAAAAGATACATGGAATATTTTTCTTGTCAAGACATGATCACCAATGTTAAATATATTTTTATCTTAGTTAAGTTCTTAGGTTTATATTTAGTGGTCAAACAACTTCAACATCAAGTCTCACAAGGTCAAAACATAGCAATGGGAAGGAATCCACAACCATTAGTGAAACATTTCAAAAAGTTTTTGTTGGTTCTGAATTTTGGTCTTGTAAAACTAAGTTTTTCTTAGTTCCAAAATTTGGGATGTTACAGCAACGTGCTCGCGGCCCATTTGCGGCCCGTGCGGTTTTTTTTTCCACGGAACTGTTTTTTTCTTTTTCCCTGCTGGACAGATTTTCAAACGTTCAAAACTTTTGAACCGTAGCTCCGATTGGAGTGATTCAAATTTCTAAATTCCTATCTTTGCGAGATCTGTCAAATGGTATGGATTTCACATTTTTCCAGTAAAGTTTCTGGGTAGCATATATTGTGTGCAATACCACCCCGTCGACGCGGTATAGGGCTACCGGTGCCCGATTCCGCGACGTCTTCACTTCATCGACGAACCAGAGCACAACCACGTGACCCCGAGGCATGCTAACCACTTGCTATGAGCTCATGTCTAGTTTATCTTGTTATGTTTTGCTTGCTAGTCAATGTTGATGATCGTCGATGTGATTTCATGTGTATGCTTACATGCCATGTTTATTTCCGAGCATAGACAGCGGTGCCATGTTGCATGTTAAGTTGTCACATTACTATATAATTGCTTATTCGTACATCACCCCCATTCCGAGGCGATGGGCTGGAGGAACCACCACAGTCAAAGGAATGGGGTATATTACAACTGTGCGCCTCGCACTTGCGTGGCTTTGTTTGCTTCTTCTTCTTCGCCGAGGTGAGGAGCATACGAATGTCGTCTTATGATCCTCGGAGTTGGGGGCATTTGCCAAAAGAGTTATTTGCTTCTTCTCCGCCGTCAAACGTGGTTGGCATATGCCCGCCTGGACTACGACGCTTGGGACATTTGCTTTCCATTTGGTTCTTTTGCCAAGATTGCTGACACCACGTCGGGTTAATCCTTGAGTGGAATGGATGCTTTCTTTCTTATGAGTGCTTTTCGGTTCATTTTGGAGACTACATGCCCAACCAACTTTGGTAGTTGATCTGTGATGGCGCTGGTCGGAGGTATCTCTGCCACAGTCACCCGATCGACGCCAACAAACTGTGCTAACTTTTGTATTGATCTGCGATGGCGCTGGTCGGAGGTATCTCTGCCACAGTCACCCGGTCAATACAAACAAACTATTGCTTGAAATATTACGTTGCTAATGGCTGGTTGTTTGATGATATTATATTGATATTGTGATTGTTGTGTTGGACTAATCCTCTGTTGTTTGGACTTGTTATGATGAAACATGATTAAATGAAACACCCGTCCAAACATCGATAGGGTCAGTCCATAATGCCACTAATCTGAACATCGAAAGCACTGCCACTGTCGCTCATATGAGTGGGCCTTGGCCTACGTAACCTATTGAGCCTCCTTTGATGCTACCATTTTGGCAAGTCTAGTCGGTTACCTTTGTGGTCGGGGCTAGTCTTGTGAAGGTTCCGGAGCTAGGCGTCGCTCATCTGTTGGGGGCGTGCCGGATTCACTTCGTCATAAGACATAGAGTTGTGTCGGTAGCTATACAGGGAGTGTCTTGGTAGCGTGAACGGTCAGGTGAGTGTATCTTGCTGAGTTCGTCTTAGGGATGATATCCTAAAGTATCGGCTGAGTGTGGTGCACTTAGATGGGTGGCATCTGCAGCCTCTCGAGAGTGTCAAATCTGGATGTCTAGCCTTGTTCCAAGGTTATGGAACAACAGTTCAGTGTCGGTCACACTATTGTCTTTGTCGTGTCCGGAGGTTAAACATAAGTTCGGTTTGAAAGAAAGATGAATAACCTGATTTCATTAAATGAACAATAAGATGATGCAGGGAATGTTACTTGAGCTGTGGATGGTTACCGGGTTAGGGATGATGGTGTGATCGTTGGGAGCCTAGAGTTAGGCCTGAGCCAACATCAACCGTGCATGCCTAGAGTGGAATGATGAGGATAGTGGGCCTAGCAGTGATCACAGGTGTTGTTGTGTATTATTTGGTACCAACTGGTACACTCGTTTACTCGTCACAGGTAATCTCTTTGTATGATTGCCGGTGCACGATCCAACCCCACCTGGCTTGGACTCTGTACTGGTGATACCCCCGTTGCTTGCTCATGACATGTTTGGTTGTCAATGCCATGCTACTTTTATGTCATGTATCTAGTGTACACCTTGCCATGTTGTAGGATTTTTCTTCCAAGATATATCTTGTTGCATGATTGTTTGACTGTTTGTAGTGAGTGGCGATTCTTGATGAGTGCATACAAATGTACTCACGGGCCTTGTGATTGTGGCCAGATTTTGGCGAGGACTCAACTTCCACCTTAGCCAGAAGATGGAGCCAGAGCGTGCTAGGATCAGTAGCCCAGCCAGATACCTGTGGAGTGGAGCCGCTCCAAGCCGTTGCCTTAGCCGTCTTTCGCTGCCAGTTAAACTTTGTCCTGAGTCATGCTTGGCAAGTTATTTTGTAATACCTCGATGGCCTTGTAAACCATTTGTAGCACTTTTTGTGCCTGTTTGTGTAATGATTTCCGCTATGTTGCATTGTCGTAACGTGCGGCCAGATATCCTGGGCTGGCGCACGGGGCGACCGCCTCTCTGGAAATATGTGCCTGAGCGGGGTGCCACAGGCCCGCTTGGCTCTTCTCCACCCGCCAGCCAAGAACACCGGGTGCGGCCCATGGCCCGTGTTGCAAGCAGGCTGAAGCCCACGGCGCTCAGTTTCAAACCTGCTGTTCCCGCCCCGCGCATGACACAAGTCAAGATCCCAAGCATCTGCAGGAGATCATATCGCAGATCAGAGAACACATTGCTTCTCCTCTCTTGCCTCCGCCAGATGTGCAAGCGATCCGCAAGCGTAGGTACAAGTTTGTTCCGGAGAATGAGCGGAGGCGCGGTGCTAGGTTAGCTGTCAAGGCGCGCTCCCGGCCAGCTTCGGCAATCAAGAGGTCGCAGCAGTTGTTGATAACCCAGCTTGGCATTGCCCAGCCTGAAGAGAAGATTTTGGAAGACCACTTGGCGCAATATGCAGAGTTCTTCCAGGGACCAATGGCGTCCTCCCAGGTGCAAGCGCTTGCTTCGCTGTTTGGGCTCACGGTGCCCACCGCGGAGGAGGTGCCCGACATGGCCTGATCCATGTCCGGTGCTGTGCTGATCTGCAGATCTTTATCAATGGAGTGGATAAATCACACAATCGCGGTCTGGAACATCAGGGGTGTCAATGACATAAATAGGCATACGGCGGCTAGAAATCTTGCGGAGGATTGTAAGGCATCGGTTATTTGCCTAGTAGAATCGAAAGTTGAGGTTGTAGATCATTTCCTAATAATGAAAATGTTGGGACCGCGGTACGATGGCTTCTTTCACTTGCCCGCGGTGGGCACTGCTGGGGGCATTATTGTGGCATGGCAGTCTTGCCTTGTCTCAGTCGCTTACCCGCGGGTGGATACGTTCTCGCTCACAGCTTTCTTCTTGTTTGTGGATGGAGGAGAATGGTGGCACACTACGGTGTACGGCCCGAATTATGATGCCTGCAAGCTTGATTTCCTGGAGGAGTTGCGAGAAATTCGTACTTGCTGCAACGGGATGTGGACGGTAGCTAGTGATTTTAACTTGATAGTCGAAGGAACGGACAAGAATCAAGGGGTCATTAATCGCAGGATGATGGGGCGGTTCAGGCGTTTGCTGAATCAGGTGGAGCTGTCGGAAGCCCCCCTCACTGGATGCAGGTTCACATGGTTGAATGAACGAGCCACGCCGACGTTGGTCAAGCTTGATAGGTGGTTCCATTCCTCCGACTGGAATGCCTGCTACTCCAACAGCTTGCTTCAGGCACTGTCAACTAATATCTCGGATCACTGCACCATTATGCTCTCTACGAATGTGTGCTTCCACACCAAACGTAGATTTCATTTCGAAAGCTTCTGGCCGTCCCAGCCAGGTTTCTCGGAGGTGGTGGCTACCACTTGGGCACAAGACACCGTTGACAGAGACCCGCTGCTGGTGCTTGACACCAAGCTTCATGCCACTGGACGTGTGCTGGTCTCGTGGGGGCAGAAAAGGGTAGGCAATGTCAAGCGGCAACTGCTCCTTCAAACGAGATCATCTTTCAGTTGGATAAGGCACAGGAACAGCGGCAACTCACATGGGAGGAAAGCTGGCTTAGGAAGCAGCTCAAGAGGAAAATTCTTGGTCTTGCCTCGCTCCAACGTACGATGGCACAACAGTGCTCGCGGCTCATCTGGTTGCAGGAGGGAGACGCTAATACGAGCTATTTCCATGTACATGCGAGTAACCGGCGCCGAAAAAACCATTTGTTCAAGTTGAGAAGGGGAGAGGTAGAAGCAACAACGCAAGAGGGCATGAATGAGATTGCGACTGGCTTCTTCCAGCAGCTGATTGGTACTCCACAGCCAAGACCTGCAACGCTGAACTTAAACAACCTTCACTTCCCCAATGTGGAGCTGTCGGATTTAGAGCGGGATTTCACTGAAGCAGAAATTTGGGAGGCAATCAAGAGCTTGCCGCCTGTAGGCGCCAGGGCCTGACGGTTTTTCACTGAGATTCTATCATGTGTGGTGGAGTATTATCAAGGAGGACTTCATGCGGGCGATTATGCATCTGACGAAGTGCGACTGGCGCAGTTTTAGATCACTGAACACTGCATTCATCACGCTGCTCCCAAAGAAAGTTGCTGCGGTGGATATCGCTGATTTTAGGCCAATTAGCCTGCTTCATAGTGTGGCCAAGATTTTCTCAAAAGCGTTATCCAACCGCCTTGCTCCGAAGCTGAATGATCTCATTGCCACAAATCAGAGTGCCTATATTAGGGGGCGCACGATCCAGGACAACTTCATGTTGGTAAATCAGTCGCTCAAAACTTTCCATCAGAGAAACACACCGGCTATTTTCCTGAAGCTCGATATCGCACGTGCACTCGACTCCCTCTCGTGGCCGTTCCTCCTCGAAGTTCTGCGTAGGAGAGGCTTTGGCCCCAACTTCTGTATGTGGGTGGCGGCGATGCTCGCGACGGCAAACACGAGGATCCTGGTTAACGGCTTCCCCGGCGAGCAGATTTTTCATGCGCGTGGCATCCGGCAGGGTGATCCGGCGTCACCCCAATTTTTCATCATGATAATGGACGTGTTGACTGCGGTGTTTGCAAAAGCAGAGGAGGCCGGAATCTTTGAGCCATTGAACAGATGGGGAATTCAGCACAGGCTTGATCTATGCCGATGATGTAGCCATGTTCATAAGGCCCAGGGAGGAAGAGCTTATCGCGACATGGCAGTTGCTCCACTGCTTTGGGGAGGCGTTGGGTCTGGTAACGAACATGGAGAAGAGTGCTATTATGCCGGTCAGATGTGAAGAGTCAGTCACCGAGGAGCTGCGACCGTCATTCCCATGCCAGATTGCTCCGTTCTCGTGCAGATACTTGGGTTTGCCGCTCTCGCCCAGAGCCTTGGGCAAGATCGACTGGCAGCCACTACTGGACGAGCTGGCCCGGCGCCTGGCTACCTGGCGCACGACAATGTTGACAGAGGGAGGGCGCATCGTCCTCATTGCGTCGGTGCTGATGATGCTTTCAGTATATCACATGTTATCCTTGGACTTGCCGCCCTGGGTCATTACGACCATTAACAAGATATGTCGCCATTTTTTCTGGAAGGGATCAGACGATTGCAAAGGAGGTCATTGCAAGGTAGCTTGGGTACAGGTGTGTAAACCTAAAGAACTTGGTGGGCTGGGGTTTCACAACCTTCGGGCGTTAAATGACGCATTGCGTATCAGATGGAGATGGTTGGAGAAAGTGGGGCCGCTAAGAGCTTGGAGTGGCCTAAGTTTCAAGCTGTCGAAGGAGGCAGAGGCTATGAGCATTGCTGCAATAGAATGCACTGTAGGAAACGGTTTGCAGACGGTTTTTTGGAGGGATCGGTGGCTCAATGGAATTTGGCCCCTGACTTGTTGGAGTTCGTCAAGCCAGAGAGCGCCTTACAGATGACTGTTCATGAGGCCCTTACTAACAATCAGTGGATCACAAGGATTCAGGGCACGCTGTCGGTACCTGCTATTGTGCAGTTCATCCAGCTATGGCAGGAAATTCAGTTAGCACCTCCTTTGACAGCGGAACCAGATAGTTTCAGGTGGACTCTGTCCACTAATGGTTCTTACTCTGCTCGTTCGGCTTATAATGGATATCTCCTGGGAGCGACACAAGCGGAGTATGCAGATTTGCTCTGGGATAGTTGGGCCCCTCTGAAGGAGAATTTTTTCATGTGGCTTGCGTTTCGCAACCGGTGCTGGACAGGAGTGACGCTGGCGGCAAAAGGACTGCAAGGGCCGGCCAAGTGTTTGCTCTGCGATCAGTGCGCGGAAACGTTGGATCACCTCTTGGTTCAGTGCCCAACATCTAGGTCCATTTGGTTTCAGGTTCTGACAGCGGCAGGTTTTGGCAGTTCATGCCGCGAGGTGACTCGACGCTGCGCGAGTGGTGGCAAAGCCTTCAGGCCTGTCGGCCTAAGCATAGAAGGAAGGAGATGGCGTCTCTTGCCATTGCTTGCTGCCGGAGGTTGTGGTTAGAGCGGAACGACCGGAATTTTGAGCGTAAATAGTCCACGGAGGAGGTTTTAGTCCGTAGGATTAGGGATGAGTTTCAGCTATGGGTTTTAGCTAGGCAGCCTGCGGAGAGGCATGAGGAGTAGGCTGTAGTTGAGCGCGGTTTGAGCGGGCAGTGCGGCTCCTTTGTTGTAATCTGTAAACTCTCTCTCTTCTCTTAATGTCATGACATGCAAATCTTTTGCATGTTCTTGAAAAAAAGAGAACGAGTCCTGGCCACACTGGGTGTCGTGCAGCAAGGAAGAATAAAGCCTACCGACATCAGGTTCATCCACACCGTGTGTCGTGAGATATGTTGCATATCTGAAATCTGATTTCCATAACTGGAATTAAAATGCTCCTAGATAGAGGCTTTGTGTATAATTTGGTGAATGAATTATTGATTCAAGAGAGTTTGTTATATCTGGCAGTATACAGGTGGTGCCTTGGCTAGGTGGTGAAGCCCAAACTGAATAAAACTATGTACATCAAGAATGACCTCACGATGAGGTTCAAGAAGAGGGAGCAATAACACATCCTGAGTTCGAGAAATATAGGTAAACATTCGAACCATTGTTACAATAGATGCATGCCCACTGCTTCCAGGAACTTTGCAACACCGGAGGTATCCGGTCCTTCACAATTTTGCGTTTGCCATTCTCTAGCCTACACTAAAATTGATCTCCTTCGTTAGTGCTCACATGCTAAAAATATTTAGTGCTTCAATGATAAAGCAACCCAAAGCAACTTTTCTATGTTATTTTGTCCAGTTCGTAAAATAAGGGATGCTTGGTTATATAAATCCATTTTTTCTAACATTGTCTCGCGAAGGTTGTCATGTATAATCAAGATTGTATTGAGCACTTAACTACAATTCAATAGAAATGTAATATGTATAGTGGGTTATCTATCTAAGAACCTGAACCAAATAAATGGTTATAAGAACATGTACTAACACCATCTTATGTGCATGGACCTGGCCTATTGGTACATATTTCCAAATAAATGGTTATGAGAACCTGATTGGTGTAATCATCTTATGTGCATGGAAATTATGGCCATTCCCTTCTTTGTGCCAACTATTTGATGTGTGCGTGGAAATTATTTAGGCATGTGTGCATGCTTCTATTTGACGATCAAGCTTTGTTGATCAGGTCATCAATCAATGGAGAAATTAAATTATGTGTCATGTATGAGTTGCCGGGACAGTGATGTGGTAACTGGTGATTTTCAACTCCGCAGTTCAGTTTCTCATTGGTAGTAAAATCTTGGAATAACGGTTACTGAATCATTGCATCATATCATTAGATGTCTCATTATTTTCTTTTCTAATATACATATCTTTGTTGTTCATTATTAAGGAACTAAGAGGAGCTGAGCAAGAAGAAAAAGACGAGGAAGAAGAGATGATAGAGATTGTAATATTGGGTCATCTTTGAGCTTTGGAAATGAATACTACTATCAATTACCTCCATTCCTAAATATAAGATATACATGTTTTATCGTGTAGGTTCGCTTATTTTGCTTCGTATGTAGTACAGGTTAAAATATCCAAAACAGTTTATAATTTGGAATGAAGGAATAATTTGGAATGAAGGGAGTAACACTGATGATATCCAGTAAACCTACAAGACTTGTAGTATGTTGTTGGAAGGTGCTCACTTAACACACATATTATGGGCTCCTCATTTGTGTCGAATTTCAATGATGACTCGATATACAAGGAGCTATTAAGTGTCTGGTATATTATTGTAGTTACTTATCTGAATGGAATTCAATGCATCATGTGACTTTGTGTGGACACTAAAAATTGATAGATGTTGGATGGTTAATTGTCATATACATTTCTTGGATGTTCTGTTTTGAGGGGGACATGTCAAGTGGAGAAGGGTATGATAGGAAGACAAAACGTTCTCTTCTTTGAAGGTAGGGTTAAGCAAGACTGCAAGAGGAGGGTAAAGTTGTTGTTAGGTGACACGTGCAAGAATTAGTGAAATAAGATGACAATAGATATGTATTTATACGTCCGTAGCAACGCACGGGCATTCAACTAGTACATGTTAATTAGCTTGTTTGTTGCTGCTTTCATTATGTCTATGTGCTGGTAACCTCACCAAATTTGAATAGGGGTGAGTGGATCAGTTTTGTTGTGCCTACGACATGCATTCTGCACGCAGCCAAACAACGTATGGTCGCATGTGCAGAGCCGAAAACAGAAACACACGCAGCCAAACGATGGGCCAAAACTGACTCGTTTTCAGCTGGGGCTACCAAACAACTCACACAACATGGCCCAAAGTCTGTTGTAGCCCAGCAGTGTCCTCCACAGCCTGCCCCTACACAGCGCCGAAATGGAAACGGGAACCAAACGCGCCCCAAGACTTTTTCTTGTGCAGCATCGTAGCAATGCACTTTCATTGTACGCAGAGCAAGTGTTCCATGTTTGTGACTTGTTATATTGCGGTTGTAAACCGGATAGGCGTGGAAACCGCAAATGGAGCCCGAGATATATGGGTCCCTTTTTTAAAAAAAGAATTTGAAATCAGAATTTAATTCTAAAAAAATGAAACAAAAATTCTAAGTGTACATAATGTCGAAAGCTATCAGCCTGCAAAAGTTCAGTGCGAAATTCGTATTGTTTTAGCCTACACAAAATGACAAATTTTAAAAAACTCAACCTTTTCAAATTGTGTACTGTTCACAGATCTAGATCCACCCATTTGCCATCTTTTCCCTGCCCAAAATATAACGAACTTCGGATTGAAATTGTGCATACATGTAGATTATTATATTATTATCTACATCTAGATTTTTTAATGATTTTTTAAAACTTGAAAATGCGAATTTTGAACATTTGAAATACAGAACACCATGGAGCTCGGCCTCCAAAACGTGTCACTAGGATAGGCGGATACTCTCAATTATTTCCAAGAATCCATGGAGTGTATCAATTCTTTGAGAGGAAATGCATGCGCATCCACAGCATCATCACCATGGATTCAGGGCATTGTTCTTCTTTGCAATTGTTCGTCCTCAGGACCACCCATAGCAACGGATGGAGAATGATTAGCGTGCCTCGCGCGGATGGGGCTTTGGCTAGCACCGCATCGCACTTCAGCAGCCTGCAATGATTGAGGCCGGGGCTCACATATTCTTCCACCCTATGGATCGAAGCATTGATGTATGGGTGTCTCGCAAAAGATAAACATGTGCGCAGCTAGAATTTAAGTATAACCGACGTCTCTTAAATCAGCATGGTCGATGGCGAGACTTGACATGATAGATGTTTGGTGTTTGCCACGCGAGAGAGCCTCTCAGAGCATCTCAAGTGGAGCCCCCAAATCCGGCTCAAACTGCATCGGACGCGTCCGTGGACAGTGACCGGACACCCACAAAAGTGGCCTCCTCCAACCATGTACCCCAAAATCTCTCCAAATTGTGGGGTCACTTGCATGTGATTGGTGGAGAAGGAGAGAAGGATCAATGAAGGACAAAAGAAAAGAAAACAAAGGAAAAGTTGTCCGCCCGAACGCGTCCGGTCGCCCCCAAACGCTCCCCACATATGGGGTGGGTTTGGGGGTTGCCGGACAGCCCGGACCTATGGGAGTGTTTGGAGACCATAGTTGGGTGCATGTTTTTACTTCAAATCTTGTCCAGGCTGTCCGCCCGAACGTTTGGGGGCGGTTTGGCAACTCCGCTTGGAGATGCTCTCATTGCGCTAGTTAAAATGCCGTCCCTAGGACAATTCATCCGCTTACTTCACTACAGTCTACAAGGGTAATAAACAAGTCTGGAGGACAATGTGCAACAGGCTTTGAGTTAGGATTAGTCTTTGTTTAAGAAAGAACTACAGAAATACTAGCTCACTGGAACGCATGAATCGACCCACAAGTAGGACACGCAGGTTGTCACGAGCAAGGCACTTATCAGTTGTCACCAAAGGAGCAATTAGTAACCCCCTAATAAGTAACTACTCTACGAGTACTAACAAAATGCACGTGACTAGTATGTAAAGCAGACAGATTCCTTGTTGAGGCGTTCGCTTGAGCACAGACTTTTTGCTTTACACTTTGTCTATGGGACCTCTGTCCTCTTCTGTTTTATCCACGAGCATAGGCATTCCTCTTTTTTTGATAGTGGAATTTCCCAGCGTGCGAAACATCGCAAATTACAGAAAGAAGTACATACGCACGCCGAAGAACAAAGAAGAAAGAAACTCGGCACAACAGCGACAACGCCAAGAAGAATCTGGAGCCTTGACCGCTGATCCACCGCACCACCTGCTAGCAACCTCTTCGTCGCCGGAGAGGAAGCCCAGGCCGCCGCCACGCCCCGGAGAGAGAGCACCCCCACTCTTGTAGAAAACCGCATGAGCCGTCCGCCGCAGGCGACGAAACCGAGCACGTTGAACACGCACGGCCATGGCGCTTCCTCCCCGCTTCCGCCCATCTTCCAACAACCCTGCACTGAGCATGACCTTCTCTTTGCCGAAGCCGTCGCCGAGAAACCAAGCACGCCATGAAACTCCCCCCCGCCACCACGGCAAGCCAGGACACGACGAAACAAGGTCTTCAGAAACCAGAGCAAGCTGAACCATGCGCTCGGCCGGAGAAGGCAGAGCAGCACTCGAAAAGCCGGCGAGCACCTCCGAGAACCACAAGATGAAGCTCCTGTACAGACGACCAGGACGGCCGCACCACCCCCAGATCCTCCACAGCAGGGCCAGAGCCCACCCTGCCATGACGAAGAGAAGAACAGGGAACAAAAGCTCAACGCGAAGCACGCCACCTCCGCAACGGCGAGCACGCAGAGCACCTCCAACAGACCACCTCACAAGCCCCCAAACGCCGCAGGAAGAGACGGCGAAACGACGGCACCGGGGCCAGAGGATGGGATCCCCAACACGCGCGGTCGGCAACGCCTTGCCAACCACCCGCAGGGATACAAGGCTCACAGGATCCGGCGACCCAGGAGCAGCAAAAGCCAGAAGCTCCCCGACGAGGTCCCAGCGGACGACGGCGTAGGGGAAGGAACCTCGGCACCCATATCCTCACCGGCAACGCCTCCACCTCCCCAGCGCCGCCGGCAGGAAAACCTAACAGCAAAGCTAACCCTAGCCTACTGTACACTACTCCGCCCGGCCAGATCGACGTCTCAACCCCTCCCGGCGACGGCCAAGGCCGTCCGGAGAGGAGGGAGACGTGGATCTGGCCGGAGGAAAGCTGGGCGCGGTGGTCGCGTGAAGATTCGCCTCCTGTCTCCTGTAGCAGGGGATAGGAACGAAGAGAGCTGTTCCAGGTACAGCATAGGCATTCCTCATTCCCGCAAACCATATTTTCATATAAATTAGACGAGTTTGACGAAGAAACACGTGATATATGAGACTGGCATATTTTTTTAAAGAAGAGGCGCCTGTGGCGGGCCCGGAAGCGCCTGCAGCGTGCCCAGCTCGGATCGAGTAGTGTTTCAAGGAAACGCTACTCTTGCTTCCTTGTTACTATAGTTTTCACCCTGAAATGTCACACATTGGACACATTTCACACTGAACTTTAAAACCGGATAATTTCAACCATGAACTTTACAATACCAGACAAATAACCCCATGGTACTGGTTTTGGACGATTTTGGGTGGTCTTGAGTACAATTTGGGTGGTTTTGGACGTTGACGTGGCGGTGATGTGGCACTCGTCCCCACTTCTAGTCTATTCAGGCAAACGTTGACTTGGGTCACCACCACTGCCCCTCTCCTTCCCGGCCGCCGCTTCGTGGCCTACACTGCCTCCTCATCGTCTCCGATGGAATCCCCAAATTCGAGAGAACGCCGGCGGGAATCCCCTTACGCCGCAGCCGACCCGTGCACTCCTGAAGAGATTCCGTTTGCCTCCATCCCATTCTCACGACGGATTTTCAGTGGCTCGATGGTGGCGACGGAGCGATAAGGTATGGCGAGGACTCCGTTGTACTAGTCTTGGATGTTGTTCGAGCGACCGATTTGCTCTTCTTCCCTGACGCCGTTGTCCACGTGCTAGGAAGACGAGAGGAGGACCGTGCTGCTCGGAAACGAGCTCGACACGGGCGCGGCCATACCGGACATGCGAGAGCGGACAACGGAGTCGGTACCGAGAAGGGGACGGAGGGGGACGACTCAGAAAGAAGGAGGAGATCACCGGGAGGGGGCTGGAAAGAGTGGATCGAGCTCGTCGGAGACTAGAGACGCTGGAAATCGAAGATCTGCCGCCGGTGGTCGTCGTGGACGTCGTCGAAGAAGCCGACTCGTGCGGCGATCCCGGCTCGATACCTTGAGAGTGCGCGTAGAGGACGACGTGGCAGTTCTATTACCGCGCTCAGATAGGCGAGCGGGCTCCGTGGCGGCCGGGCGGTGAAGCTCCAAGTTTCAGTCATGGAGGCTCTCGGGAGGAGGAAGAAAGAGAGGTGGAAGGAGAGAGAGATGGCAGCGGCGCAGAGAGGAAGGTCAGGGGGTCAATCAAGTTTCACGTCGCCGACCTCCGTCCTCCGGCACGCCGCCGACGAGGTGTTCCCGCCGGCCTTCGACCTCCTCTACGGCGGTGGTTAAGACACACCCGTTATTTCCTTCACTCAACGACACGTCATCGCCATGTCAACGCCACGTCATCTTGCAAAACCACCGAAATTGTCCAAAACCAGCTCATGGGGTGATTTATCCGGTTTTGTAAAGTTCAAGGTTGAAATCATCCGGTTTTAAAGTTTAAGATGAAATGTGTCCAATGTGTGACATTTCAGAGTAAAAATTATACTTAATCTTTTACTTTAAACCATCAGGCCATGGACATCCCCAAAGATCACGGCATCATATTTGTGCAAAGCGTAAAATATCACACACACAGATGCACTAATGCACACAAAATATATTGCTTCATACTCCCTCAATTTTTTAATATAAGATGTTTTAGATTTTATCCACATTCACATGAATACAAATGTATGTAGACACATTTTAGTTTATGTGTTCACTCATTTTAGTGTGCATATAGACAACCTGTGTACCATCTAAAACATTTTATATTAAAAAACCGAGGAAATACTATGAAATACTTCTACTCCAAGCCTCCAAAGTTTTCCATACACGAAGACCGAAAAATCTCACGCCTGCTCACCCTCAAAGACATTCAAAAATCCCATCCCTTCTCTCGGAAGGAAGCAGGAATCATTCCACTGACAAAGGACCTACCACTACCCTCTGCGCCCTGGCCCCACAACCCGGACTTTCGCAGGCCATCGCACTTTTTTCATTAAAAAAATGCTAAGTCTTCACAAAACACGTCCTCAAAAGTCCCGCACGGCCCACTGGACTACGGTCCGCCGTATGGGCCATGACATGGCCCACTCCATCCCAACCCCTATATAAACCCCTCACGCCATTTGGTACCACCACTCACCCCTACCACATCTACTGGGATTTCACTGGCAGCCATGGCCCACAAGCACCACAGCCTCCTCGCCCTCGCCTTCGTCCTGCTCCTCGCTGTGGCTGGCGCCGGCGCGGCCACGCCACGGCAGCTGTTCCTCGTCACGCAGGCGCCCGTGACGCTCACCAACCACCACGGCCAGCTGCTCACCGGCAACTACTCCGTCAACCTGCTCTGGTACGGCCGCTTCACCCCGGCGCAGCGCGCCACGGTGGCCGACTTCGTGGCGTCCCTCTCCTCCCCGGCGCCCGCGCCGTCCGTCGGCTCGTGGTGGGCGACCACCGCGCGGTACCACCCGGGCGCGGCGCGGCTCGCTCTCGGCCGCCAGGTGCTCGACCCGGCGCTCTCCCTCGGCAGGCGGCTGTCGGAGACCGACCTGGCGTCCCTCGCGGCGCGCCTCTCCCCGCACCGCGGCTCGGTCGCCGTCGTTATCACGGCGCCCGACGTCCTCGTGGACGGCTTCTGCCTCTCCCACTGCGGCCTCCACGCCTCGGCCACCGCCGCACCCGCGAAGGGAATCCGCGGCGCCGCCACCCGCGGGCGCCGCCGGTTCGCGTACGTCTGGGTCGGCGACTCGGCGGAGCAGTGCGCCGGGGAGTGCGCGTGGCCGTTCCACCAGCCGACGTACGGCCCGCAGGCGCCGCCGCTGGTGGCCCCGAACGCGGACGTGGGGATGGACGGCGTGGTGATCAACCTCGCCACGCTGCTCGCCGGGGCCGTGACGAACCCGTACGGCGGCGGGTACTTCCAGGGCCCCGCCGAGGCACCGCTGGAAGCAGTGACGGCCTGCACCGGGGTCTTCGGCGCCGGCGCCTACCCGGGGTACCCCGGGCAGCTGCCCGTCGACGCCGCAACGGGGGCCAGCTACAACGCCGTGGGGTCGCCGGCCGGCGGTTCTTGCTCCCGGCAATGTGGGACCCCAAGACCTCGCAGTGCTCTACGCTTGTTTAGGCAGCACATCAGGATTCGGGACGCGTTGGTGGAAGTAATAATCGAGATGCATGGTCGGACGAACTGGCGGTGGATTAGTGTAAGTAAGGTTGGGAGGTGAGAGTGTGAGACTAGAGATCGAGAGTGTCTCTCTATGTTCGTGTGAAGCTGTCCTTGCCTTTGTTTTTGTAAATATTTCGTGGTCAGAATCAAAAAGAAAATTGTAGTGGGCGTCTGTACTAAAAGTCTAAAACCAGGCTTTAATCATCGTGTTCTGTACTGTGGCATTGTTCCTCGCGATCTTTCTTGGCTAGTGGTATGATTTATCTCGTTTTGGACAGTCGTGATTAAGATCGATCGAACCAGAGCAATGTACTCTGCTTTAGCTTGCAGAGGAGCGAGGATAGCTTTTTTTTTTTTTGAAACCGATGCGAGGAGAGCATCGAGAGAGGCATATCATGCCTATAGAGATGAGGCCATTCTATACAGTGAACATCGAGTTGCCCCATAGTTTGCTACAGTAGATTATACACTACTCCCGCTTACTCGTGTTCCCCATAGCACATTTCGATGCGAATGGAAGTTGTGAATTGTATGTGATTACTAGAGCGGCCTCCCGGCTATCCCATGCCCCTTCCACCCTCGCTCCCTTGACCCTGCGTCGTCTTCCTAGGGCCGCTCAGGGGAGATACCTTCTAGAGCCGTTGAGCCCTCACACACTCCCCTTGCCGTCGCTATCGCGGGCTTCGGCCGTGGTGGCGGCGGGCCCGATCCCAATGGGACGGGGTCCTCGACGGTCTCCTACAGGAGCAGCGGAGATGGGAGCCGGCCCCTCACACACTCCCCTTGTCGTCGCTACCGCGTGCTTCTGCCGTGGTGGCGGTGGGCCCGATCCCAATGGAACGGGGTCCTCGGCGGTCTCATGCAGGAGCAACGGAGATGGGAGCCGGGCGGTTGCCCAGGTGGAGCCGATGGCAGTGGCGGACGACGCCCCGGCTCTGGCTCCCTCGTGCAGGCCTTGGCGCAAGCGAGACTCGACCTCCTTCCTCGGTGACGTGTTGTGAGCTCCGCGAGCTTGGTTCGCTGCTGGTGGAGGCGGACGATCTGCAGCTGTGGGACGACAGATCTTCTTGAGGCAGAAAGGCGGCACGAGTCAGCATGAGGTGCTCCCTCCTCGGTGGTTCTATGCTCGCGACGGATCTGGGAGGCAAGGCAGTCGACTGGTGAAAGCTGGGCTCTGATACGGTCGGGGCAGACGATGAAGGCGTCAGCGGGCGTTGTTGCCTTGTTTAAGGGGTCATTGATGCGACTCTCTAGCCTCCCATCCGATGCTCCAGGGGAAACCCTAGATCTACGGATCGGACGATGACGACACTTCGGTGTTGTTGTCCGCCTTGGTGGCATTTTGGAGCACATTTCAGGTTGGAGGGATCTGGAAGTGAAGCGGTGTTGCATCGACGACGACGAGTCTCCGCGGGCATGGCGGAGCGGGGTCTTGGCATCAGACGCATATTGATGCACGCGCGCAGGGCGGTGGCGTTGTCTAGCTACGTGGCGGCGTCGATGGCTGGTCTGGCGAGGTTTTTTTTTGCTCCGATTTACGTCCTGGAGATGGGTTCGGATGATGGCGACTTCCGGAGAATGGGTACAGGGCACTATCTCCGAATTTAGCGATAGTTGTGGCCGGAGCATAAGGCCTCGTTTGTGGTCTCTCATTCTGCTAGTAGTTGGTGCTTGTTTAGGTGATTCGGTTTATACGATTGTTGCAAGGCTTTTCGCAAGTCTCTATTTAATAAATGAAATAAAGCAGCCATATGCATCTTTTCATACCCATTTCCCAAAAAAGAGAAAGAAAAGAAAAACCAGGTGCGTTATCAACATTTTTGGATGAAGATTTCATGACGCACAATCGTGCAGTTAGGAAATGTGAAAACTGCGCACAACGATCTGATGACGATGAGCAGTAAAACATTTTGTTTGGTCCATAGCTTGGTAGAGAAGGAGGAACGAGATGTGTGCACGCGCGAATGAGCACTGGCGTGAAGAGATGGGCCCATAGTTTGGGCAGTAGGCGTAGGCGTAGGCGTAGGCGTATGGCGCAAGCGAGAGGAGAGGGAAAAAAGCGTAGGGTAGGTCAGGAGGGAATCCAGGATAAGCTCGCAGGAGCACAGTGCCAGTGACTCAGCCATCCTTCGTCGCTGACGCCTGCTGTGCTGCGGCGTTCAGAAAGACTTGAAGGGCACGGTACGGAATCGCTGCACGGACCTGGCCCATCGCCATCGATCGGAATCGGATGTGACCCCTTCTGAGCGTGGGCGCCAAACCCGTGCTGCTAATCATGTCTCGTCGGCTCGTCGCGTGGGGGCGCGCGCAGCACGGCGGTGAGTGCGTGATTGACATCCGCAAGCCTGCGGCGACGCATAGATGACACGATTGTGTGAGTTGAAGTTTATATGAAGACGGAGCTCGGTATTTTAAAAATTCAAATTTGCATGTTGAAGTTTTAAAGAAATCACAAAAATATGTAGATGCAGATTTCGAAATTTTTAAAAATACCGAGCTCCATTAGGCCTCCAAATGCACTTTCCGGAGTAATCGTTGATACACAAAAGGAAGTGATACTCGCAGCAGCGGGGAACGGAAAGAGCGAAACGCACCGTCTCCATCGGTGTCCACCACGTGTCTCTCCATCAATTTAGTGGGTTTCGGACACGAAAATCGTCTCTAGGTGCGTCATCCATCGGTTCGGACGAACCCACATCGACACGACAGTGAGATAAACGTCGGTGGCCGTCAAATTCTCCACTCCCCTTCCACATTGCCGCTCGCCAAAACATTGCCAAATTCTCCCCTCTACCCTCCCTCGTGCCGATGATCCGCAAATCATATCTCTCCTTCGACGTCGTCTATGCCCATCCTTCTGCGGATCCACACATCTCGTCCTATGCCGTCGCCGCCGGTTATAACACAGAGGACCCTTGAGGTGAAACATGAGTGGGGGGCCTATCATGGAATGAGAAGGCCCGTTAGTCTTACTTGAATTCATATGTATTATTGACATGTGTATTATTTTTCTTAGTTGTGGGACGCTCTAAATGATGTACCAAAGTTGCAACAAGAACAAACTTTAAATTGATGCAGTGTTGAACAAAGTTTAAAAAATGACCAAAGTGGACAACCCTTCCTAACTCTATGGGAGTCAAACGGCGGCGGCCAACGACGCCGATCCAAGCAAAAATCGTGAGAGCATCTCCACCGGGGGCCTCCAATTGACCCTCCAAAGGCCATTGGGGTCGAACGCCAAAAACGGCCACCAGCGGCACCCTCCAAAGGGTCGGCCGAGCAAATTCGTGTCCGGCACCCCCGAAAGGGCCACAAGTTTGGAGCCCCTCTCGGGGGTGAAGGACATGGGGCGGACTTGGCCTCTGACCTCTGACAGGGGTGGCCCGCCCGTCATTACCCACAGGCCGCCGTGCCCGTGTTAATGAGGGTGCGTAGGAGGCCGTTTCGCTGTGTTAATGAGGGGCGCAGTCGCGGGCGGTCTCCGAGACGACGCGACGGGAGGCGAGGCGACTACACGGCGGCAGGCGCCTGTCACCACGCGTAGCATTAACGCCGGCAACAGCGTGCACGACAGTCCACGCGCCGGCGTCCACGCAATGCATATACACCGGCGTGGATGCTCGCGCACCGCTCATCTCCCTCGCCGCGCCCATAAAAAGGCCACTCGCCGCGCCCTCATCGCCGCACTCACTCTCTTCGCCTGCTTTCCACATCCCCCTCTTCCACCTCCGTCGCCGCACCCAACTCCGTCACCGCGCAATGGCGCACAACGACGAGGCGGGCAACAGCCGCAGCGGGCGCACCATCGACACCGAGGAGGCGTGGGAACTGTTCTGGTACGAGCTGCTCGTCCCGCCGGATTCCTGCCTCCCCAAGAACTGGGCGACGTCGTTCAACGGCGGGCTCCCAATTCCTCCGCTGCCGGTGACGTCGGACCAGATCGCGCGCGCCATCGCCCGGAACCGGACCTGGCTCACAAGGGAGGAGCGCGCCGACCCGGAGTACGACGACAACAACTGGGCGGCGTGGATGGCGCGCTTCCAGCGGGAGCGCCGAGAGGCGGAGTCGTTCTACGACGGCCGCACGCCGCTGGAACGCGCAGGGGCGACACGACTGGTGGGAGCGGACTGGCCACACGGTCGCTTCGGCCATCGAGGCCGCCCGCCGGCAGCCGCAACGGGGAACCTACCCCATTTCGGTTGATGCCGCTGCCATCACGACGTCGCGTCGTCGCTTCTCCAGGGTGAAGGAGGAGCGGCGATCATCCGAGACTATACCTGGGCATGGGCATCCCGGCCGAGGCCCGGCCCGAAATTCTCGGGCTTGGGCCTGAATTTTAGGCCCAACAGCTGCAATGGGCCGGGCCTGGGCTTTGCGTTTTGGCCATTTAGTTAAGAAGCCCGGCCCGCGGCCCGGCGGGTTTTCGGGCTTTTTGGCCGGGCCGGGCTTGGCCCTGAGTTTTCCGTGTCGGGATTTTCTAGGCCCGAAGCCCGGCCCGGCCCGAGACATGGCCAGGTATGGCCGAGACCGAGCCCCATCCCTACCATGCGGCCGCCTCTACTTGCGCCGCCCAGGACGCCGCCGTCGGAGGTCCCGCGGGGTACGACGTGCCGTCCCCGCTGTGGAACGAGCACGACGGCGACACGACCGGGTTCCTGGCGGTGCTCGCCGACTCGGTGGCCACCATCGAGCGCGACATCCCCGGGTACATGGCCACCATGGCCACCTCGGTGGCAACGGCGGCCGCCTGCAGCCGTTCGACGCACCGCCAAGACGGCGCGTCCACCAGCCGTGCCGCCTCCTCCTCCACCTACGTGGTGGTGGTCGACGAAGACGACGGCGACGCGTGGCTGGACGCCGACGACGACGAGTAGGCTAGGATTATGGCGCCTAGGCCGCCCTATTTCAAATTTTCTTTCGAAATATTTGTAATATATAGAAATATGAATGAAATTTGAATCCTTTCAGTTTTTTTGGAATCAATTTGAACGCCGCAAGGTGTTCGATCCGTTGCTCGCCGTTGGGGGCGGCCCCTTTGGGGGGCGCTGCTATGGGCTGCACCGTTCACTTGGGCGGACATGTGTCCAACACCCCGCAATTGAGCCTAATTGGGGTGCCGGACACCCCATTGGAGCCCCCGTTGGAGATGCTCTGAGACCGTTGATTTAAAAGGGTCGATGCCCTCGGCGGGGTCGGAACACCCAACCAGGACAAAAGAAAAGGCCCTGGGAAGGCGATATCATTTTTGTGCGATATTTGTCACAAAAAATATACGTAATAACTTTGTTTGAATGTGAATCCGACGGTACAGTTTTTTTATAGCAAATAACACATATTTAGTTGGTGACATTTATGGTCAAAGTAATTCCCAAACAGTTCTCACTTCACTAGAAGAGGTAGGCGCGCTTTGCCGCGCCCGTTTGTAGAGTGGTAAAAAATAAAAGTTAATGTTCATGGCTAAAATCGTCTCCAAATGCGATAAGTTCTTATAGGTGGGTGGTGAACACACGCTTACTATTCGAGAAATTGATCTCCCTGGTCAACGCAACCGCTACACTACTCATCACACCGACCAGTGGAATTTCCTCGTCTCCGGCCAAAATCTGACGCCGTTGTGCCTTTTTCGTCTCGGCCGCCATGATGTGGTGTAAAGTGGCAACGCAACCGAGTGCAAGCTGGGGTTCAAACCAAATCTGGGAGAGGACCAAACAGTTGGAAAAGAAAAGGTCGTGAGCCGCGGCAACGGGATGGCCGGGAAAAGCTTGGACGGCTTGCGTGCGTCATCACCATCTGCGCGCGATGTAGTGATGGTTGTGAAAGAGGGGTTGTGAGGGAGCACGAGGGCCGAGAATATTGGTTGCTCTGGTATGGTCGACGACCACTTTGGTGTTGGAGGCGACACTGAAGAGTGGGGAAGAACGACGGCGCCAAGGCCGTCGAGGCCTGGAACAAGCGTGGAGGACCGGTTACACATGAAGGGTGGTGCCTCTGCCGACTCGTGAAGGTCAGAGAGGCGGTGCAAAGGTGGACTGGGACTGCCGCGTCCTTCTTAATCACACAAAATCAACACTTATACCCATCAAACCAACAAACCGGTGATAGATCACCGACAATGGGTAACGAAAAATCACACTCACTTACAGGCGGGGCCACACATGTTCACACTTTGGAGCAACCACATCCATCTAATTTAAAAAAAACTTAGTACTTTAAGGAAGAAAATCAACCTCACTTATAGGTGGGGCCACCCACGTTCACACCTAGAGGCAATCGTAACCTTCCATTTTTTAAAAGCTTGGTCACTTACAGGTGGGACCACCCATGTTCACACCTAGGATCAACCACAAGACTCCATTCCTAGGGAGCTTAGTTCTTTAAAGGACACCTAGTAGCAACCATAACCTTCAATTTTTTAAAGCTTGGTCACTTATAGGTGGGACCACCCATGTTCACACCTAGGATCAACCACAAGTCTCCATTCCTAGGGAGCTTAGTTCTTTAAAGGATGAGTGCGATTCATGTTAACAAGCAAAACATGCACGCGGTGAACATGCATACCGAGTAATACACTCGGGTATCTTTTATCTTTTTGACCGGTTGACTCTTTAGCCTTCCCTTGAAATAAAATATCCATGCAGTTCTCAAACATGTGATGAACATGCAGACTGAGTAATTCTCCGATATGTTTTTTCCAGACAGTACTGTTAAGGAGCAGTAACACAATAGACTATAGAGTACTGTACCAAAATAGGGATGCACGTGCACCACTTAAACTGCAGTTTTGCTGTTCATAGCAGTACTCAACCCGTCAACCGGGAGTACTTGTAAAATTGTAATGGACTGATGGGCATCACCACCACGGGCCTTGGCAATCATGCGCGCTCAGCTCGTTGGCTCGATCCCCACCATCACACGGCTCGCTTCAGTTGATAGAGGAGCCAGTTGTCTTCCACAACTCCCTACCTTGCCTTCCATTCAGTTGATAGAGTGCAATGCAAGGGTCTTGCTGCAGCGGGATAGCTGAGTGGACCACCTTTCCCCTCCTCGCGCTACAGTACAAAGCGGAGAAAGAGAGGCGATCTCGGGTTTCCGCCGGCATTTTCGCCGGTTCCCTCCGCCTCCGGCGCCGTCTCGGCGTTGTGAGGTGGGGGGGAACCGGTGGATCTCGTCGCGCGGCAGTAGATTAGGTCTAGCTATGTTTTCCTTTCCTTCCTCGTCGGAGTTGCTCTGGAGATGTCTCCGACGGCGGTGAAGAATAATTTCTCCGCTCCCTTTCTCCGGTCCGGCGGCGTGCTCGTCGGGAGGGTGCTGGAGTTTGTGTACTCCTTGCAGGTGGGTGACAAGGCGACGTTTCCTACTCTGCGCTGTGGAGTCCCTGGCCTTCGGATCGGTCGCTGCTGCACCGTCTTCTTCCTCAGGGACGGTGGGGGGTCTGTAAGGTGCTGTGATGAGGTTTGGCTGTGGAAATTTCTGTGGTTTGTGGATGTGTGGCGAGTGGCCCCGGTGGTGGCAGTCCCTTCGCGGGACAGGGGTTGAGGTCGGAGGAGATCGGGGCGGTTCCGCCCCGGCCGATGCGCTACAGCGGCTTGGATGTCGTCGCTCTGCGACCGTCCACTCTTGAGGTTCATGTTAGCAGCTTGTGCTGCCAGGATTCTTCTTTGTGCCATGGATTGGCTTCTGCAGGTTCGCTCCGGCGGCGGCGGAGCCAGGCGGCGGACAATTCGAAGTTGACAACTTCCAGGGTCCTATTTGTAATATTTCTTTCTTGTGAGGTTGTTTTAGCAAAAGTGTTAGCGAGGTGGGTTTTCTCAGCCTTCGCGTTGTATTCAGATCTTGTAATCGGTTATTTCAGGTGAATACAATGCTCTCGTGTTATCTCAAAAAAAAAAAGGGTCTTGCTGCAAGGGACATCCGCGCACGCATACGCCTCGGTGTGGCTGATAGATGGATAATGAGTGTTGTGTTCTCGAGGGCATTCTTGTCCCCGATCCCATCCTTGCGCTCGCTCGCTCAGCCTGATCGATGTGCCCACTCCGCATTGTAGACGAGCACACGAGACTAGAGCATGTGTTAGGCAATGAACCAACTCCTCTGCTCCTCATTAGGATGTCTCCAACGGGGCGACGCAAACGGACGCGCGTTTGGTCCGCGTTTGTTCCGTTTGCGTCGGCAAAAGGACGCGCGTCCGGCCTAGGTCCGCCCCTTTCCGGCCGGTGCGCCCAACGGGGCCGACCCATTGAGTCCGGTTGCCACTTTTATTTCTCAAACTTTTTTTTCTGAAATTACATAGTTAAATCTAGTACCTTCTCCTAACATTAAAGTCTAAAACCTAAACCTAAACTTAAAAAAATTAATAACCGATCACCGGCCGGCAAGGGAAGATCAAAGAGGGGCTCCGGCCTTGAGGAACGTCACGCAGCATGCCCGTTCTGCAACGGACTTGCTGGCTCTTCCTTCATCGCGGCCATGGCCAGCCCAGGGCTGGCTGGCTCAATCTTCTTTGATCATTTTGTAGCTACGAAACACGTAGCGGGCGCCGGTATTAGTGGAAAATGAGCCGCACATAGGCGGCCACGCCAGCGGGGATATGACATCAGGTGGAGCTGCCTGCTCCTTTCGCGGCCTCGGCCGCCGCCAAGGCCTCCCGGTGCCGTTTGCGTCTCGCCGCGCGCTTCTTGGACTCTTCGGCGCGGCGCATTTGTTTCATCTCCTCCTCCACTGCAGCGTCGGCATAGGCGCGCGCGGCAGACATGAACGCGGCCGCCTCTGCGCGTTCAGCTGCATGTGGGCTGAATCCACCGCCTCCTCTCGGTGATGTGAGCATGGCCGCCCACGCCAATGAGAGGCTCCGGCGGCGAGCCATCCCCCGCGACAGCGGCCGCCGCGACGCCGCCGGCGTACTCTTCTTCGTCGCTGTCGACGCAGTCCGCGAACGCCGCCTCCACCGCACTCCTCTGGGCGTCCGTCAGGCGCGGGCGCGGCGGCTGGGGAATCATGCCGGCCCATGCCGGGCTGGTCGCCATCCGGCGCGAGAAGCTGCCGCGATAGCGCCCACGCGCGCTCATACGCGCTCGCTCGATCTCGTCCACCAGATGCTGCGGCGGCGGCGGCGGATCCATTCCGGCGCGTGGATCTGAGCTTGGAGATGGTGGCCGCCATGGCTGGGGGAGGAGTGCTAGGGTTTGTGTGTGCCCTAGGGTTTGGCTGGCCGGCGCGATTTATACAGGTCCACCGCCCACAGTTATTGCGGGTAGGTGGCCGCTCTAGCAGTTGTAGTCGGTGACACGCGGGGCCAGCGCGGACACGGGGAGGACGCAGGAACGGTCCGCGAGCGTCCGGGCCCGACGCATCCGTGGCCCAAATTTGGGCCAGGAATGCGTCGCGGCGGACAGAAAACCGGACCGGGGTCCGTTTGCGTCGCCCCGTTGGGCCGTGTTTTTGGCCCCCGCGGACAGGAACGGAGGCGCGCGGACTCGATGCGTCGCCCCGTTGGAGACATCCTTAGTATCTTCACCGTAGCTGGGGATAGACATCGTGATCTCATTTCAAGTTGTCTGACTAAATCTTCCAAGAATGTCTAACTAGTTTTTTTTTTCGAAATGGAGGATGAACCCTAGACTCTGTATTAAGATGATGCACACAGCCGTTTCTATTATTAATAAAAGAACAGGAAACCACCAAAACCTTACAAAGAAATGTATCGATTAGCCGGAAGCCACCGTCCAGTCGACAACTCGCAACACTTACAACCTTAATAAAGGGGTGGACCTGATCAGAGCCATGTGCTCGGACCTCACGCACCGACGCACATCATCTAAATCCGGAAGCCTCACCAGACCGCCCAATGGCTACCGCGAGGACAAACCGGTCCAGCGGACACTCGGCTCGCACCACATGTGCGCTGATAAACCGTGCCGCCATCTTCCGCCATCCCATATTCAGGAGTGATCCATACGAAGTCCTTGTACGGCCTGCCGTCGACGCCAGACAACGCCACCGTCCTCAGCGCGTCCATTAAAACGCGACCGTCACCAAGACCCGGCTGCACCATAGCGCCGAGACTCGCCGTCTTCGATGCGGTAGATGCAACACCGCTCAACCTCCGGTCCCCTCCAAGCAGTACCTGCTCCAAAACGATGCCCTCGGGAGGTAAAACAACGCGAAGCGTCGCCATCATCCGATCCGTGCGACCCAGATCTAGGGTTTCCCCAGAGCAGGCCGAGAGAGAGGAGACGAGAACTGCACCGACGATGCCTTTGACAAGCGAACGACACACAAGACGTCGCCATCGTCGGCCATGACCGAGGACGGCTCGATTTTCACCGGCAGTCCCTCGCCTTCTAAAGCGGGATCTGCTTAGAGAAAGGTGTGTTGTGGATCCCGTGTTAAAAGAACTTTTCGATTGATAGTACAAGAGAGGTGCCCCTGTGGTTCTAGCGCTTGTTACTCACTGATATTTCCGTTTTCACTTTTCAGTGGATTGCGCCTCCCCATTCTCGCCGCCGACAGGAGCCGACGGACCAGCGAGGTCCGACCGCGACGCAATCCCGCATCCATCTTGATATTCGACAAGAAGGAAAGGGGGCTGCCACCCCACCCCATCTCGACGCATCGGAGCCGAAGCTCTAGGCACTGCCGTCGAGCTCCAAAGCGACTGTGGCGCTGCGAGGGAGGACAAGACGTGGTAGCCCGCCGGCACGAAGCCGGATGGCCATGGAGTTGACGCCGAGCCACGATGCGTGGCGGGGACCTCCCCATTAGATCTTCTCATCGCCGCCGGGGGGGGTGCTGAAAGCTTGAGGAAGAGATGGCCCTGCCGGCCTGATACGTCTCCAACGTATCCATAATTTCTGCTGTTCCATGCTTATATTATACCATTTGCTACATGTTTTATATACACTTCGTATCACTTTTATGCATTTTCTGGGACTAACCTATTAACAAGATGCCACAGTGCCAGTTCCCCGTTTTCTGCTGTTTTTGGTTTCAGAAAGTTACTTCTGGAAATATTCTCGGAATTGCACGAAACAAAAGGCCACGTCCCTATTTTTCCAGCACGTACACGGAGTCCGAAGGAGAGACGAAGATGAGCCACGAGGTGGCCAAACCATAGGCAGGCGCGGCAGTGGGCCCAGCTGCGCCGCCATGTGGTTTGGGCCCCTCGGGGGTCCGCCGACATCGCCCCTTCGCCTATTTATTCCCCGAGACGCGAAAACCCTAAAACACCGAGCCTTTCATCCAGAACATATTCGCTGCCGCCGCCGTCGTCAACCCTAACTCGGGGGGTTCCTGAAGCTCTTCCCGGCACCCTGCCGGAGAGGGGAATCATCACCGGAGGGCTCTACATCGCCATGCCCGCCTCCAGAGTGATGCGTGAGTAGTTCATCCTTGGACTATGGGTCCATAGCAGTAGCTAGATGGTTGTCTTCTCCACTTGTGCCATCATGTTTAGATCTTGTGAGCTGTCTATCATGATCAAGATCATCTTATTGTAATGCTACATGTTGTGTTTGCTGGGATCTGACTTATATTGATACCTATGTGGAGCTGAATATTATATTATCATGTCTATGTCATTTGTGATCTTGCATGCTCTCCGTTACTTGTTGAAGCCTTGGCCACGTGAATACTTGTAACTCCAAGAGGGGTATTTATGCATGATAGTTGGGTTCAACCTCTATTTAACCTGGGATAGTGACAGCAAGTTCTAAGGTTGTAGATGTGTTGTTGCCACTAGGGGTAAAACAGCAATGCTTTATTCAAGGATGAATGTATTGTTTACATTACGCACATTACTTAATGCAATTGTCTGTTGCTTGCAACTTAATACTGGAAGGGGTACGGATGTTAACCTGAAAGTGGACTATTTAGGCATAGATGCATGCTGGATAGCGGTCTATGTACTTTGTCGTAATGCCCAAATGAATCTCATAGTAGACACCACAGCTCACACATGCATGTTATATGCACTTATCAATTGTCAATTGCCCAGCTGTAATTTGTTTACCCAGCATGTTAGTTATCTTATTGGAGAGACACCACTAGTGAACTGTGGACCCCGGTCCATTCTTTTACATCTGAAATACAATCTACTGCAATCATTGTTCTCTACTGTTTTATGCAAACAAACATCATCTTCCATTCGATACGTTTAACCCTTTGTTTTCAGCAGGCCGGTGAGATTGACAACCTCACTGTTAAGTTGGGGCAAAGTAATTTGGTTGTGTTGTGCAGGTTCCACGTTGGCACCGGAATCCCTGGTGTTGCGCCGCACTACACTCGTTCACCAACACCTTCGAAGCAACGTCGTCCTCCTCCTGGATTGATAACCTTGGTTTCATACTGAGGGAAAACTTACTGCTGCACTCATCATACCTTCCTCTTGGGGTTCCCAACTGACGTGTGACGTACAAGCATTGTTTCTGACACTATTAACTTAGAGCCACCAACACGTTTTCTGGCGCCGTTGCCGGGGAAGTACTCATCATCACCATCATCATCATTCTCAAATACTCTCCTGTCAACCAGGCACCACACGTTTTATGGCGCCGTTGCCGGGGAAAACGAATTGCTTCTGCAAGGGGAGTCTCTCACACCCAATCTCTTTACTTTGTTATTTGTCTTGCTTAGTTTATTTTTATTTAGTCTTGTTTGCTCTCTTTATCAAAAACACAAAAAAATTAGTTCCTTTTTATTTCGAATTACTATTATGACTAGTTGTTTTCAATGTCTTATCTCTATGAAACTGGGTCTCGTTATAAGAATTACCGCTTCTCTCCAAAAGGAAAACATCTATGGGAACAAATAAGAAGATTGAATGGTTTTGCTAAGAACTTGTGTTCTACATATGATGAATCCTACTGCTTTAATGAATCTCTTTGCTATAGAAGGCACAAACATCTCCCTTTCCAATGTGAGTATACTGATAATGAAACCTTGGCTGCCTATGCTAAAGGAAACTATGATTTTGGTAATCTTGAACAAATTGAAGAGTTTATTGTTTTTAAGGGTGCCCTTGAAATTAGTTCTTATCTTGAACATAAAACTGATGCCCCTTATAAATCTGAATGTATTGCCATACTTAAATATTGTTGTGATACCTACAAGGATAATAATTCTTACATTACTGAACATCTTGAGAGGATGTTTCCTCAAAAAGATGAAACTTGTGCCTTGCAGGAACCTGAGGAAGAGGAAATTGCTGAAACTGTGATCTCATTGGATGAAAAAGAGGAGGAGAGTGAAGAACAAAAGGAGGATCTACCTTCTAATGACAGTAACTCTTCAACTCTTACACTATTTAATTGCCCTCCATGCCTACCTAAGGAGGAAGAGTGTTATATTGTTGAATGCCATGATTCTTTTGAAATATCTCCTTTTGATAAATTTTACGTAACAAGCTCCTTGACTCAAGAAAACGAAATTTCAGAAATAAAACAATGGCTCCCTAATGCTATATATGATAATGCTCTTGATGATGGTCCTATATTGCCTAATGATATTTATTATACTACTATTGTCAAAAGTGGGTTTAATGACCCCACTGTTTTTGAACTTAATAAAAATTATGTGTTTGTAGATCATGAAAAGCATGCTTTATGTGATAGTTATATAGTTGAGTTTGTTCATGATGCTACTGAAAGTTATTATGAGAGAGGAAAATATGGTTATAAAAGTTTTCAAGTCACTAAAACACCTCTCTTTATGTTGAAAGTTTTGAAGTTGTACTTGTTTCATCTTTCTATGCTAGTTGCTTTATGCTTCAATAATTTATTTTGTTACAAGGTTCCCTTGCATAGAAAGTGGGTTAGACTTAAATGCGTTTGATATTTGCCTCTTGATGCTCTCTTTTGTTTTTCAAGTTCTATTCCTATGAGAGCATCATTAAAATCTTTTAGCCTAGCTAAAGGCATTAAAGAAAGCGCTTTAGGGAGGCAACCCTTTATCTTTTATTTTTAGTTTTTCTCAAGGAGTTTTGTTACTTCTGTAGCAACTCCTTTGTATCTTTATTTTATCGCAATGTTGTGCCAAGTAAAGTTCTATATTGAAAGTTGATGCAAGATTTGGATTTCTGCGCAGTGACAGATTTTTAGCTGTCACGGATTTGAGCTTATCTCCCTGTAGAAAATTCAAAAAATTCTGAGAAAAATCACGCATATTCCTGAGATATGTACGCAACTTTCATTATTTTAGGCCAGATCCATCTGAGCAACTTAAGTGCCTCGAAAAAATTCGTCATTCCAGACTGTTCTGTTTTTGACAGATTCTGCCTTTTGTTTTGCATTCGCTCTTTTACTGTGTTTGTGTGGATTTCTTTGCTCCACAAAGCATTGGTGGCTGTAGCTAATGTCCAGAAGCTTTGGGATTGATTGTATCATTACAGAATATGAGAATTTTTGATTATGCACTAACCCTCTAATGAGAACTGTCTTGAGTTTGGTGTGAAGGAAGTTTTCAAGGATCAAGCGAGAAGGGTGATATTATGTGATCAAGAAGAGTGAAAAGCCTAAGCTTGGGGATGCCCCCGTGGTTCATCCCAACCATATTCAGAGAGACTCAAGCGTCTAAGCTTGGGGATGCCCAAGGCATCCCCTTCTTCATCAACAAACTTATCAGGTCATCTCTAGTGAAACTATATTTTAATTCTTTCACATCTTATGCGCTTTACTTGGAGCGTCTGTGTGTTTTTATTTTTTTTTGTTTGAATAAATTCGGATCCTAGCAATCCTTGTGTGGGAGAGAGACACGCTCCGCTTTTTCATGTGAATACTCATGTTCTTCACTTATATTTGTTGAGTATTCTTAACTAGCTACTGCAGTGCTTTTAGCTCCTGTTTTTCATGCATCTCTTCGAGCTGTTAGCACTTGTTTATAAATACTCTCTTGCTGCATTATATTATCATTTGGAGAGTTTATGTTTAAATAAATTATTGGTGTTTGTTTGGAAGAAAGAAAATGCTACATGTAGTAGTTGGTATTGGAAAAGACATATGCATTCTTGTAGATCATTGTCTTGTTTTGATTTGATGCTTTGCAATTGTTTTGAGCTCTCAAGTAGATCATGTTTAAGCTCTTGCATCATGTAGTTAAAGCCTAGTAGTGGAGAACTACCGTAGAGCTTGTTGAGACTTGGGATGCATATTTGTTCTCTCTAAGGTCTAGATATTTTCTGGTAAAATGTTTGAGCAACAAGGAAGACAGTGTAGAGTCTTATAATACTTGCAATATGTTTTTATGTGATTCTTGCTGTACCGGTTTATACTTGTGTTTGCTTCAAACAACCTTGCTAGCCTAAACTCTGTACTGAGAGGGAATGCTTCTCGTGCATCCAAAACTTGAGCCAAAACCCATGCCATTTGTGTCCACCATACCTACCTACTATGTGGTATTTCCTGCCATTCCAAGTAAATATTTCATGTGCTACCTTTAAACTATTCAAAACTTTATTACTCCTTATTTGTGTCAATGTTTTATAGCTCATGAGGAAGTATGTGGTGTTTTATCTTTCAATCTTGTCATTTACTTCTGACAGACTTTCACCTGGACTAGTGGCATATACATCCGCTTATCCAATAATTTGCAAAAAGAGCTGGCAACGGGGTGCCCAGCCCCAATTAATTACAACTTTCATTAATAATTCTCTTCACATGTTTTGCCCTGATTTATCAGTAAGCAACTTAATTTTGCAATAGACACTCCTCCATGGTATGTGAATGTTGGAAGGCACCCGAGGATTCGGTTAGCCATGGCTTGTGTAAGCAAAAGGTTGGGAGGAGTGTCATCTATAAAGAAACTAAAATACATGTGTAAACAAAAGAGAAGAGGGATGATCTACCTTGCTGGTAGAGATAACGTCCTTCATGGGAGCCGCTCTTGAAAGTCTGGTTGACAAGGGGGTTAGAGTGCCCACTACCATTCGTTGACAACAACAAACACCTCTCAAATACTTATTTTGTGCTCTCTATATGCTTTCGAAAACTTAAAAAGCTCTAGCACATGATTTAATCCCTGCTTCCCTCTGCGAAGGGCCTATCTTTTACTTTATGTTGAGTCAGTTTACCTACTCCTTTCTATCTTAGAAGCAAACACTTGTGTCAACTTTGTGTGCATTGATTCTTACATATTTACTTATTGCACTTGTTATATTGCTTTATGTTGACAACTATCCATGAGATATACATGTTACAAGTTGAAAGCAAATGCTGAAACTTAATCATCCTTTGTGTTGCTTCAATGCCTTTTACTTTGAATCTATTGCTTTATGAGTTACCTCTTATGCAAAACTTTTTGATGCTTGTCTTGAAAGTACTATTCATGAAAAGTTTTTGCTTATATGATTCATTGTTTACTCTTTATCTATTTGTTAGCAAACTATAGATCATTGCTTTGAGTCACTTCATTCATGACATGAGCCTTGCAATATATTGATCAAGATTGTGTGAAAGCATGTCTCCTCAGAAATTATTTGTTGTTATCGTTTTACCTACTCGAGGACGAGTAGAACTAAGCTTGGGGATGCTTGATACGTCTCCAACGTATCCATAATTTCTGCTGTTCCATGCTTATATTATACCATTTGCTACATGTTTTATATACACTTCGTATCACTTTTATGCATTTTCTGGGACTAACCTATTAACAAGATGCCACAGTGCCAGTTCCCTGTTTTCTGCTGTTTTTGGTTTCAGAAAGTTACTTCTGGAAATATTCTCGGAATTGCACGAAACAAAAGGCCAGTCCCTATTTTTCCAGCACGTACACGGAGTCCGAAGGAGAGACGAAGAGAGCCACGAGGTGGCCAAACCATGGCAGGCGCGGCAGTGGGCCCAGCCGCCGCCTGTGGTTTGGGCCCCTCGGGGGTCCGCCGACATCGCCCCTTCGCCTATTTATTCCCCGAGACGCGAAAACCCTAAAACACCGAGCCTTTCATCCAGAACATATTCGCTGCCGCCGCCGTCGTCAACCCTAACTCGGGGGGTTCTGAAGCTCTTCCCGGCACCCTGCCGGAGAGGGGAGGGCTCTACATCGCCATGCCCGCCTCCAGATCCGTGCGACCCAGATCTAGGGTTTCCCCAGAGCAGGCCGAGAGAGAGGAGACGAGAACTGCACCGACGATGCCTTTGACAAGCGAACGACACACAAGACGTCGCCATCGTCGGCCATGACCCGAGGACGGCTCGATTTTCACCGGCAGTCCCTCGCCTTCTAAAGCGGGATCTGCTTAGAGAAAGGTGTGTTGTGGATCCCGTGTTAAAAGAACTTTTCGATTGATAGTACAAGAGAGGTGCCCCTGTGGTTCTAGCGCTTGTTACTCACTGATATTTCCGTTTTCACTTTTCAGTGGATTGCGCCTCCCATTCTCGCCGCCGACAGGAGCCGACGGACCAGCGAGGTCCGACCGCGACGCAATCCCGCATCCATCTTGATATTCGACAAGAAGGAAAGGGGGCTGCCACCCCACCCCATCTCGACGCATCGGAGCCGAAGCTCTAGGCACTGCCGTCGAGTTCCAAAGCGACTGTGGCGCTGCGAGGGAGGACAAGACGTGGTAGCCCGCCGGCACGAAGCCGGATGGCCATGGAGTTGACGCCGAGCCACGATGCGTGGCGGGGACCTCCCCATTAGATCTTCTCATCGCCGCCGGGGGGGGGGTGCTGAAAGCTTGAGGAAGAGATGGCCCTGCCGGCCTGATACGTCTCCAACGTATCCATAATTTCTGCTGTTCCATGCTTATATTATACCATTTGCTACATGTTTTATATACACTTCGTATCACTTTTATGCATTTTCTGGGACTAACCTATTAACAAGATGCCACAGTGCCAGTTCCCCGTTTTCTGCTGTTTTTGGTTTCAGAAAGTTACTTCTGGAAATATTCTCGGAATTGCACGAAACAAAAGGCCACGTCCCTATTTTTCCAGCACGTACACGGAGTCCGAAGGAGAGACGAAGATGAGCCACGAGGTGGCCAAACCATAGGCAGGCGCGGCAGTGGGCCCAGCCGCGCCGCCATGTGGTTTGGGCCCCTCGGGGTCCGCCGACATCGCCCCTTCGCCTATTTATTCCCCGAGACGCGAAAACCCTAAAACACCGAGCCTTTCATCCAGAACATATTCGCTGCCGCCGCCGTCGTCAACCCTAACTCGGGGGTTCCTGAAGCTCTTCCCGGCACCCTGCCGGAGAGGGGAATCATCACCGGAGGGCTCTACATCGCCATGCCCGCCTCCAGAGTGATGCGTGAGTAGTTCATCCTTGGACTATGGGTCCATAGCAGTAGCTAGATGGTTGTCTTCTCCACTTGTGCCATCATGTTTAGATCTTGTGAGCTGTCTATCATGATCAAGATCATCTTATTGTAATGCTACATGTTGTGTTTGCTGGGATCTGACTTATATTGATACCTATGTGGAGCTGAATATTATATTATCATGTCTATGTCATTTGTGATCTTGCATGCTCTCCGTTACTTGTTGAAGCCTTGGCCACGTGAATACTTGTAACTCCAAGAGGGGTATTTATGCATGATAGTTGGGTTCAACCTCTATTTAACCTGGGATAGTGACAGCAAGTTCTAAGGTTGTAGATGTGTTGTTGCCACTAGGGTAAAACAGCAATGCTTTATTCAAGGATGAATGTATTGTTTACATTACGCACATTACTTAATGCAATTGTCTGTTGCTTGCAACTTAATACTGGAAGGGTACGGATGTTAACCTGAAAGTGGACTATTTAGGCATAGATGCATGCTGGATAGCGGTCTATGTACTTTGTCGTAATGCCCAAATGAATCTCATAGTAGACACCACAGCTCACACATGCATGTTATATGCACTTATCAATTGTCAATTGCCCAGCTGTAATTTGTTTACCCAGCATGTTAGTTATCTTATTGGAGAGACACCACTAGTGAACTGTGGACCCCGGTCCATTCTTTTACATCTGAAATACAATCTACTGCCATCATTGTTCTCTACTGTTTTATGCAAACAAACATCATCTTCCATTCGATACGTTTAACCCTTTGTTTTCAGCAAGCCGGTGAGATTGACAACCTCACTGTTAAGTTGGGGCAAAGTAATTTGGTTGTGTTGTGCAGGTTCCACGTTGGCACCGGAATCCCTGGTGTTGCGCCGCACTACACTCCTCCACCAACACCTTCGAAGCAACGTCGTCCTCCTCCTGGATTGATAACCTTGGTTTCATACTGAGGGAAACTTACTGTTGCACTCATCATACCTTCCTCTTGGGGTTTCCAACTGACGTGTGACGTACAAGCATTGTTTCTGGCACTATTCGGTCCGGCACGGCCCAGTTTTGTGTCCGGCACGCCCAGCCCACGCCCTCAACTTGGGGAGGCTTGGGGCGGCCCGGACGGAAGGAAACGCACGCCTCCGACACGCGGGCCACGCCTGGCAGTGACATGGCCACGGCCGGCCGTGGTCAAAGGCGTCGTCAAAGGCGCGTGCCGCGTGGCGACGCCTCGTTTTCACGGCCGGCGGGCGGCCAGTGAGCCGTCGCGTCCTCTGCTCGCTGGAGTGAATGCGGCGCTCCTTTTCGAGGCGAGCGGCGTTAATGCCACCGCTTTCCGGCCGTCATAAAAGGCTGGGACGGCCCCGGCCCGGCGCCGACGGACAAGAATGTCGCCGGGCGCGAGGCGTTCTGGAGCGTGCCTGGGCGCACGCTCCAGTTCGTGATGAACCACATCGCGAACGGCGGCTCGCTCCTGACGGCGGCGCCCGCCCTGCTCCGGCCGCCTGGGCACCACCGCCGCCACCTCCGGCCAACCATGGGCGCCGCTCGCGACGCCGTCCTCGTCGCGCTCCACGACGTCCTCGCGCTCGTCCTCATCTCGCTCCCGCGCCTGCTCTCTGCTAACGCCGAAGCCGGAGCAGATGAAGGTGAAGGCGGAGCCGGAGCTCTCGCCGTTCATGGCGGAGCTCATAGCGGCGCAGGCGGGGACGGACGACGATGCCATTGCGGCGGCCGTCGAGGCCGCGTCGATGGACGACGTGCCGCCGCTCGACGGCCCCACGGCCTGCGCCTGGTCGGCGCGCGAGGCCGCCAAGGAGAAGGGCGCGCCCTTCTTCGACCTCACCGTCGACGACGGCTCAGGACCGAGCCGCGTCAAGGAGGAGGACGACGGCGGCGCGTGGACCGGCGGCGCGTGGAGCAGCGGCGGCGCAGGGAGTAGCGGCGGCGTGAAGGAGGAGGAGGACGGCGGCGAGCACCCCTACGCCGCCTTCAGGCGCCGCCACGGGCGCCATTAGATTAGGTTTAGTTTTAAGTTTTTTTAAATTTCAAATTTGAATGAAATCCGCCGAAGTTTAAATTTAATTTTTTTAGTTTGGACGACGCGAGTGGAGATCGAGGACGCCCAAATGGCGCAGGTTGTCCGGACGGCGCCCAAATGGCACGTCGGACGGCCTTTGGGCGCCGCGACCGGAGATGCTCTTGGCGGGACTGTAATTTCCGTGCATGCTCATCTACGCAGAAGAGATCGAGAGCACGGTGACACTACTCGAGGACGAGTAAATGGCGTGGAATCTGAAGCAACATTGTGAAAGAAGAAACTGACCTGAAAAGCTTGCTTGGCCACGCTTCTTCTTTTATTAAAGTCGTACTAAATAGTGACGCCACATGATGAAAGAACCCAACAGAGACTGCAACTTCTTTACTTTTCTTGGCTCTAGCGAACTGGCGTCGACCTGGGATAGGACTGGGAGCTGCCCATCACTGTTCTAGCCCTTTGATTTTCGCTTGGTGACGTTGATGGCCCATACGGATCTTGGCGGCATGGCCATTGGAGTGCTTCCGGATAGTGGTTAGTAAAAGCCCTTGCTCAAACTAATGGCGTAGTACAGTCGAATTCGGTTAGCTGGTCGTTGTGCTACTATTGCATGGTCAATTTGCCAAAATTCGGGTCAAGTATAGAAGACAGACTATATCACCAACCAATCGAAATGTACAACAAATGGCACGGCTATATCTTTATGTCAAGGAAGAAGACCAGCATAATAATAGACGAATAGTACCTCCATGACTTTGGTACAGGTGTACGGACGACACTCAATGGGACTAGGCTGGACAAGCAAAATGGCAACACCAAGTTAGCATACATTACACAGTTACAGGAATAACACCGAGTCAGCATACATTACATAGTTACAGTCTTACAGAACAAGATGAAAACTAGGCATTCGCAAAAAAAAAGAAAAAAAAAGATGAACACTCGACAATGCTAGCAACATGTGTAATACTCAGTTACATATTTACTTACCATGTCATCAGCCAGCAGGTTTCATGTCTTGTTGATGTACTTGTAGCTTATAGGACACAAGAAGACGTTCATGCTTGACCAGACATGTTTTGTGTAGTTATCCTAGGCCTCTTGTGTTTGCAAACAACATATCAAAAACACCTGCCGGCAGCTTTCCATGTAGGCCTTGTTTGGTATGAAGGGTTTTCCATCCCCAAAGTAGTTGGGGAATTTTGGGGATCGGGTGAACCCCTTGCCTTCACCCAATCCCCAATTTTCCCTATCGCTAGCCTCATCGATTCGTTTCTGGTCAATCCGCTAGGCTTCGCTAGGGGCGTCAAACACACCTGGGTCGGGAGGGTTTCTGGTGGTTTGGCCGGGTTGGCCCAAACCCACCCCTGTGCACCAAACGGGCTTTGGGGGAATTTTAGGGGTTTTGAGCCCCTAGTGGATTTTCCTGCAAATCCCGGCCTACCCTTTTGTACCAAACAAAGCCGTAAAGAAGTGATTATCTTCTTGCTTGACCAGACATATGTGGCGGGATCTCATAAAAACACCAGCACATCCTGTATACATCACATAATATGGTGGAGTTATCTGTCAGCGAAGCAGCAATACCTGTTGAGGAACGGGAGAAGGACAGCGTCAGGCCACAGGGGACCAAGAAGGCTCGGAGCTGACTTGCAGGCCATATTTGGGCCAATAGTGGGCCTTGTAACTAACAATGACGCACGAGAGCTTGGCGTAGCTCTAAAAAAACCAGCGAATCCTATATATCGCCTTACGGCGACGCTCCAGCCGCGGGTAAATCCTATATACCGCTTATTAGCGGCGCTACGCGCTCGCGCCGCCTGAAGCGGCGTTGTTCTGGGCCGGCCCATTTCACGTTTTTTTCTTTCTTTCTGCTTCTTCTCTGTTTATTTTTCATTTTTTTCTGTTTCCGTTTTTTTTTTTTTCTTCTGTTTTTCTTTTCGTTTTTTATTTCTTTTTTTTCTTCAAAAAATTCAAATTAGAATTTAAATTTGGTTCATTTCGAAAATTGTTCAAAATTCTAAAATTTGTTCAAGTTTGAAATTTGTTCAGATTCGAAAATTGTTCAAATTCGAAATTTGTTCATTTTCGAATATTGTTCAATTTTTTTTTCCAAATTACAAATTTGTTCATTTTTGAAATTTTGTTCAAATTCAAAATTGTTCATTTTCAAAAATTGTTCATTTTCGAAATTTATTCAAATTTGAAATTTGTTCATTTTCGAATTTGGTTCAAATTCAAAATTTGTTGAAATTTGAAAATTGTTCAAATTCGAAATTTGTTCGTTTTCAAAATTTGTTCAAATTCAAAATTCAAATTTTGTTCAAAATCAAAATTTGGCTAAAATAGAATTTTTTTCAAATTCGAAATTTGTTCATTTTCAAAATTTGTTCATTTTCGATTTTTGTTCATTTTTGGAAAATTGTACAAATTCAAAATTTGTTAATTTTCAGAAAAAATGCAACGATCGCCGAATGGGCCGCCCATAAGGCGCGACGCGGTCGTCCTTTAGGCGGCGCTACGAGCTAGCGCCGCACTGAAGCGGTACATATCATCTCCCCCAGCCACGCGTCGCCGTAAGGGAAGCGCGCGTCGGGCGCAGATGGGCCGGCCCATTAGGTGACTTTGTATTTCCTTTTCTTCTCTTTTTATTTTTTCGTTTCTGTTTTTCTTTTTCTTTTTCTTCTGTTTTTCTTTTCTTTTTTCTTTCAAAAAATAAAATTGAAGAAAGTTTAAACTAAATTTTGTTCAAATTTAAAAATGTTTCCGATTTTGAAATTTGTTCAATTTTCGAAATTTGTTCAAATTCAAAATTTGTTCCGATTTAAAAAATTGTTCTGATTCAAAATTTATTCAAATTCGAATTTTGTCTAAAATTTTGTTCCTATTTTGAAAATTGTTTTGATTTGAAATTTGTTCAAATTTGAAATTTGTTCCGATTCGAGATTTGTTCTGTTTCGAAAATTGTTCTGATTTCGAATTTTGTCCAAATTCAAAATTTGTTCCAATTTGATTTTTGTTCAAATTTGAATTTTGTTCCGATTCGAATTTTGTTCAAATTCAAAATTTGTTCCGATTTTGAAAATTGTTTTGATTTCTAAATTTGTTCAAATTTGAAATTTGTTCCGATTCCAGATTTGTTCCGTTTCGAAAATTGTTCCGATTTTGAATTTTGTCCAAATTCAAAATTTGTTCTGATTCGATTTTTGTTCAAATTTGAATTTTGTTCCAATTCGAATTTTGTTCAAATTCGAATTTGTTCTGATTCAAAAATTGTTCAGATTTGATTTTTGTTCGATTTGAAAATTGTTCAGATATTAAAAAAATCGGATTTGAATTTTTGTTCTAATTTGAAATTTGTTTGAATTTGCATATTTGTTCGAATTTTTGTCCTCGCGAGTGGAAAAGTCGTCGCGCACGTTTTCCATTCAAAGTCTTCGCCCATGCTCGCGCGTCCTCACGAGTTAAACTGTCTTCGTGAAAATGGGCCGGCCCAATTAGGCCTCGTAGTAGGCGACGCGACCACGGACGGTCGCCTTGAGGTGACCTAAAGGAGCTCCCAAAAAAAAAACAGAGGAAAGAAACTCCCCTAAAAAAACAGAAGAAAGGAAGGGTAGTGCCGCAAATGTTGGAACTCGCTCGGGGCGGTGGGGAGAAAAGAACCAATTCTCCAAATATTTCCAGTATATAATTGAGTTGAATTTGAGTTGTGAGTGTGGATCTGACATTCTCCGCCACTTGTGTTTGCCTCGTCATTCCTTGTCAATATGTGGTTGGAACAAAACCCCTTAGACGAGAGGCTTTTAACGCTTCTTGTTCCTATTCAGTAATTGAGATCAGGTTTTTTTTAAACAAGAATCAGCGTTTGTTATGCCACATTCAAGCGTTTGAGCCTTTTTGTTTGCATTCTCTGGAGCTCAGTTCGAAAATATAGCAGTTTCTTCATCAAACAAGTCCTGCTTATAATCTACCTCCGACCCTAAATATAAGACGATTTGCTAGGACATCTTAGTCTACCAAGGCCCCCTTCTTTTCAGCTTATTTTCCAGATTCTCCCAGAAGCTACCCTCCATCAGCTTCTCCCAGAATCTCGTTTTTTAAATTTGTTTAAACTTCTAAATAAGTATTGGGAAGACAAATTTAGAAGTTTAAACAAATTTAAAAAACGAGATTCTGGGAGAAGCTGATGGAGGGTAGCTTTTGGGAGAATCTGGAAAATAAGCTGAAAAGAAGGGGGCCCAAATCGTTATATATTTTTGGAATAGATGTAGTAATATCCTAGTTGCTTTCCCAATTGAAAATATTAGATCAAGTTACTTTCATGTTGTTCTCGCAAGATGATTAACAAGATACTTCAGCAAAAGGTGGGGATACAACAAATTCCATACACTAGGAAATACTCACCGAATAGTGAAGAAAATATCAGTCTTACATAGTTATTTCTATCTCGTATCAACAAGGAAAAAAGCTACTTACAACCAGAAGACCACAAAAAACACCAATCTAATAAAGAAACTCAACAATGATGATAAGCACCATGCATCATCAATACAAAATTTATAAACGGTCGAGCCATCAAACATCTCCAGATGACGGGCTGGACGATGGGCGCTCGTTAGCCATGGCTCCGATGCATCGACCCCTCCATACCGTGGGCCAAATCCTGATCAAGGTAAGCTGCCAACTACTTCCAAGGTGTTTGTCGGTGATATGTCTCAAACGTATCTATAATTTTTGATGTTCCATACTTGTTTTATATCAAATGTCACATGTTTTTTCTAAAGTTTATATCATTTTATGACATTTATTGGACTTACCTATTAACCTAGTGCCCAGTGCCAGTTTCTGTCTGTTTTGTCTGTTTATTGCAGAAAAGGCCAAAAAATGGAAGTGCTCGGAATTGGATGAAAATTTACACCGGTACAGAAAAGCCTACCAGTGATGCACGGAAAAGCTCTACTGCTGACGGGCGGGCGCCCGTCAGCGCTATTTCGTCAGTGGTATCTCGTACCACTGACGGGCGCCCCGCGCGTCAACGGTAGCTCCGGTACCACTGACGTGCATGTGAGCCGCACGACAGTGGTATCTGAGCTACCACTGACGCGCGCTGCGCCCGTCAGAGGTAGCCGAGAGTCGCACGTCAGCCGTTTTCCGTCCGAATATACGCTGCCCTTCAGCAGTATTCTGAGCCGTGCGTCAGTGCTATAATTTTGTGAATTTATTATTTTTCTGCCCAGCGTATAATACGCATATACAGTTGGCAAATACAGTATAAATTCACAGTATAAATAATGAAGTAGTACAAATAGACAAGTGGCCAAATTGGTAGTTGGTGTTCACCGATCACACATGCATTACAAACCGACAAATATACCACAAAGTGATCACATATAATATTGTATCACTCACAAATACATCTCGAGAGTCGATAGTTTAAACTCGCAAAGGTTTCGAAAGCAAGTAGCGTCATCTAAACTACAGTCACATACAAGAGAGTGCCAATGAATATGAGTAAGAAGGAGATGACGACGAAGTTGGACTTCATCCTTTTCTTCCTCTCTTCCTCTAGCCGGTGGTTCAACCACCTAGCTTCCGCCTTCGCTTTAGTCCTGTAGCCCTTGTAGCTGTTGCTCTTGAACTAGTTCACTTGCTTCACACAGTCTTCCCACTCATCATAGACCCCTGAAACCCTACCTTTGTACACCACGTACCACTTCTTCATCTCTCTGTACACAAGACACAAATAAAAGTGTTAGTCAAATAAAAGCAAGAGTTTTAATTAAGGAAAAAGACAAAACAAAGAGGATTGGATTTATGCCTCATACTTTGAAGTGTGGCGCACGCCAAATTACAGGGATGGAGTGAGCGAGCCAAGTAGGATGCATGAAATGCTATGTTCATGCATATTACAAGGATCGCTAGCACCATCCCTGTATCACGTAGTGCCACAACATTTTAATCATCGGCATTTAAAAGTAGATGAAACGAAACAAGTTCAAACGAAGCGAGAGTTATAAGAAAGACCAAAGCAAACGGAAATGATTCGGAATTGTGCCTCATATTTAGGTCGGACACACACAAGCAACCCTTAAATCTCCGTTGAGCCAAGTAGGATGCACACAGCTTATACTTGTGCATATCACAAGGCTCAACGGAGCTTGAGGGTATCACATAGTGGGTCACAACATTTTAATCATCGGCATTCTAAAAACGAACACATATTATAGAGATGGTGTCTCATACTTAGAGTGACGCACACAGTCTTCAGGGACGGAGCCAGTGACCCAAGTAGGATGCACGAGATGTGTCTACTCGTGCATATCACAAGGCTCACTAGCCCCGCCCCTGGATCACATTGTGTCACAACATTTTTAATCATCGGCATTCTAGATAATACAGAACTATAAACAATAATATGGTGCCTCATACTTAGAAGTGACACACAGGCTTCAGGGATGGAGCCAACGAGCCTAGTAGGATGCACGAGATGTGTGTACTCGTGCATATCACAAGGCTCGCTAGCCCCACCCCTGGATCACACGGTGTCACAACATTTTAATCATCTGCATTCGAGAGAATACAAAATTATAAACAAGAATGAATTGGAACATGTTTGCAATAATCAAAAGCAACATAATTAACTAAGCATGCATTGTAGCGCACCTGCACTTAGAAATTGGCAAGGTACCTGTGTATAGTGCAAACCCCTGGATCGATTCATTTGCACACACAGTCTAAAATGAATTATCACAACATTGTATCAATTATTACACGCGGATCCAGTACTTAGGAAAATATCCTTTACAAATTGCATAGCACGAAGCTAGCTTTTAAAGAGTAAAGCAGCGGAAAAATAATCTTCATGGAGTCTCCATCATCATCATGTGCCACAGGCGAAACATGTTGGTTGCAGACTCGAAACCCTTAACGAAACTCACTCGTCGTCAGAACAATCTGCAACAAATAAAAATTTGCAACAGAGTGGTCAGATACCATTAAAAATAGATCTGGCAAGTGACACTATGTGGACACTTATTGGAATAACTCTATAGCCTATATGCATATTTGGCTGGTGGAGTTCAAGGCTATTTTGCATAAAAGCCAATTTTTCCTATCTCTTTATAAAACACTTTTCCTTTGTCAAAACAGGTATGGCATGAAAACCATCCACTTGTCTACCTTTGTTCAAAATTTTAACTTAAGAAAATGATATGTTGGGAGCCTCCGTTGTCGTCCTTGATCAGTTGCTCAGAATTGTCCGTAACCGGGGACACGGCTAAGTACTTAGATTTTAACTCTCGAGAGGTTGTGCACTTTCACCACGAGACCCAACAAACCCAAACTATCCTCAAGCACTCAATTTGTGCTAAGGAAAAGGAGAGAGTTGAGACGAGACTTTTGGGAAACAGTCCCCTGTTCCTCTGGGCAGACCCAAAGATATTCATCTGCTGAGACCTACCGGAATCAGGTTCCTAAAACTTACTTAGTCAAGGCAGAGCCATAATACCAAGTGGCTGCACTGGAAGCATCTTCACTTAGAGAAAACTTTGGTCCCTTTAATCCTGGGTGGCAATCCACAAGTGAATAAACACTCAACTCTGGCAGCCATGCAATCCCAAATCCACCCAGGTGATAAATTAACTTAGTAGTATTTAAGCTTTGAATAAAACAAATTTGCATAGCATCAATAATTCTACCAAGTTATCAATAGGATTCTAGACACAACTAGTGTAAAGGAGATAGTAGTTTTAGCATAGCAATACTATCCTACACATGCATATAAGGAAATACACTAAGTCATGCATAGAAAAATACTTAGGAAATTTATGGGTGTGCCACTTGCCTTGGCAATAGGGAGTGTAGTAGTAGCAGTTGCAACCACCTTCGTCTCTCTCCGAAATTTCTAACAAGTCAACAAACCACAAATAAACATACAATCATAAATGCAACACTTAGAAAATATGACATGCATGAGATGCAAAATGATACAAAGAAATATGGTATGAAAGACATGCAAAACAATTTAAGGGAAAAACATAACATAACTATCCCATTTGGCTAAGGCAAGGTCAAGGTTGATCTCAAAGTAAACTTGACAAAATAACAACTTGAAAAGTTGTAAGGCTAGTTCAAGTCTTTACATGTTAGATCTTCAAAATATCTTCAACTCCTTTGTGTTTTCATTGATCTTCAACGGTCTTCAATTAGTACTCTAGGAACTTAGTCTTAAACACCAAGGACTTGGTCTATGTCCAAAGTGAGATAAAACAGAAAGAAAGAAGATAGTAGTTGGTATTCCAAGAATCTCCTCCTTGCTTCCTTGTAGCTTTCCTTGATGTCATAACTTCATTGCAACTTGTAGACTTGATGATTCTGAAGACTTGATGATGTTGGCAGCATCAAAGTTGATCTTGGATATAACTTAGCCACCATGAGATCTAGGCGAGGAAGAAAGAAAAGAGAGAAAGGGAAGGAAGACTTAGAAAATGTAGCTGGTTGGTCTTCATGAACTTCCTCTTGATTTCTTCTAAGTCCTTTCTTCTTGGAGATGCTTCTGGAGTCTTGTTTTCATGCTAAGTCCTTCTTTGATTTCCACAAATTCTAACTTAGTGGTTTTGACTCGGAGAGTCATAAGAAATAACATGCATCCTCAATTTTCCTAAGGAGGAATGTCATGTAAGAAGTGCAAAAATAATACTAAGGACTTAATATGCATGCCATGTTATGAAAGATGCTCTAGGGAATGCAAGCAAGTAAGATGGTCAAAATATAGCTAAGGACCAAGGGTCAACAACAAGTCACTAAAATTATTCTAAAGAAAGTGAACACATAAGAAATGCTAAAATTTTCTAAGGAAGAAATAGTTTTGTTTTGAGAGACAAAATAGTTCTAAGTACTTTTTATCAACTAAAGTCATCAAAATATGACTAAGTTATTTTATAACTCGAATATATGAAGAAAGATATTTTTTTTATAAATTTTAATTATTAAAATAACACCTAAAAAGCATTTAATCAATATTTACTCAAAAATCATTGAAAATAATTTTGCAAAAATAATAGAGTATTCCTACGGCCAATACTTAGGCATACAAAACTATGGCAAAAGAGTTTGCTCAAAAATCTATTTTTAAATTCGAAATATAGCCAAAATACTATTTAAACAACTTTTAAAATTTATCTAAATTAATTTCGACAAAACCGCAAAATAAGCATACCAAAAGTTTCTACACATGATAAGCTTTCCAAAAATATAAATTTCATAAATTTTGGATAAAGGAATAAAAATTAATAACGAATCTAATTTGCAGGGACCTATCCGTGATGCGCAGGGGCTTAAAAGTAAGGAAAACGGAAATTTTTTCTGCGCTGGAGTCCCTGGGCGACGTGTCGGGCGATGATTGGTGCGGAGCTCTTCGCGGGTCTTCGCGGACGTGGACGCGGACGGGTGCGGCGCGGCCTTCATGGGCAACTTGGCGACGTGGCGCGCAGCGATTCGTCCGTACCGGTTCGGGGATGGATCTAATCCTACGCGTCAAAACGAGATCGGACGGTCGAGAGGCGGTGACCATACCGTGGCGGCGATTTTCGCCGGAGGTGATGGCGACGGCGGCGTTGGCCGTGTGCGGTGGACGGAGGTGGCGCTCCGGTGGTCTTCCGGGCTTGGGAAGGCGGTGACGAGGTGCGGCACGGCTCGGTGAAGACGATGGTGTCCACGATGGCGTGCTCCGCTTCCAGAAGAGGGAGGAGAAGACGGCCGGAGATGCGGCGGTCCGGCGAGATCGGGTTGTGCTCGAACCCAACTAATTAGCTACAGCAAAAATCAAGGAGGGGGTCAGGGAGATGCGCCGGGTTGAGAGAACTCGGAGGGAACCAAAAGATGGCGGTGTAAACCTGCGGTGTCGCCGGAATCGTGCTCGAACGGCGGCGGTAATGGCGGATGGCGGCGGCGGGCAGCCTGGGGGCGCTTCGGCTAGGGTTTGTGGGGGAAAAAGAGGCGGCGGGGATGGAGGTTTATATGGGGCAAGAGACTCGGAAGATCGCGTTCAAAAACTGTTTGGATTTGCTCCGGATAGTTGGGGATTTTCTCGGTGTTCTTCGCGTGCATGACACGGACGGCGGAAGGGGATGACAAAGAGGGCCCACACGTCAGTGAGAGGGGAGAGGGAGTGGGCTGCTGCTGGGCCGTGCTATCTGCTGCGCTGGCGCGAGGGAATTTGGGCTTGGCCCAGTTAGCTAGAATTCCTTTTTTTTTGTTCTTTCTTCTTTTCTATTTTCTGAAAACTTTGATATCTTTTAAAATACAAAACCAAATTCACTCAAACCAATTCCTAGAGTTTTGTAAAAACAAGGTCTTTGTTTTGAAACTTTCAAAAGGCATTTTCCAAAACATTTTGTCAACTAAATTTTTGAAAGGTGTTTTAAATGAATTTTGGACATAATAATGTCATTTGAAAACTATAGGTTTTTATAAATTCCTTTTGAAACTATATTTTAAACCAAAACAATTTATGAGTAATAATATTACATATCACTCAAGAGAATATTTGCATAAAACTCATTTTGTTTAAAAAGGGTTTGATGATTCAAAATGAATCCAAAACTCATTTTAAAATCCAAATACATATTTTCTTTCAAAAGCAAAACTATAAGTTTGAAAATATAAAATGGGTAAGTAATAGAATAAATCTGAATGCATAAAAATAATTCACAACCAAACACACTTTTCAATTAGAAATCATTTTGATTTCCAAATTAGGTCTTTAATAAACAATTTGACACTTGATGTCCAAATTAAAATAGGTTTAAAACAATGAAGGTGGCCTAAATAAAACTTGAGTATCATAAGATAAACCTTTTGCAAGTATTTATATTTCAACAAAATCAATCAATTCGCAAACAACATTAACAGAACAATACATAAAAGTCAAAAGAAAATTTTGGAGCATAAATGCTCTACTAATATATTTTCTTAAATATGTTTTCAAGTGGAAATTTATTTCCCACTTGTGACGTAACCAAATGCAAACAAAGCTATATGATGATGAATGCATGCATGATTTTTCTTTTCAAGCAAAATACATAATCGTTTTCAAAAGTTTTAAATTTTTCTGATTTTTCAACTTTTTGAAAAACTTGGGATGTTACATACTACCACCCTTAAACGGAATCTCGTCCCGAGATTCGGGAAGGCTAGCAAAAGGTGGTGACTGGGATATCCGGGTGGCTACCACCCTTAAAAGAATTTTTGTTGGTAGTGAAAACTTCGAAGCGGATACTCGATTGAGAATGTACCGTTCACCAAGCTAGGTTCCTCAAACACTTCTTCCACATTGATGTGGTTCACATGTCCTTTATCGACGGCGGTGCTCTCGATTCGCTCACCTGGGGGCTCGGGTGGTGGCGGAGATGACGGGGATCGACGGCGGAGGGAGTGGGGAAGCTCTGGGGTGAGTGGTGCGTGCTGGGACGGCTTCAATCGAGGGCGGCGTGTTCGACTCCTCCTCCGCGGCCGTGCTTCAAGTCCGGCGAGTCCTCCGCGGCGCTGCTGTGCATGAAACACGGGCAAAACGCGGCGGGTGAGCTAGGGTGTAATGGTGAGGCGTGTGAGGGGCAGAGAGAAGGCAGAGGGAGAGAGGCACGACCTGGCCGTGATCGACCTCTTCCTCGGCGCGGCAGCGCACTGCCGTGCTTGTGCGCGGTGGCTGTGGGGAGTGCTCGCCCTCCTGGCGATGCACGGGTGTGAGGGGTGTGAGAGGGAAGTGGTGGAGGTGTGTGGAGGGGAGGGAGTGCGGGGGTGCTTTTATAGCGGGTGGAGGTGCTCGGTGCTCCATGGCACGGTGGTGGGGAGAGGAGAGGAGAGGCGCGGGGTCCAGACGGAGGTGTCTGGGAGGTTGCGGTGAGCGAGGGAGGGATGCAGGTGCGGTCGGGTGGTCGAGGGGAAGCAGAGGTTGCGCGCGAGCTTGCAGTGGCGTGCTCGGCCCGCCATGGCGTGCGGCGAGCACGGGCGCGTGCGCTGGGGTCGGGTAGGGTGCGTGAGGTGCACCAGAGGGGCAGTGGTGCTTGTACACGACGCGGTGGAGCTGATGGAACCAGAGGGGTGAGGTGGGGCAGTGCGGAGGCGTGCGGTGCTCTCCGTTGACCTCGGCGTCGCCATGACGCGCGGCGTGCTCTGGCACGGACGGTGTGCACGCCAGAGGGCTTCTGCGGCGGTGTGGTCTCGTCGGGCAGGGGCGGAGGGAGTTGGGTGGTGTGGCGGGCACGGCGCGGCGTCGTCTCAGCGTTGCGTCTGCTCTCTCCACGGAGACGACCCGTGCGGCAGAGCTCTGAGGACGGCAATGGCGTGGAGCTTCGGCTTGCCTCCTCTGGGGTCAACGAGCGCGTCTCTTCATCGTCCTTCGAGTGAGTGAGGTGAGGTGAGGGAGTGGAAACACTAATGGCACGGGATTGCTCCGAATCGAGCTCGGATTTTGGATTGGATTTTCGGGTTAGGGATGAACACAGTGGTGATCACCATGTGCTCGACCAAATTCCCGAACCAAGCCAAAATTTGAATTTCTAAACTTTCTTTTCATAGTTTGTTTCCAAATGATTTGTCAAGTCTTGAGGTACCACTGGAGTATTTATTTAGAAGTGTAGCTTGGTGATTTTTGATGATTTCCAAAGTTAAAGAAACATTTTGAATTTTGAAAATAGAATTTAGAATACAATTTAAATTAGGGAGAGAGAGAGAAAAGTTTTAAGGATGAAAAGAGAGGGGTCACATTCCCCCACTGAATTTTTGGTTTTGGAAGAATTTTAGAATTCTCACTTGGAGATTTAATGTGACACTTGTCGCATTATTTTTATTGTTTTAGCACTTGTTTTATTTCTTTTCTTTTCTTCAAGTTTTTATTTAGAGCAAACAACAACTCAAGCAACATAAATCAACAAACACACAAAAGTTTTTGTTGGCCCACAATTTTTGGACTAATAAAGCTGGGTTACAAATTTGGGATGTTACAGATCCTTCCCCCCTTAGGATAAATCTCGTCCCGAGATTGGCTAGGCTTAGGTGCTAAAGAGGTTGGGAAACTCGCTTCTAAGATAGTCCTCACGTTCCCACGTTGCTTCCTCTTCAGAGTGGTTAGTCCACTGGACTTTATAAAACTTGATCTTGTTCCTCCGGGTGAGACGAATATCTTCGTCGAGAATTTTGACCGGTCTCTCACGATAAGTCAGATCATGGTTCAGGTCGATGGAGTGGTGGTCAATGTTCTTGAAAACGTCGGGTTGGTCAGGAACTTCAAGACACTTCCGGAGCAGGGAAATGTGGAAGACATTATGAAATTCTGATAATTCTGGGGGCAACTCTAACTGATAGGCTACTTCTCCACGACGGGCAAGAATCTTGAAAGGTCCGATATATCTGGGTGCCAACTTTCCTTTGACATGGAAACGTTGCATCCCTTTGAGTGGCGTCACCCGAAGATAGACAAAATCTCCAGGCTGAAAGGTGACGTCACGACGCTTGGGATCGGCATAACTTTTCTGACGGGATTGGGCTGTTTTGAGACGCTCACGGATAAGTTGAACTTGCTCTCGGCTTCACGGAGGGTATCTGGTCCAAACACTTTTCCTTCTCCGGTCTCGGACCAGTTCAAAGGTGTACGGCACTTCTTGCCGTAAAGTGCTTCAAATGGGGCCATTTGCAGACTGGACTGATAACTATTGTTATAGGAAAACTCTGCAAACGGAAGGCAATCTTCCCATTTAGAGCCATAGGCTAGGACACATGCACGAAGCATATCTTCCAGAATCTGGTTTACTCGCTCGGTCTGACCTCCGGTCTGGGATGATAGGCTGTGCTGAATGATAAGTGGGTTCCGAGGGCTTCGTGAAGAGCTTTCCAGAACCGTGAGGTGAACTGCGTGCCTCTGTCAGATACAATCCTTTTAGGCACTCCGTGCAGGCTTACTATTCTGGAAATATACAATCTGCTAGCTGTGCTCCGGTGTGAGTGGTCTTGACGGGGAAAAATGGGCAACTTTGGTCAGTCGATCAACGATGACCCAGATTGAGTCATGGCCTCGGTTTGACCTAGGAAGTCCGGTAATAAAATCCATTCCAATTTCATCCCATTTCCACTCGGGGGTCTTAAGGGGTTGGAGCAATCCTGCAGGGCGCTGGTGCTCCGCTTTAACTCGCTGACAGATATCACACTTGGCCACGAAAGAACCAATCTCTCGCTTCATTCCGTGCCACCAAAATCTCTCACGAAGATCTTGGTACATCTTGGTTCCACCAGGGTGGATCGAGTATGGGGTATCGTGGGCTTCCTTTAGGATCAGACCCTTGAGTTCCTTATCATCGGGCACACATAGGCGTCCTTTGAATCTCAGAACTCCTTCAGCATCTATGGCAAAACCAGGTGCTTTGTCAAGGGTATCTTCTTTTTAATCCCCTCGATACTCTCATGACCCTTCTGGGCCTCCTTGATTTGATCCATCAGGGTTGGGGCTAACTCTAGGTTGGCAAGATATCCATGGCTAACCAGCTCAAGTCCAAAATCTTCCATCTCCTCAAACAAGGCTGGTTGCTCTGCTTGGATTAGGGCATTCAGGGTGCAGGGCTTTCGGCTTAGGGCATCGGCTACCACATTGGCTTTTCCGGGATGGTAATGAATTCCGACATCATAGTCCTTGATCAATTCCATCCACCTTCTCTGCCTCAGATTCAACTCCTTCTGAGTGAAAATATACTTCAAGCTTTTGTGATCTGTATAGACCTCACAGCGATGACCCACCAGATAGGGTCGCCATGTTTTCAAAGCAAAAACCACAGCTGCTAACTCCAGGTCATGGGTTGGGTAATTCTCCTCATGCGGTCGCAACTGTCGAGACAGGTACGACACAACTTTTCCTTCTTGCATCAGAACGCAACCAAGTCCGAGACGTGAAGCATCACAATACACGTCGAAACTCTTGGTGACGTCCGGCATGATTAGGATTGGGGCTGAAGTTAGTCTCTTTTTCAGTTCTTGAAAACTATCTTCACACTTCTGGGTCCATTCAAACTTCTTATCCTTCTTCAACAACTGGGTCATGGGTTTGGCTATACTGGAGAATCCTTCAACGAACTTGCGGTAATAACCTGCTAGTCCGAGAAAACTTCGGATTTCAGTCACGCTAGTGGGTGATTTCCAGTCGAGAATGGCTTTGATTTTCTCGGGGTCAACAGAGATTCCTCCTGCAGACACCACGTGTCCAAGGAAGGCAACTTCATTAAGCCAAAACTCACACTTGCTAAGCTTGGCATACAGTTGGTGTTCTCTGAGGGTCTCCAAAACTAGACGCAGATGTTCAGCATGCTCTTCTTCGGTCTTGGAGTAGATAAGGATATCATCGATGAAGACAACCACGAACTTGTCGAGGTACTCCATGAAGATCTTATTCATGAGATTCATGAAATAAGCAGGGGCATTGGTCAAGCCAAAGGACATAACGGTGTATTCAAACAATCCGTATCGGGTGGTGAAGGCGGTCTTGGGAATGTCAGACTCTCGAATCTTCAACTGGTGATAACCTGTCCGAAGATCGATCTTAGAAAAGACTCGGGCTCCGTTCATCTGATCGAACAGATCCTCGATCTTGGGAAGGGGTACTTGTTCTTGATGGTTACGTCATTGAGCTTACGATAATCCACACACAGGCGTGTGGTACCGTCTCTTTTGTCCACGAAGATGATGGGTGATCCCCAAGGTGAAGCGCTTGGGCGAATCAGACCTTTACTGAGCAGATCAGCTAACTGCTTCTTCAATTCCACCAGTTCTTCTGGATTCATCCGGTAGGGTCTCTGGGATATAGGGGCTGTTCCAGGAATAAGTTCAATCACGAACTCAATATCCCGGTCTGGTGGCATACCAGGCAATTCCTCCGGGAAAACATCCTTGAATAGATGAACAACTCGGATCTCATCTAGAGCTGGTCGGGATATGCCTTCATGACATCTGGGTTGGGATTGGTTGGCTGGTGAGGCATACTCCACTTCAGTTCCCTGGTCTGTGGTGAGGGATACTGCTCTTCTAGCACAGTCTATACGACCATGATACTTTGCTAACCAATTCATACCCAGAATGACATCTATGCCTCGGGTTCCTAGAATGATTAAGTTAACTGGAAATTTTCTCCTTCGATCTCTATGGGGGTATTGGGACAGAACCTCCGGGTTTCTAGGGTAGAGCCAGGGATTTGTATACTCATATGCTTGGGTAAGAACTCTTCTACCAAACCTCCTTTAGAGACAAACTCTTCGGTAATGAAGGAATGGGTAGCACCAGAATCAAACAGAACAGTTGCAGGTACTGAGTTGACAAGAAACGTACCCAGCACAACATCTGGCGCTTCCTGGGCTTCCTCAGCATCAATATGGTTCAGGCGGCCTCTTGCAACAGCGGCATTGCCACGGGGTGCAGCATTCTTGCCATTTCCATTTCCATTACGGCCTTGTCCAGAGTTGGGTGCTGGTGCATTGGGGCGCTGAACATTCCTCTTGGGATTGGGGCAGTCTCGGGAGTAGTGACCCTTGTTGCCGCATTCAAAGCAGACAACGCTGGCAGTAGGGTTAAAATTTTGGTGTTCCTCCGGGACGATTGTTGCCATTGGGGCGGTAGTTGTTGTTGGTGTTTGGGCGGGGGACATTGTTGTTGTTGTTGGGACGGTTGGGATAGTTGGGACGTGGAGCTGGGGGTGGTCGATAAACTGGCTTGGGTGCTGGCTGGAAGGTGCGAGGTTTCTGGCTGCTGGAACCTTCCTGAATACTCATCCTTCTCTTGCGGCCTTCAAACATGGATTTGCGCTTGGTCTCCAGCTGAATGGCCTTGTCCACTAGTGACTCCAGATCACGGAAGTCATGGACAACCAAGGCACATTGCATCTCATCATGGAGTCCGTTCAGAAAGCGCTCCATCTTCTTCTTTCCGTGTCGGTATCTTCAGGAGCATACCGAGCAAGATCGGTAAACTCATCCAGATAACCGACCACATCTCTGCCTGCCTGCCTTAGCTTACGGAACTCATCTTTCTTCCTCTCGAGAAGACCGCTAGAGATGAACTTCTTGCGGAATTTGTCCTTGAACTCCTCCCAGGTAATGACATGACCCTTGCTGGAGGGTCTTGGTAGTTTCCCACCAAGCTCTTGCAGGTCCAGCAAGGTAGTGGGTAGCATACAGGACCTTCTCATTCTCTCCTACCGAGGCAACTTCCAGATTGTTCTCGATAGTGCGGATCCAGTCATCTGCTTCCAGGGGTGAAGTCCCTTGGAATAGGTAGGCGGTGTGGTCTTCTGGAAGTCACTCAGGGTAGAGCGCTGATTTCCACCCTCGTCGCCATTGCCATTGCCACCATTGTTGTTCTGGTTGGCGTGGGCAGCGGCAAGTTGCTGCAGGGCGGCGAGATGAGCTTGACGCTCCTCCCGGGCAGCTTGGCGATCTCCATGATGATCGCGAGCAGTTGGGCAGGGGTTGGGTCCGGTGGTGGTGGTGGATTCGCGTGCTGGTTGTGGCGAGTGTTCGTCATCCTGGAATAGATACGATATAAGAGGCAAGGCAAAAAGGTTTGGCTAAGGAGATGATGACAAGTCACAAAGGGAATGGTTAATAAAGGTTCAAACACTGTCAAACAAGACTATCACATTTATTCAACACAATCATCACATCAAGAGTTCACACATCAAGCTACAACATCATACTACACCTAATGTACATACAACATGGTTTCCTAAAGAACCATCACATAAACTCTACTCGCATAGGGGGGGTCGACACAGTCCTAAGGTAGTGCTCTCATCACTCGACTACTGAGGTGGAACCTCAGGCTCGATGATCTCAACGTCTGAGTCGTAGGGTGGCTCCTCGGGATCCTCCTCCTCGAGAACTGGCTCAGACGGATCCCCCTCCTCGTCGACTATCTCCTCCTCGTCGTCCTCCTCCTCGTAGTCCATCTCCTCTAGGAAGTCCTCATCATCGCTGATGAAGGCACTGTTCTCCTTGCGGAGATCCTCGCCCTCCTCCTCCATCTCGTTCGCCTGCTGCTCCATCTCGTCTATCATCTCGTTCTGCTCCGCTACCTTCTTGCGGAGCTTGACGATAGTCCTCCTCTGACGGGCCAGCTTCAGGCGGAGATTGTCATTCTCCCACTTCAGCTGGGTCTCACGGACTCGGGCATCGTCGAGGGAGCTGCGCTGGAAGTGGACCTTGAGTCTAGCGTCGCGCAGGTTCTCCTGGGTGTCGTGAAGTAGAACCTCCATATCGGTGATGTACTCGCCGAAGAGAGTGTGCTGCGCGGTGTAGGTGGGGTTTCCCTCATCGTCACGTCTCCCGAAGTACTGGAAACGAGTGCCAACCAGCTCGTCCTTGTGCTCCTCACAAAGGCGGGCTAGCAGCCTCTGCATAACTCGGGCCAGACCATCAACCCAAGTAGAGTCCATCGTGGTGTAGACCAAGTCCCTGGAGCGGGGAGGCTGAATCCTGCCTCGGACGGACGACTTGATGAGCCAGGCCAGGTTCCCATCACCGAGGGAATCGACCTGAGTTCCCTCAAATTCTGGAACAGGGCGTCCCAAAATTTGGCTCAACTCGTACAAGTCCTGCTCGAACATCAGCAGGCCGTCCTTCCTAACTTGCACGAACTCGGTGACGTTGGGTGCCATCTACAGGTTTAAGCAAAGTTTTAAGTTAGTTAAGGGCCATGAGTACATAATGTAAACTTAATGGAGGGACAAGTGTGCAAAATTTTAAGGGTTCAAGAAAAGATGACTCTTAATGAGTGTAAGGTTTTTAAATAAATGGGAAGGTTGGGGGATAAGAAATTTTCGAAAATACTTCACTCCTTTGTTTTAAAAATTAACTTCTGTAACTCCTAGCTAACGCCCATGTTAACTAAGGTCTCCTAAAGTCAGGATGGCTCTGATACCAGCTCTGTGGGGACCCCGGACTAGCCGTCCGAAATACCCGATTATGCTTAACACAACGATCCCATGATCAGTCTGTCGTTGCACATAATCCGAACTGAATAGCAAAGTTTACATCCATACAATACCGAGTTTAAAGTCTTACAAACATGGCCATACTGGCCTAATTATACATAGGTGCCTTCAAGGGCCAATCGTCTTTATTCAGCGGAAGCTACGGTAGTAGAGCTAATCCATCCTAACAACACCCGACAGGCAGCTGACTTATGAAGATCCTAGTTTGCATAGACGTCGCCAAACTCCTCTTCAACGTAGGGCTCCTGGAAATCTGGCTAAGACAATAGCCAGGGACGAAACCAATATGAGTACATTTGATTGTACTCGCAAACTACCCCAACTTGAGTGAGCACTAGTTTTAGTTTTATTTCTTAAAACTTTTATTTATTTAAAACATCTCTAAATTTTTACCGAAAAGGGGTAAGAAGAAGTTTATAACTCTCCTTTAAGAAATCATCATTTTAGTTACTTCGCCAAACTCCTCCTTCTTCCGACCATATCTCAATCATGGTCCATTTCACTCCACGACCTTGTACCAACTCATGGGTACAAGTATGCAACCTTTTTCCACTTCATTTTCTTTTCAAAACTCAAAGTTTTATAAAATCTTGCACATGGCCTTAGGACAGCCTCCCAACTGTCCATATCCGAGGACTCGGCTATTCGAATAGTTTTACACTCTGCAGAGGTAGCACGCTTTTCCCACACCCATCCGGTCACTCATCGTGTCAGCCACGTCCCGCCATACCAGGGGTATGCGAAGTTGAGTTCCCGGCCATAGCCTGTCCTTTGCTCATGCTAGTATAGGATCCTGCCGCTACGACACTTTCCATCGACACTTAAATCCTCAGAAACTAAGTGTGAGGACTCGTAGTTCTGCCCGGCGAATTTTAATGGCCCTACAAATCCTCTATCTCCAATTCAATCATAACAGCCCTTAGGCGTCCTTCGCTTTAGAGGACCCGGGTCAGGGGGTAGGTCCTCAGACCATCCCCTCATGGAACGAGGTTATCCTCGTTATTGAGGCATCCAGTACTAACACGAGCAAATTATATGACTACGCCCCGCCCCATATGGGGGTAAATGTGGTCGCACAGGGTATTGGTTGGTCGTCATAGTACTAGGACACAATGTGCATTTTTTTTCAAAAACACACCACCATTCTCCAACTTAATACCGACCTTTCGGCATTTCACCTTCCTCCAAGTACTTTCAAAGGAGTTTTGAGAAACATTGTTTTTCCCATCCTATAGTTTTAAATAACTACCTTATACTTCTACATAGGGTGGCAAAATAGTTTTCATGTATTTGTAAAAAGGTTTTTCCAAAATCATTGGTACTTTTGAACAACTCCTGAGATTAAAAATAGATGTATATAAATGCAAGCTCAGTGAAGTAGCTTGCCTTGCTCAACAAAGTGGTACTGGTCCTGATCTTCTGGTTCAACAAAACCTCCTTCCTCGATAAATCCGTCAACGGTATCGTCTAAACGTTAAACAAGCAAAGCAAACAATCACCATACTAACTCAAGCATCAACACAACATTACAATCACAAATGCTATAAATAGCCACTGCATAAACCAAGCAACACAAAGTGGTTTCAATTTAATTGAATTAACCTTTATTTAGTTATTTTCAAACTAAGGCAGAAACTAGTTGTACACCTTTTAATTCACCAATTAATCTAGGTTGGTCACAAAATTTCAAACTAAAATTCTATGGATAGCTACTGATGTGTAGAAGACAACCCAATTGGATTGAGGTCATTTGGAGTTATCAAACTCCCTACACATTGTTTTAGTTCAGAAGGTTTTTAATCAAGTTTTAGCTACCAACCAAATTAGGTTGCTCCAAAAATTAAACCCTTTTAGGGGTAACTAACCTTGGCTACAAGTGATCTAACAAAATTGGTCCTAACTCAATTGGACTTAACATTAATTCACATTAATTAGTTTAGTGCAGTAGGGTTTACTAACATTCAATTGGATGCTAAAGATTTTAAACTGCTCAATTAATTCTACCAAAATTTGGGGAGCTAAAGGATCCCAATACAAAGCTACCAAAATTGGTTTCAAGTCAATTGGACTAATATAACTCCAGAAACAATTGTTTTGGTATTTTAAACCTTCTGGAGCACTTTTATTATTACACTTTTATTATTTAACTAAATGAGATGAGACCACTTTGGTGAGTTAAAGAATTTCATAAGCTTTACAGAACATTTGAGTTTGATTTATTTGGATTCCTAGAACTCGAGTTATTGAATTTCAAAGTAGTGTCCAGTACTGAATTCAGAGAGGATTTAAATTCGAATTTACTGGATAAAGATGAGATCCCTGACGGGTGGGGTCCACTCGTCAGCGACTCAGTGGGAAACGTTTCGCGCGCGGGTTTAAGTTTAAAACGCTGACGGGTGGGGTCCACCAGTCAGTGTCTACTTAAACGAAACGGTACGCTACCCTTGATCTCTAATCCTACGGCTGAGGATCAACGACACGGCGGCGACCATTTTCTGGCGGCGCCGTGGCTCCGGCGACGGCGGTGCTCTCGATTCGCTCACCTGGGGGCTCGGGTGGTGGCGGAGATGACGGGGATCGACGGCGGAGGGAGTGGGGAAGCTCTGGGGTGAGTGGTGCGTGCTGGGACGGCTTCAATCGACGGCGGCGTGTTCGACTCCTCCTCCGCGGCCGTGCTTCAAGTCCGGCGAGTCCTCCGCGGCGCTGCTGTGCATGAAACACGGGCAAAACGCGGCGGGTGAGCTAGGGTGTAATGGTGAGGCGTGTGAGGGGCAGAGAGAAGGCAGAGGGAGAGAGGCACGACCTGGCCGTGATCGACCTCTTCCTCGGCGCGGCAGCGCACTGCCGTGCTTGTGCGCGGTGGCTGTGGTGGAGTGCTCGCCCTCCTGGCGATGCACGGGTGTGAGGGGTGTGAGAGGGAAGTGGTGGAGGTGTGTGGAGAGGGGAGGGAGTGCGGGGGTGCTTTTATAGCGGGTGGAGGTGCTCGGTGCTCCATGGCACGGTGGTGGGGAGAGGAGAGGAGAGGCGCGGGGTCCAGACGGAGGTGTCTGGGAGGTTGCGGTGAGCGAGGGAGGGATGCAGGTGCGGTCGGGTGGTCGAGGGGAAGCAGAGGTTGCGCGCGAGCTTGCAGTGGCGTGCTCGGCCCGCCATGGCGTGCGGCGAGCACGGGCGCGTGCGCTGGGGTCGGGTAGGGTGCGTGAGGTGCACCAGAGGGGCAGTGGTGCTTGTACACGACGCGGTGGAGCTGATGGAACCAGAGGGGTGAGGTGGGGCAGTGCGGAGGCGTGCGGTGCTCTCCATTGACCTCGGCGTCACCATGACGCGCGGCGTGCTCTGGCACGGACGGTGTGCACGCCAGAGGGCTTCTGCGGCGGTGTGGTCTCGTCGGGCAGGGGCGGAGGGAGTTGGGTGGTGTGGCGGGCACGGCGCGGCGTCGTCTCAGCGTTGCGTCTGCTCTCTCCACGGAGACGACCCGTGCGGCAGAGCTCTGAGGACGGCAATGGCGTGGAGCTTCGGCTTGCCTCCTCTGGGGTCAACGAGCGCGTCTCTTCATCGTCCTTCGAGTGAGTGAGGTGAGGTGAGGGAGTGGAAACACTAATGGCACGGGATTGCTCCGAATCGAGCTCGGATTTTGGATTGGATTTTCGGGTTAGGGATGAACACAGTGGTGATCACCATGTGCTCGACCAAATTCCCGAACCAAGCCAAAATTTGAATTTCTAAACTTTCTTTTCATAGTTTGTTTCCAAATGATTTGTCAAGTCTTGAGGTACCACTGGAGTATTTATTTAGAAAGTGTAGCTTGGTGATTTTTGATGATTTCCAAAGTTAAAGAAACATTTTGAATTTTGAAAATAGAATTTAGAATACAATTTAAATTAGGGAGAGAGAGAGAAAAGTTTTAAGGATGAAAAGAGAGGGGTCACATTCCCCCACTGAATTTTTGGTTTTGGAAGAATTTTAGAATTCTCACTTGGAGATTTAATGTGACACTTGTCGCATTATTTTTATTGTTTTAGCACTTGTTTTATTTCTTTTCTTTTCTTCAAGTTTTTATTTAGAGCAAACAACAACTCAAGCAACCATAATCAGACAAACACACAAAAGTTTTTGTTGATCCACAATTTTTGGACTAATAAAGCTGGGTTACAAATTTGGGATGTTACACGCCACAAGAGAACCGAGGCGACGGAGAATGGATAGAGAGGAGTGTGGTAGATCTAGATCCACACAAAGGTGTGTGTGGGTGGATTTTTGGTAGATCTTGATGTGGGAGGGGAGATTAGATTAGATCTAGCAAATTATGTAGGTTTTGTCGGTAAAAAAGGCGGGAGGACTTGGGGGGAAAGAGCCATTAAGGGAAGGGGTTCGAGCTAGTAAGAAGGGGGTGAAATGAAGTGCAATGAAGGGAGGGGTAGGTGGCTGGTCGGGTTTTTGGCTAAAATGCCAGGTTACCACTGACGGACTTGCCTATGCGTGCATCAGTGGTACATATCACAACACTGACGCACGGGATAAAAGCACGTCAGTTGTAAGTGGGTCCCGCTGCTGGAGCCGGGGGAGTTGTACCGCTGACGGGCGCACCAGGGCGTGCGCCAGTGGTAACCCACAGACCACTGATGCACGGTAATGCCGGCCGTCAGCGGTACGCCTCCCCCGGCTACAGCAGCGGGACCCACTTACCACTGACGGGTATACTAGGCCGTGCGTCAGTGGTATTGCTGCACTTCTGACGCACAGTTAATTTGCACGTCAGTGCTATATAGCACTGACGTACGCATGTTTTGCCCGTCAGTGACGAGCTTGCATCTATAAGCTTTTCCCTACTAGTGTTACGTGATTTATTTCCAGCACAAATAAGCCACGGAGCCAGAAGACCAGCTGCAGATGGGCCCCACAGCCGGCACCTGACCTCACGGCGCGGCCAGGTACTACCCCGCGCCGTGGGCCCGCTTGCCCCACCAGAGCACCGCCTTACGCCACCTCTTCGCCTATAAAATCACTCCTGACCTAAAAACGCGAGAACACCGTAGACTTTTCCCAGATTCGACTCCGAGCTCCGCCGCCACCAAAAACCCTAATTCGGGGGGAAGAAGTCTCTGTTCTGGGACCCTGCTGGGACAGGGAAGTGCCCCCGGAGCCATCTTCATCGCCGTTGCTGCTTCCCATGATGAGGAGGAAGTAGTTCTTCATCGAGGCTGAGGGCTCTACCGGTAGCTATGTGGTTTATCTCTCTCTCTCTCATGGTGTGATCTTTATGTGATCATGAGCATTGTAATCTAGTTGAATCCATAGATGTTTCCCCTTCATTATGTTATGGATATGCTACTCAATTGGTTTTATCATTATAATTTCCGGAGTCATTGTTGAGAACACAAAGCCTTGGTGACAGTGCAGGTGGCGTGTGTGACCCTACCAGGATAATAGATTAGAGTGATATTTACCATGAGATGTTCTTTGTGTTTGATGTCACTATAAAATTGTGGTGTTTGTTTAGTACTATCTTGGGTGCTCTTAGTGACAGCGTGTTGTGCCCTAGATGTGGAATACAAACTTTGAGGTGTTCTTTTGTAGCCCTACGCGGTAGTCTTGGTGTTCGTTATCCAGCAGAAGAATAGCTCCGAGTAGCACCTAAGTTGCATATTGAAGAGGAAGTATTTATATGTGTTCAGTTATATTATTATTGTTGAGAGTGACCACTAGTGAAAGTATGATCCCTAGGCCTTGTTTCCAAGCATCGAAACACCGTTTATTTCCAGTTCTGCTGCATGTTCGCTCGCTGCCATTTTTATCACAGACTACGTATACCACTTGTTAATATCCATATCACCTGCATTTTACTATCTCTTCGCCGAACTAGTGCACCTATACATCTGACAAGTGTATTAGGTGTGTTGGGGACACGAGAGACTTCTTGTATCTTAATTGCAGGGTTGCTTGAGAAGGATATCTTTGACCTCTACCTCCCTGAGTTCAATAAACCTTGGGTTACTCACTTAAGGGAAATTTGCTGCTGTTCTACAAACCTCTGCACTTGGAGGCCCAACACTGTCTACAAGAATAGAAGTTATAGTAGACATCAAGCTCTTTTCTGGCGCCGTTGCCGGGGAGGTAAGGTAAACGGTACTCACATCCTCTGGCTAATAAGCTATTTTCTAGCACTGTTGCCGGCGTGTGAGTGCTTGAAAAGTCTAAGCTTGGGGAAGCTGGTTTTGATAAAAATGATCTTTTTAGTCCCCCGGTTTTGGAGGAAGAAGTTTGCCTTGATAATACTACGTCTCCCATACGTGATAATTGTAATGATGCTTGTGATATTTTCAGCCCACCTACTGAAAATATTCCTTTTGAAATACCTATGGAAATTGTTGAAAGAGTTATGGATGAATGTTATGCAGGGGATGGAACCGTCCATCCAAGTGATCACTTGCTGAAACTTACAGAACTTTGTGAGTTGTTTAACGTTGCAGGTTTATCAAGAGAAGAAGTCATGAAAAAATTATTTCCATTGTCACTTAAAGACCAAGCAAAGGAGTGGTATGAGCTACTGGATGATCCTCATCATTCGGAGTGGAAGGAGCTTAAATCTCTCTTTTACTCTAAATTTTATCCTCTTAATAAGATACATGTAGATAGGAATTACATTTATAATTTTTGGCCTCATGACAGAGAAAGCATTGCTCAAGCTTGGGAAAGACTGTAAACCTTAATGCTCAAATGCCCCAACCATGAGATTTCCAAGGAGATAATTGTTACTAATTTTTATGCAAGACTTTTAGGTCGTTACAGGGATTTTTTAGATGCTTGTTCTGAGGGATCTTTCACAAGTAAGAAGGCTGAAGCTAAATGGGATCTTCTTGAAACAATTCAATGCAATGCTGAAAATTGGGATCTTGACAAAGGTAAAGAATCAGGTATAAATTATGATTATGATTGCATTAAGTCTTTTGTTGAAACTGCTAGTTTTCACGAGCTTAGTGCTAAATATGGTCTTGATTCTGAAATTGTTGTCAATTGTTGTAGAACCTTTGCTTTTCATATTAATATTCCTAAAGAAAAGTGGGACAAGTACCATGAACCTTTCAAGGATGTTTGCATAGAAAATGAAATTGTTACTAATGATTGCAATAAACATGCTCAAATTTCTGAAAATAATATAACTTATAAGCTTGTTAATTTTTGTGGAGCACTTAGACCTTGTGAAAAGAATCATATTGAAGAAGAATATTGTAAGCATCATAGGAATGAAAAAACTTGGATGTGGAATAGGAATCTAAATGATCTTGCTGAAAAAGTTTGTGACCGCTATCCTTTTATTTGTGAACTTTGTTATGATGAGGTTTATTTCAATTTCCAATGCTCAAGTCCTACTGATAGTATTGCGAGTCCCTTTTGTGATAACATGATCACTCCTAATCTTCATGATGAACTTACATTGTTTTTGCAGTGTGAAGAGTTATCAAGAAAAACTTCTTTGTTAGATATGAGTGCTTTTGATATTAATAGCATTCTGCATGGATGTCATCTCTATTGTGTGGAGAAGAGCCACAAAAATGCTTACATAGAAAAAATTATAAGAGATGGAACTTTGCCAAAATATGAAAGGACTAATGTTTGTTTTACTCTCATTAATAGAAGAGAGGAATCCTCCCAAGTTTCTTCTATTGTCTCTAACAATGAACCAGGGTATGTGGAGAAGCCTCCTTTCAAACCTCTCCCTCCTAAAGAGGCAAAGAAGAAGAATGTTGGGGATATACCTACTAGGGGTATCACCAGCATGGATCAATCCGGCTAGTCCAGGGTGGCCCGCAGTGGTGGCGAAGGCTTTGCCTGCCGGGCGGCCCAGATAGCTGACAACCAAGGAAGGCGGATGCCGGCAAGAAGGAGGCCCAAGACTGAAGCCCACGAAGCCACCAAGACCAATACGGAAGGCGGCAGATTTGCCGGCTAGGTTTAGGACTTAGTATGCTTGCCGGATACGTAATCTCCTTGTAACCCTAGGTCCAGCCGCCTATATAAGCTGGACCTCGGGACGCCTTTAGGGCAACCAACCAATCCATATACTTTCGACACAACCAATTCATTGTAACATGTACTTCGGCTATTGCCTTATAGTGAGTTATAGCAGCACGTAGGGCTCCGCCACCGCCGTGGAGCCTGAAGCTGGGTAAACTACCGTGTACAATCCCGACCTCGACGACGTCCACCTTCTTGCCCTACGTTCACCCTCGGCTAGCAGGACCCCGTCTCCTATCCAAGATGCCGATACGACGACAGTTGGCGCCCACCGTGGGGCCTAAGGCGTCAGGCGTCACGTTCCAGGCGGGAACCCTAGGCGGCATCGGCGAAACAATCGCCGTCGGCCGCGCTGTTCGCTATGGCGACAACCACTACATCAGCTGCGACGAGTCCTACATCCCCGCAGACGACTACATTGTCGGATGCGGAGTTGTGCCGTTTGGCGGCGTCGATGTGTTCATCGGCTACACTTCTGAGGCGTATGGGTTGCCGCGAATTTATTCGCCATCCCACCCGCCCTACAATCAAGACGGATCTGAGTTTGCCTCCCCTGAGGAGTCCGCAGATTCAGATCTACACTTTGTCGGCATGACGGGACTGGGATCAGACTCCCAGCCCAACAGTCAAGATCCCGAATCTATTCTTCCTGCGCTCCAGGATGATGCGATGTCGGATGCCGGATCCAGATCTACCGTTCACGTCAACGTAGATTCTGATTCCGAAGAAGATTCTGCCAGCATGTTTGAGCAACGGGTCAAGCAGTGTTTTGTTACACCTGATCCTCCGCCTTCTGAGGCGGCTACGGGCTCCTCCGTCAACATGCAGCAGGTTTTTGTGGCGGATGTCACCGGTGCAGCCTCAGAGCAGGCGGCGGCAACTGACGCCGCCAACCTGGGGACCCCGGCAACCGATCCACATTTCCAGAGCCTCCTGGGGCTCCGAAAAGAGGATTCTAGAAAGGCGAGCCCAGCAAGATAGGAACATGGCGGCCCTGGCGGAAGTTCTGCACACGCCGGTGAACGACAAAACCAACCCGGCTGATTTGGAGAAACTTCGAAACACCTTGGTGGAGCAAACTGAGTACCTCAAAAGCAAGCAAGCAGAGGTCCAGAGCCTCCTCGACGAAGCCAAGGAGGAAAACGCCAAGATAACCGCCAAGTTAGACCCCAAGCGCAATCTTTTCACCACCACCCCATTGCCCAAGCCGGCAGGACCTGTGGCGGAGAAGAAAAGCAAGAAAGGCAGGGATCCTGACAAATTCAAATCCCCTGCCCAAAAGCTTGGTTTCGAGTGGGCTACAGCGCCGCAGCGTAAGGACAAGAACGGGGACGTCATCCTCGCCACCCCTGTCCTCAACACTGCAGCCGCCTTAGACATCCTCAACAATGATGACTATGACAAGGACGAGAAGATTTACTACGCATCGATCCTTGCTCACAAAGCTCTAGAGCAGCAGGCCCGTGCTGATTCTCGCGCCGACATGGCGGACGCAAGGGGAGGAAAGTTGGAATCAAATCCAACGCTTGCAAAGCTGCGGCCGGTGGCAACCCGAAGATCCGTCCGGCTCCAGTAGCCACGGAAAAGGGAAGGACAAGGAAAGACCCGCAAGTCACCACCTCCCAAAAGGCAGCGTGACGAGGCGTCCAGAACCGGCAACAGGCGCAAGGCCTCACCTCCTCCGCCTAGGCGGGATGAAGGCGGAAGCAGGGGCAGCAAGCAGCCGCCAAGGAGTGGCGGCAATCGTGACAACCCCCGCCGCCAAGAAGAAGCAGGGACCGCACACAGTCCCCACCACCAGTGCCCAGGCACGAAGGCGGAAGCCGGGGACACAACAACGAGCCTAGGCACAGCCGGGCAGCGCAGGACGAGCCTCATGCCGATAGATCTGGCAAACAGCTCAGTCCGCAAGACGCGAGACATCGTCTCAATGACATCAAGGCTGGAAAGCAAGATGCCTATCTAGGACCTGAGTGCTTTGGCCCAGCCATCCGCAACGTTCAAGTACCCGAGACATGACATCAGTGTCAAAAACTCATCAAAGGTACAATGGAGCGGACAAGCCAAACTCATGGTTGTCGGACTACGCGCTGGCAGTTGAAATTGCCGGAGGCAATGGCCTCGTCGCGCACGCTTCCTTCCCCTCATGTTGGAGGGGACAGCCCGAAGCTGGATCGAAAACTTGCCGGAGAAAAGCATTCATAGTTGGCATGACATGGAAAAGGTGTTCACAGCACTTCCAAGGCACGTACAAGCGACCCAATACATACACAGATTTGGTTCGTTGCGTGCAAAAGCCAGATGAAACAGCTACAAGCTTCTTGGCAAGGTGGATTCAAACAAAGGCAAGCTGCGAGAACGTAGACGACAATCAAGCAATCCATGCCTTCACCACAGGCCTCCTGAAGGGCTCAAGTCTCAGACATAAGCTCGTACGCATGCAAGTCAAGGATCTCGGAGTCATGCTCGAAGTAGCAGCCATGTACGCACAGGCGGATGATGATGCACGCGATGGAGATGGCGCACATGATATGGCGCCAAACAGGCGAGCAAGTCACAAACGCAAGGCTCCCCAGGATGACAAAGCCGGACCGTCAAACGAGGTCGCCGCCGCCTTCGAAGGCAAAGGCGGCAACCGCAAGTGGAAAGGAAAGGGTAAAGATGGCGGCTCCAGCAAGCAACGCCTGACATACGATCAGAAAGCCTTGCCCTGCCCAATCCACGCGTCCTTAGGCAAAGTTAACCACACATTAGGGGAATGCCGGTTCATGGAGGACTTCAAGAAGGACCCCGAGGTTGGCTGGAATCAAAAAAGAGCAAAAAGGCTGAGAAGACAAAGAAGGAAGATGATGATGGGGCAGTGTCCATGTCCGAGGATGAGGAACCCAAGCTGGTGCGCAAAGAAAGGAAATATCCCAAGGTACATGGCCAATTGGTGTGCTTCTGGGCACTCCTTCGGCAAAGAAGAAAAGGCGGAGATGCGCGAGCTAAACGCCACAGTACCAGACGTTCCCCAGTATCTAGACTGGTCAGAGGAGCCAATAACTTGGGATAGAGATGATCATCCAGATCACGTACCTCACCCCGGCAAATACGCCCTTGTCGTCGACCCAATTGTCGATAACTTCAGGCTCACCAAGGTGTTGATGGATGGCGGCAGCAGCCTCAACATCATCTACGCGGACACACTGAAGCGCATGAACTTGTCGGAAAGCCAGCTTGACTACAGCAAAGTCAAGTTTCATGGCATCGTTCCGGGAAAGCAAGCCAAGTCAATGGGAAGCATCAATTGGAGGTTACTTTTGGGCCTGAGACAAACTACCGCTCGGAGTATCTCAGGTTCGAAGTAGTCCCCTTCAAAAGTGCCTACCACGCCATTTTGGACGGCCAGCTTTCGCCAAGTTCATGGCTCGCCGTGTTACATCTACAGCAAGCTGAAGATGCCGGGACCCAATGGTACAATCACCATCATGGCAACTTCAAGAAAGCAAAGGAGTGCGAGCGTGGCAACGCCGCCTTCGCTGAGGCAGTCCTCCACGCAGAGGAGTTAGCCATGTTGAAAAAGAGCTCGATACGTCACAGTTGCCGGAGCATGTAAAGACCGCTGAGCAAAAGAACACTTTCAAGGCGTCCGAAGACACAAAGAAGGCGGATCTGGTCCCAGGTGACAGCTCCAAGCAAGTCACCATAGGGGCTGGCTTGGACGACAAATAGGAAAGCGCGCTCGTCAGGTTCCTCCGTGAGAATCAGGACATCTTTGCATGGTCGTCAGCCGACATGCCAGGTGTCCCGAGGGAACTTGCCGAGCACTCTCTTAACGTCTACGAAGGAGCCAAACCAGTGAAGCAAGGAATAAGGCGCTACGGTGAGAAGAAGCGGACAGCAATAGGGAAGGAGATCATCAAGTTGCAAGAAGCCAAGTTCATTAGGGAGGTAGTACACACTGATTGGTTGGCAAATCCTGTAATGGTTCCAAAACCTAATAAGGAAATGAGAATGTGCATTGATTATACCGGTTTGAACAAGTGCTGTCCTAAGGACCACTTTGCTTTGCCTCGTATAGATCAGGTCATAGACTCCACAGCCGGCTCCGAGCTGCTGTGCTTTTTGGATGCGTACTCCGGGTACCACCAAATCAAAATGCGAGAATCCGACCAAATCAAAACAGCGTTCACTACGCCCTATGGGACCTTCTGCTACATCACGATGCCCTTCGGTCTAAAAAATGCCGGCGCAACGTATCAGCGGTGTATGCAAAGATGCCTTCACGAGCAAATTGGCCGCAATGTTCACGTCTATGTTGACGACATTGCCGTCATGTCAAGAAAGAAGGCAGATTTGCTTGACGATTTGAGAGAAACCTTTGATAGCCTCCGGGTATATAGGATGAACTCAACCCGAAAAAATGCGTCTTCGGGGTTCCTGCCGGCAAATTGCTTGGCTTTATCGTTTCCGAACGAGGGATAGAAGTAAATCCAGAAAAAATCAAAGCGATCCTCAACATATCCAGGCCCAAGGACCTGAAGGACGTGCAGCGACTTGCCGGCTCGGCGGCTGCCGTCAGTCGTTTCATTAGCCGTCTTGGTGAGAAGGCACTGCCTCTCTACCGGCTTCTGAAGAAATCCGACAACTTTGAGTGGACAGACGAAGCAGACGCCGCCTTGCAGCAACTCAAGGACGCGTTAACGTCTGCTCCAATTTGGCAGCTCCTCGTTCGCAGGAACCAATGCTGCTTACATCGCGGCAACTAACTTGGTTGTTAGCGTGGTACTGGTTGTGGAACGCAAGACGGAAAATTCAGACTTGCCGGAACAACGTCCGGTTTACTTCATCAGTGAAGTATTTTCCGCCTCAAAACAGCGTTATCCGCATTACCAGAAGCTGGTCTACGGTGTTTTCTACGCCGCCAGGAAGTTAAGGCACTATTTCCAGGAACATTCAATAACGGTGGTGAGCAAGGCACCTCTGGGGGATATCATCAATAATACAGATGCAACAGGCCGCGTTGCCAAATGGGGCATTGAACTTGCCGCCTTCGACATCTGTATAAACCCAGAACGGCCATTAAGTCTCAAGCCTTAGCAGATTTGTAGCAGATTGGACGGAGGCCATGGACGAAGTACCTCTCCCTGAAGATGCATACTGGATCATGCACTTTGATGGATCAAAAATGCTTCAGGGCTCGGGGGCTGGCATTGTTTTAAGAAACCCTCAAGGAGACAAGCTTAGTTATGTGTTACAAATTCACTTCAAGGCAACTAATAATGTTGCTGAATACGAAGCTCTCCTTCATGGTTTACACATTGCCAAGGAACTTGGCGTCCAGCGTGTCCTCTGCTACGGAGATTCAGACTTGGTGGCGCAACAGATACGTGGTACTTGGGACACAAAGAGCGAGACAATGGCGGCATATCGAGCTACCGTTGACGAATTCGCCAAGTGTTTCTAGGCTACGAGGTCCGCCACATCCCAAGAGCTCAAAATGAGGCGGCAGATACACTTGCCAGAATGGGGTCTGAACGCAAAAAGGTACCAAAAGATGTTTTCCTGGAACACCTACACAAGCCGTCAATAAAAGGAGCAGACCTCCTTGACCCAGAATCGGCAGAGCCAGTTGACAATGCTAGCTATGCCGTCTACTGGTAAAGCCGGATTGGACGACGCCATATTTGGACTTCCTGATCAATCAGGAGTTACCGGATGATGAGGTTTTGAAAAGGCAAATAATAAGAAGAGCCAAGGCATTCACAATAATCAAAGGCGAATTGTACAAGCGTAGCACCACTGGTGTTTACCAACGTTGCATTTCGCCCGAAGAAGGCAGAGAACTGTTGGATGAGATACATGCGGCGTATGTGGACATCATGCTTCCTCACGCGCCCTTGTTTCAAAAGCCTTCCGACAAGGTTTCTATTGGTTGACAGCCAAGCAAGATGCAGAGGACATTGTCAAAAGATGCAGGGGCTGCCAACTTTATGCCAGACAATCACACATGCCGGCTCAGAGCTTAAAACAATACCCATCACATGGCCTTTCGCAGTCTGGGGCTTGGACATGGTTGGTCCGTTTAAAACGGCGCCTGGTGGCTACCACTAGTACAGAACGACACATCGGATACCCCTCTATAGAAACGGCAGGCGTTAGGCGACGGAGAATCGCGCTTTCCGCGCGGCCAGTGCGTACAAACCTGACCTGGGCCGTGGCTGGCCCGTCAACATAGGTAACGGAGAAAGTATTAACTCCGTTACCCATAGTATTGGCAACGGTCTTAATTCTGGCTGCGTTTCCGATATGTGCCTCTATAGCAACGGAGACTTTTGTGTGTCCGTGTGCAATGTGGACACGTTCCATCTTCTTGGAATTCGATGCGAGCGGAGTAACTGCTATGGCGTAGTGGCGTAGTGATGCCGCGGCACCGCCCACTACTCCTTAAAAACCCACGATCTCAGTACGCCACTTCGCCGCAGCCATGGATACTCCTAGCAACTCCTCGGGCGTTCGCCGTAGCAGTTTCCCGCTTTCGCTGAATTGGAACCGCGTTGTCGTGCCGGAGGCCGTCGCGCAGAGGCACTGGCAATATAGGAGGCCAGTGCCCTGGTCAAATGTTAGCCTCCCCGCTGGCTGGCGCGTCAACCACAGGAGGGTGCCTATGCCGCCGGAAGAGGACGCGGGATCCTCGGGCGCCCGCGACCGCAGCCGCTCGCCGCGGCGGAGAGACGCTCGTCCGCGGTCGCCTGGATGGAACCGCGTCATCGTCGGGCAGGCCGTCGCGGAGCGGCACTGGCAATATAGGAGACCAGTGCCATGGTCAAAGGTTCGGCTACCCGGTGGCTGGCACCTCAACCGCGCGTCGGTGCCTATGCCACCGGAAAGAGTTGAGCTGCTTCAGAGCCGCCGGCTCCTCCTCCCGCCGGAGCTGCGCGACGATCCTGCCTACGATGACGACGAGATGTGGGAGGGGCGCACGGGCGGCGATGACATCGTCGGCGAGGAGCCGCGCGACGACACGGACGACTACGCGGCTCTCCTCGCATACGAGCAGGAGAAGGCGGAGGCCGAGGAGTAGTTATAGTTATTTATTTTTATGTTCTTCAACTTCAATACTAGTAGAGATCAGTATAAGCCCAGTGTGTCAGTGAAAAAAATCAAAGGAAACGGTTGTTTATACCCTCCGTTTCCGATGTTCCACTTTGCTATAAATGCGCCCTTCACACAACCCTAAACTCTATCGCTCACTCTCAGCCTCACTCTCAAAGTGTGGCGGCGCCTCCACGCAGCACCAGATCTTAGCTCCACCGTGGCGGCGCGCATCTCCCTCCCTCCTACCGTGGCGGCGCGCATCTCCCTCCCTCCGACCGTGGCGGCGTGCATCTTCCTCTCCTCCGACCGTGGCGGCGCGCATCTCCCTCCCTCCGACCGTGGCGGCGCGCATCTTCTTCTCCTCCGACCGTGTCGGCGCGCATCTTCCTCTCCTCCGACCGTGGCAGCGCGTACCCGTTCTTTGCTCCACCCGGGCAGATCTCGTCGCCTGATCTGTAGCTGGAGGGCGCATGGCGTGTCGATCCGAGGACGACGAGGACGACTACGTACTCCCGCCGCCAGATCCAAAGGTAATACATCTATTTTTGACCGGCCGTCGTGCCGACGAACTAGGGTTGTTGTCATTGTTCTGCTTAGGTTTTCTTCCATAGGACACTCATGAACAGAACTAGAACTAGGGTTGTAATACATCCGAGGACGATGAGGGCGACCACTGGCGGATCCACCTTGAGCTAGCCGGGTGCACAGGACACCGGGAGAAGGAATTTTTCTTTGTAAATTAGCAATTTTTCATCACATATGCACCCCTAAAAATTGTTTAAAATGTATTGTGGTAACATGTGTGCATCCTGATTCAATATGTTCTAGCTCCGCCACTGAGGACGACTACGTAGTGTCGCTCGAAAAGAACATGGCTGACTTATCTCCTTTGCAAAACAGATGTACATTTCGGTGACACTGTATAAAAAGCCGGGTCCTTAGCCAAGGTGCGCTTGTCGTCCGGCATAATTGTTGGTACACAACAACTATGCAATGGATTTGTAAGTTTGTTATTCTGTCTTATGCATCCTTTTGTGTTGTATGTCCTTTATGCTAGATGTATAGTGAGCTAACATGGAGTCATATTCTCTCTTTGCATTTCAGTGACCACTTTACAAAAGAGGCACCTTCAGTACATAATCACTCGCTTATTGCACTATGTGCAGAGCATGGTGCTGATCCGTTTAGCTCATTTAAATGAGCTAAATACAAGGTCGGGGACAAAGCGGCGAGTTGATTACATTTTGGCGACACCGTCCAAGAAGATTGAATTCATGAACTCTAACAGCAAGTCATGAAGATAAATTAAGTTGGAAATGACAAGGATAAGTTTAGAGAGGCATGACATAGATAGATTTAGCTAGACATGTCAATGATAGATTTAGAGAGGCATGACAATGAAGATAAGTAATTGGTTGTCTTGTGATGCAATGTATCGGTGACATTTGTTATACCTTATGAATGAATTTGTTAGCATTTTTGTGCTTCTGCTGTGAAATTTTAAATGTCCAGTGCCAAATCTATTCCTGCTCTAGGCTTATGAAGAAACCTCAATGCAAACGAGCAGAAACAGAATCTCCGTTTCTGATGTCCAGATACATCGACAACGGAGACTGGATGGCAACCGTAGCCAAAATCAAGCCTCATCGGTGACGGTTTTTCTTGTCCGTTGCCGATGAGAGCCTTCACATCAGTGACAGGGTCGGGGACACGGACCCTTTTTCCGTTGCCGAAGGGGTTTTTGGCCCGTTTCCGATGTGTCGTTCTGTACTAGTGTACACACATTTACTTGTGGCTGTAGACAAGTTCACCAAGTGGGTTGAAGCTAAGCCTATCAAAAAGCTAGACGGCGCCACAGCCGCAAATTTTCTGTGGGGAATAATCTCTCGGTTCGGGGTGCCTCATAGCATCATCACCGATAACGGCACTAACTTGTCGCAAGGCGAAGTCGAGGAATACTGTTATAAGCATGGTATCCGCCTAGATCTAGCCTCAGTAGCACATCCGCAGGCAAACGGTCAAGTAGAGCGTACAAATGGTTTAGTTCTACAAGGTATCAAACCACGTCTCGAAGTACCATTGCACAGAGCGGCTGGGGCTTGGGTGGATGAGTTGCAATCTGTCCTTTGGAGTTTACGCACAACTCCAAACAGATCAACCAAGTTTACTCCTTTCTTCTTAGTCTATGGCGCAGAAGCAGTGTTGCCGACCGACATGATGTATGATTCTCCCAGAATTCAAGCCTACGTCCAGGAAGACGCAGAAGATGCAAGACAGGATGGCCTTGACCTACTTGATGAAGAACGAGACATTGCTCTCGCACGATCCGCCATCTATCAGCAAAGTTTGAGGCGTTATCACAGCAGAAGAGTGCGGCAACGAAGTTTTAGAGTTGGTGATCTGGTCCTCCGCCTAATCCAAGACAGGAAGGGCTTGCATAAGTTATCCCCGCCTTGGGAAGGACCTTTTGTGGTCAGTAAGGTGTTGCTCAATGGTTCTTATTACTTGGTAGACGCACGAGACGGATACAAGAAGAAGCGAGGTCGCAAGCGCAAAAGCAAGGTTGACGACAAGTATGAAGAAACCAAGCGACCTTGGAACATTGAGCAGCTACGTCCTTTTTACACTTAGCAATTTCCACATTGTAATAAGTACTATATGATTATGAAATAAAAGTCTGTGGTTTGCTCATTCAGTTTTGGGATCATGCCATCTTTTGTCTTTTCTCGCAATCATATATCTGTTGTCATAAAAGTTACCAAACAAAATTAGTTTTTGCTCCGTGCTAAGGTTCAAACTTTTTGACATTTGCCATCTGCCGGCTAAAAACGCAAACAATCTTTGCACCGCCTAATGTGCCTATCTGTCTGTTTGTGTGTGGGTCGCCTAGTAGTATGTCGTTGGCACCAACATGCTGGCTTTGGTCTCTGAGTCTAAATTAGTTGGTATTGCACCTGGTTGGCTCAGCTAAACTAACTAAGATGAGGTTCCGCCAACATATGAAAAAGCTAAACATGCAAGCGAGATACATATTAAGGCGGGCCACTTAAATAAGCCTACCGCCATGTCTAGCATAAAAGTTGGCCCATAATATTTACAAACCCAAAATATAAAGTTTTTTGCGTTAACAGATTAACGCAGTGTTTTGTGCTGCCTTTGCAAGAAGACAGTTATGGGGTCGCCGCCTTGATGGAGCTGTGGAGAGATCCTGGGGGCTGACGCCGGCATTCTTGGGGCTGGCTCCGCCATCCTGGTGGCTGCGCTCGTCGGCTCCGGCTTCGCCTTCTCCGCCTACGGCAGCTTCAGGATCCGCCAAGGAGGGATCGGCTACGGCAACATGCGGATCCGGGTGTTCCTTGTAGAACTTGCAGATGTCAACCATGTTGGCAACCCGGGTCGCATAGCCCTGAACAGACCGCAGCACGTCTGATAACCCCCAAGAGCAAGGGATCACTGTAGCACCTCTCAATGTGGAAGTAAGGTATCGATCCGCAGGAGCAAGAAGGAAAAGTTATCTATTCCCTACAACTAAAGTGTCACAAGTTTTAGTTGATTATGCACTAAACAAGTTTAAGGAACAAGGTGGTTGATTTAATGGATGGAAGTTTGATGTAACAAGGCAAGAATGTGGAAGTGTCCCAATCCTCTTCAATGCAAGAGGACAAGACAAAGGTTTTCTAGGATGCTTGGAAATAAGGCCTAGGGATCATACTTTCACTAGTGGACACTCCCAACAATTGAATACATAGATATTTCCTCTTCACTTTGCTACTCTGAACTATTCTCCCGTTGGATAGAAATATCAATCTACTGCGTAGGGCTACAAGAGCACACCTTAAAGTCTGAGTGAACAAACACCACAATATCATAGAACACCAAGACCATCGTGTAGGGCTACAAAAGCACACCTTAAAGTCTGTCTTCCACATCTAGGGAACCCCAAGGTCACTATGAGTGCCCCAAAATAGTACTAAACAAACACCACAATTTTATAGTGACATCCAACACAAAGAACAACTCATGGTAAGTATTTCTGTAACCTTTAGCCTAAGAGTCACACACGGTGCGCACACTGTCAACTTCACACCATGGGACAAGGGTGACTCCGAAAATTACATTAATAAAACCACTTGAGTAGCACAAACAATGAAGGAGAAACATCCATGAATTCAATTAGATTACAAAGCTCATGATCACATAAAGATCACATCATGGGAGAGAGAGATGAACCACATAGCTACCGGTAGAGCCCTCAGCCCCGATGAAGAACTACTCCCTCCTCATCATGGGAGGCAGCAATGGCGATGAAGATGTTGATGATGAACACGTCGGAGGGGGGTGGAGCCCTCCGGAGGTGATTCCGGCGGCGTTTCCCCCCTCCGATCTTCTCCGGCGGTAGCCTTCTGACTCTCTGTTTCGGTGTTCTGTATTTCTCCGCCGCCTCCTTTCGCGAAACGCCAGGGGACCTTTTTTATAGGCGTTTTTAGGTCAAAACTAGTCGGTGGAGCAAAGATCGACGGCCACGGAGCTCCGAGGTGGAAACGAGCTGGGCCCACGGCCATGTACTTTAGGCTGCGTGGGACCCTCCCATTTGCAGCCTGTTGGGCTTGTGGTCTTCAATTTAAGCCCATTGCGTTCGTCTCGAAAATTCTGAACCGTGCTCTTTGACCTTGCCCTTTTTGGAGTCCCGAAGCTCCCGGAAAGTCTGAAACACTAAAAAAGATGTTTTCTAGAAAAACAGGGTTAATTCCAAATAAATGGGAAAACTATGAAGTATTCCCAAAATCATTATAAAACATTGATATAACCCTTATATGATGCAAATATGATTGGAATATAAGCAATTAAAGTGCAAAGTTCATGTATGCATTTTACATGCATCAACATCCCCAAGCTTAATCCATGCTCGTCCTCGAGTATGAAGATGATAAAACTAACATGGACTTTGCAATTTAATACTTAACAATGGATATCAAAGATGATTACTATTGCTACATATAGTCAAATGATTCATTTTTCAAAGGAGTAGCAATATGCAAATAGTTTATGAAGTGATATCAAGTATTCAAGACAAGGATGTTCATTGATAGTTCACAAAGTGTAACATAGTAGCAAGTAATATGGAACACATGTATGCATAATGATAAGTAGAACATCCTACAATGGTCATAGAGTGTAGATGAAAATCTGAATATGATAGGTGCACACTTTGGAAAGATGTATATGTGAGTAGAGGTAAAGCATGCATAAGTTTCATCCAACTTCCAAACTCTTCTACTTAAGTTAATGATTGCAATAAGGTATTCATTGGTGTCAAGCTCTCATTGCCCCTATCATAGCATCTTGAATGATTAAGGTTAAAGTGAAAGCAAATATGAGTAGTGTGCTTGATAAAGAATGGGTTGAATGTCTCATGCCCCTTGAATACAAGTACTTACACCATGTGTTACTCAACTTGGGAAACAAAGCAAGTTCAATTAAATATCATTGTAAGCATAATAGTATCATCAAGAGCGTCAACTGGGGTACCTCTTGTCCCAAGATATGGAACAAGCCCATATCAAAATGACAAGACAAACAAACAAAATGAACAATCTCAACACCCTTTTTATTTACCATTTGGAATAGTTTTTTATTGCAAGGTGTATCACAGAAGGTTCACCATAGCATGTAAGTAAATTTCCACCATGAATGATGCATGGCTTAGATTAGCGGCCCAGGCGTCTCTCTAACCATTTACACAAATCATTTAAACTTACTCTATTTCCACATTTATTTCAACATGATAAGCATCCATAGACAAAAGCACATGATATCAACTAAATGAGATGAAGAGCGTGTTGAAAGCTTGCCATGTGACAGCACATATGGGCTAACTTCCAACCCAAAACATTCATCAAGTCACAAACATCATAATCTTAATCACAATGGGTCAAGTTTTATTATGCAAATAAAAGAACATTGTGCATCAAGTTCGTGAGAGCTATATAACCAATTTTTTTTCATTGCAATCAATAACATAAACATTTTCATTCAGAGGTAAGATAACACAAACAACATGTTAAACATACTCGGAATAGCATAAAGCCAATAGGTAGATATGGTGGACTCACTGGAATAACTTTGGTTGAAGGTGTTGGAAACAAGTTTTTGCTTGTTGGAGTTTTTGGGCTAGCAAAAGGGAGAAAGTTGACCATCTAGATGCATGCATGAGTGTCCATAGAACTAACTAATCCATGTCAAACCAAGTAAAATAACAATCAGCACCAAAACATGAATAAGTGATAGCTCTACAAAAAGAATTTGCAAACTATTACTCATAAACAAGCTCATGAATCATGCAACTATATGTATCATTAAAAATGAAGTCAAACATCCCTTTTCCCAATCTTATAAAAGCATCCAACATATTTCAACCCATATTTCCATTAGCTCTCTCATATATAAATGATAGTGTGGTGGTCTCTCAAGACTCAAACAAAAACAAAAAACGACGCTCCAAGTTTATGCGATAAAGTGTTTCGATCGAAAAACAGAAGTTGGACGTGCGCAAACCGAGAGTGTGTAGGTCCAGCGGGGTTTTCTTCACATCCCCAAGCTTATGGTCTTCACCATCCTTGGATAGCTCTTGGTGCATCTCCTCCAATCCCTGTGAAAAAACTTCAAAACACCGTTTCTCCCATCTCTTTTCTGTGGGGTGCATTAATAGTGATAAACAAATAAGTTCCTTGCTGCATATAATCCTTGAACAAAAATTCATATGACATGTCCATAAAGTGTATAATGTTGTATGCCTACTCATAAACTCAATTGGATCAAAAAGATTCAACTTAAAAGCTCAAAGCATGCATCAAACAAAATAGGACAGAATCTGTCCAGAAAAACAGCAGCAGCAAAACGTATTTTTCTACCCTACCAAACTTTCTCGAAAAATTCCGAACAAATTCATGCATACAGAGGATGAAAAGTTGCAACTACAGTTCAAATATGAGCTCATTCGGAGTTACAGAATAAGAATTAAAAATCATACCGTGCACTGACTCGTGCAGGAATAAAATCTCCGAACTCAATAAGCAACTTTTCAAGACCAAAATGAGTAAAACTTGGCACTTTATTAAAACTCCAGAACTAAACTAGACACAAAATCTCTTGTTACAGCAAGAGGACACAAAGAAAAATCACACACAAAATAACCGGGTTGCCTCCCGCAAAGCGCTTTCTTTATAGCCATATAGCTAGGCTTGATAGTTTTAATGATGCTCCCATAGGAATAAGAGTTGAATATAAAAGAACATCAAGAAGCAAATATCAAACACATTTAAGTCTAACCCACTTCCTATGCATTGGGATCTTGTAAGAAAATAAATCAATAAAGCACAAAGTGACTAGCATAGGAAGGCAAAGCAAGTGCAACTTCAAAATTTTCAACAAAAAGAGAGAAGACTTAATATTTTTGAGATATATGAAATCATGTCTCCCTCTCTCATAAAAACTTTCAGTAGCATCATTGATAAACTCAACAATATAGCTATCACATGAAACATTCTTATCATGATCCATATGCATAAAAGTATCATTACTCTCCACATAAGCATAAACAGTTTCATTAGGAATAGTGGGAGTAAAACATTCATAATAATCATTGTAATCATCATATATAGGAGGCATATCATAATCACAATAAACTTTATACTCAATAGTGGGTGGACTGAAAATGTCATATTCATCATCATAAATGGGAGACATAGTATCATTAAACAAGTTAAAGAACCTCCCCAAGCTTAGATGATTGCAAGATATAAAAGAAACCTCCCCAAGCTTAGTCTAGTGCACACAAGAATAGAAACTTAAGCGCTACGCTCCCCGGCAACGGCGCCAGAAAAGTACTTGATAACCCCAAGAGCAAGGGATCACTGTAGCACCTCTCAATGTGGAAGTAAGGTATCGATCCGCAGGAGCAAGAAGGAAAAGTTATCTATTCCCTACAACTAAAGTGTCACAAGTTTTAGTTGATTATGCACTAAACAAGTTTAAGGAACAAGGTGGTTGATTTAATGGATGGAAGTTTGATGTAACAAGGCAAGAATGTGGAAGTGTCCCAATCCTCTTCAATGCAAGAGGACAAGACAAAGGTTTTCTAGGATGCTTGGAAATAAGGCCTAGGGATCATACTTTCACTAGTGGACACTCCCAACAATTGAATACATAGATATTTCCTCTTCACTTTGCTACTCTGAACTATTCTCCCGTTGGATAGAAATATCAATCTACTGCGTAGGGCTACAAGAGCACACCTTAAAGTCTGAGTGAACAAACACCACAATATCATAGAACACCAAGACCATCGTGTAGGGCTACAAAAGCACACCTTAAAGTCTGTCTTCCACATCTAGGGAACCCAAAGTCACTATGAGTGCCCCAAAATAGTACTAAACAAACACCACAATTTTATAGTGACATCCAACACAAAGAATAACTCATGGTAAGTATTTCTGTAACCTTTAGCCTAAGAGTCACACACGGTGCGCACACTGTCAACTTCACACCATGGGACAAGGTGACTCCGGAAATTACATTAATAAAACCACTTGAGTAGCACAAACAATGAAGGAGAAACATCCATGAATTCAATTAGATTACAAAGCTCATGATCACATAAAGATCACATCATGGGAGAGAGAGATGAACCACATAGCTACCGGTAGAGCCCTCAGCCCCGATGAAGAACTACTCCCTCCTCATCATGGGAGGCAGCAACGGCGATGAAGATGTTGATGATGAACACGCCGGAGGGGGGTGGAGCCCTCCGGAGGTGATTCCGGCGGCGTTTCCCCCCTCCGATCTTCTCCGGCGGCAGCCTTCTGACTCTCTGTTTCGGTGTTCTGTGTTTCTCCGCCGCCTCCTTTCGCGAAACGCCAGGGGACCTTTTTTATAGGCGTTTTTAGGTCAAAACTATGTCGGTGGAGCAAAGATCGACGGCCACGGAGCTCCGAGGTGGAAACGAGCTGGGCCCATGCGGCCATGTACTTTAGGCCGCGTGGGACCCTCCCATTTGCAGCCTGTTGGGCTTCTGGTCATCAATTTAAGCCCATCGCGTTTGTCTCGAAAATTCTGAACCGTGCTCTTTGACCTTGCCCTTTTTGGAGTCCCGAAACTCCCGGAAAGTCTGAAACACTAAAAAGACGTTTTCTGAAAAACAGGGTTAATTCCAAATAAATGGGAAAACTATGAAGTATTCCCAAAATCATCTATTATATAATTAAAACACAAGACAATGAAGGGCTAGGATTCATCACCGTCAAGTTTAGAAATATCAACGATACAGATTAATCATTGGACATGATCCGAATCAATCAGATCCAGATCTGCATGCACGAGTCCGTCTGGTCTACGATTAATTTATTTCCTTTCAAAAACCTAGGCCAATTGATCACGTTTGCTAAATTTCTCTCGCTTCGTACGGGGTAAAACAGTGGCAGACATCCATACGCGCGAGCGGCGCTCCGGCGAATCGTAGTCAGGTCATCAAGTATCGCAGGAGATAATCCGTACAAGCTGACGCTCCGACGTCCGGCGGGCTCCAGTCTGGACGGCATAGACGTCCATACGGTGCTCAGGTATCAGCTCAGTTTTGTGATCTTGGAGAGCAGATGCAGGCATGCATTAATCTATTTTAACATGGTCCAAAGTGTACAGGTAAACTTATGTGATTATGTCCTACTGCGACTTCCTCCAAGGCTCCAAGTGCATGCGATTCAATTCTGTGCCTAAAGTTTTAATCTTGCTTGCCCATGCAGTGTCCGATCGATCTGCAAGATTGGTCATACATTTGCCGCATAGAGACAGTCAAGGAGGGTACGATCCATCTCCATGGTCATCAAGTAGGCTTTCAATTCAGGAAAATTATATTTTTCTATTTGATGGTTCACTTGGTGTAGCTATGAGAAGATCAATTAACGTCAAGGGGGATGGCCTTTGAAGCTCTACGCCATAGATACAGGGCGTCCAACGGAGGATCAAGCTTATGGAGAGAAGCTTTGCTCCGAGCGGGTCGCACTGAGACTCAAGTAGCGCCGTTGCGCAAGCCGCGGCGCGATGCAGCCAAATCACGATTTGTGTGCACGCATGTGAGGTACGTTATTATTCGACGTGCACAATGATACATACGTATTTTGATCATGCAAAACTAGGTCGCCCGTCGTGTAGACTCTCTTCACAGCTTTTGGCGGAAGTTTGCGCTCTCGCCGGCGCCAAGTTTGTACATATTCGACCACCGCCGCTAGGGGGCAACGCCCTTAACTCGGCTATGTTCTTACACAAGCAATGTATACTCCTAATTCAGATCCAAGTGGTTGTGCTCCCGTTGACCTGGGAAAGGTTGCACCGTAGTAATACAGTGGTTTAAAGGTATCTTCTAATCAATTATTCATGGACGTGGTTCTTTGATTTACAATTGGCATGAATTCTATATCAGGTTAATACATTGCATAATATACTTATTTGCTTCTTTAGGTGCTTGATGAAATAGCCACGAAGACCATTTTCTCCTTCTGTTGTACAGTGATAGAAGCTGGATTTAGATGAGAATAAACGGACCTGCATTGCAACATTGACGTTTCACAAATTGCCCACTAATTCGTACCAGGTATACAAGGTACAAGGTGGATTTGGATGAGAATTTATGCACCTGTTCGTATGGGACGACGACTTCTCGCAAGGGTCGACGCATCTTGAAAGAAGACAATATTGGCCACGCCGTACGTATGGTGTATGCTTCATCCATCGTTACAGATGGATTCATATCTATATTCATGTCTAACGTGAAGGTGTGTTTGATGTTTGAGGCCGGCGGCAATGACAAGCAAAGTAACAACGAGCCAGTATTTTTTTATTTGTGTTCACATCGAAGGGAGACATATGCATTAAGATCAGGTGGTGCCAATTATCCGACCACCTCACATATGCATCTCACATGGATTTAACACAAAGCTGATCTCTGTGTCCGGCCGTCGCATCATCGTCATAAGAGTGTTTCTGGAGTACTGTTTTGCGCCGCTGGAAGCTAGAGTAGATCACCCGGAACATATTTCCGATGCTATTATGTAAGGCATGTTAAATCTAACATGTATCTAAACGTTCTTATTTCAATCCTATGCAATTGAAGGTTTTTTTGTATCCTATACGCATTTAATTCCTGCCTACTTTGCATAATATACTTATTTGCTTCTTTAGGTGCTTGATGAAATAGCCACGAAGACCATTTTCTCCTTCTGTTGTACAGTGATAGAAGCTGGATTTAGATGAGAATAAACGGACCTGCATTGCAACATTAACGTTTCACAAATTCCCACTAATTCGTACCAGGTATACAAGGTACAAGGTGGATTTGGATGAGAATTTATGCACCTGTTCGTATGGGATGACGACTTCTCGCAAGGGTCGACGCATCTTGAAAGAAGACAATATTGGCCACGCCGTACGTATGGTGTATGCTTCATCCATCGTTACAGATGGATTCATATCTATATTCATGTCTAACGTGAAGGTGTGTTTGATGTTTGAGGCCGGCGGCAATGACAAGCAAGGTAACAACGAGCCAATATTTTTTATTTGTGTTCACATCGAAGGGAGACATATGCATTAAGATCAGGTGGTGCCAATTATCCGACCACCTCACATATGCATCTCACATGGATTTAACACAAAGCTGATCTCAGTGCCCGGCCGTCGCATCATCGTCGTAAGAGTGTTTCTGGAGTACTGTTTTGCGCCGCTGGAAGCTGGAGTAGATCACCCGCAACATATTTCCGATGCTATTATGTAAGGTATGTTAAATCTAACATGTATCTAAACGTTCTTATTTCAATCCTATGCAATTGAAGTTTTTTTTTGTATCCTATACGCATTTAGTTCCTGCCTACTTTGTACAGGTACAACCACAAATAAATAATTTTGAACTGCCCTTACTTATAGTTCGTTTATTAAGACTTTGGTCAAATGAGTTTATCGAGCATACAACAACTCTTATCTCTTTCTTCTGCAATATACAATAACATAACGAAATTCCTGGAAATTTGGGGAGGTTCATATTCCTTCAGGAGTTCTGTTGTATCCAAGTTGATATTATAAGTGTTGCACATAGATGTATTTTGCTAATTCGAGCTCACGAAGTTACAGCCTTTACGAGACATTACATTATTTTCAACACAATATATCTCCTCTTTTCCTTCATGCATTTCATATTCTAACCTTTTCTACTATTTGTGGCTAATTATAATGTATTCAAAAAAATTATCTCCTATGCCAAATATTTAGTATTCTTACCGTGCAAACCTCTACTTCCCACAGTATATGTTATTACTTGATTGGTTTGTTTAAAAATTTAGTACACTGTCATGTAGTCGAAAAAGCAGTACTTTCATGAGAACAAGAAAACACATAAGAATTTGCTGCTTAATTGGTAATTGTTGATCTCAAATATACGTGTGAAAGACACATTGGTTTTCCAAAATGGTGCAAACTCCCAACCATGCGTCGAAGACACTATCTAGACAAATATACGGTGCACGGGTTCAGAGGAATGTTATCTTACAACAATGCATTTTTTTTTCTCCACAAAAAATATTCCCTGCTCAAAGTCATCATTCACTGTATATCATCAGTTAGACTGAAGTCGTGGTGGCTAAAATCTTCTTATAGTTAATTGTTAATGGTTTTGCTGCATAAGACTGACTTTTTTTTTGTTATCTTAAAATATCATTAACTGATGATTTCATTTGGTTACATGGCAAAATATTATTATGATATTCATGCAAAAAAGCATATTGAACTGGATGTTTTTGTAAGAAACATCTCGAGGGAGAGACGACATTCATCATGTACATAGTAATATTTTCTCAACAATATAGAGGGTCACGATATAGTGACAATTAGCATAACTCAGATCACCTTTCAGAATCAGATCCAAGTAATAGTCCACTTTGTGTTCCATACTCGAAATGCCTCCTCCTCAAAACCTTAAGGAGTTGCGTTCGCTTCAAGGGTGCATTGGCCATCTAACAAGGACCGCCCTTCAGCTAGAACACTCCCTTAAAGAAATGAAATTGAGTCAGTGACCCTATGAGAGAGGAAGAGTTCCTCTCTTACATAACTATGATTGCAAAATGAATATGACACCTACCACGGTTGTTTATGACATGCAAAGTGTTGAATTAAAATAGAAAATTGGGTTTGTCAAGCTAAAAATTCATAAAATGTCTAGCCGCGCAAATGCGCGGGCCACCCAGCTAGTTATAAAACATTGGTATAACCCTTATATGATGCAAATATGATTGGAATATAAGCAATTAAAGTGCAAAGTTCATGTATGCATTTTACATGCATCAACGTCCTGCATCACGATGGCTTGGTTGTTTTCATCTTCGGTGGGGAAGTACTCGTGACTTGATGAATATCAGCCTCCGGGTACCACGCCGCCGTCATCGCCAATGACAACTTGGCGTCGCCTCGTGCCGCTGATCGGAGTGTGCTGTCATGTTCGCTTGCCGTCTTCTCCAGCAGGTCCGGCAGGGCATCGAAGTTGACGGGATCGCCGTCCTCCCCAGGGTAGAACTTGGCGGCAAACACTTTGCCTGCGCCGAAAATCTGGTTGACGATTTCGCCAACTTTCAAGATTCGGGCAAGGCGCGGCGTCGTAGCCAGGTCATCTCCCAAGTTAGCCGGCACTGCACAAACACAAAGTTACACGCTGCAGCTTCAAGTTTCAAGAGTGCAAGGTGACAAAGAAAGATGAAGGATTAGTGACGTACCCAAGACATGCTCATGGATGGCGTTGACCTCATCCAGATGGTTTTCAAGTGTTTCCTGGGCCAGTTGGACTGCCTGTGACAGTTGTTCCTGCTGCGCCTTGGCATTCTTGTTCACCTGGTCGAGGTTGTTGCTCATGGCTTCAAGTTGTCCCGTCAACTTGCTAACCTCGGCGGCATGGGCCAGCGCCCGCTCATCCAGCTCCGTGGCGTGATCCGCCTCCAGCTTTGCCACCAGCCCAGCAAGATCTGCAGCTTCGTTCATCAAAGCTTGCATGTCAGTGGAGTTCTTGAGAATATCTTGCGCAGTGTTTAGTAATTCTACAAATAAAAAGAAAGACGACTAAAATACTTGTCGGAAAAGGAAAAGAAGTAGGACGAAAAGAAGGCAAAGAAAGCTTTGTCACCTTCATCCTTTTTGCGAGCCTCTTCCAAGCTCGCAATCTGGGCGTTCTTCATCTCCACGTCCTGCTGCAGTTGCTGGCATTCTTTGTTCTTTTTCTCTTGAGCACGGAACAGCTCAAGGTTGGAAGAAAGAACGGCCTGCATGCACGAAAACAACATTATGGTTAGCACTATTTAGTCGATGAGACCACTTTGCCGGCTAATTTTTTTTTCAGCCGCCAAAGTGCTCGGGGGCTGGGACCATAGGCTACTTTACCTCAAGTTGGTTATGCAGGGTCTCGTGGAGATCATCCATGTGCACGTACCATTTACGGGTACCTTCACGCATGGTCCTTAGCGTTTGCCGGGGGTCTTGCAACCCTTTGCCAGATTGTGAGCCAGGATGGGAGGACGATCCGCCTTTGTCAGCCGCCATCCTGTCGTCCATCTCTTGCTTCATGGCAATAAATCGAGCGGCATCATTAGCCTTCAGCCGTCTTGGAAAAAGTGGGGCCGGCAACTGATTTCTTGCCCGCCATCTTCTCCGTAGCCGCCTCTGCGATACCAGCAGCTGTGTACGTTCCCTGGCATAGAACCACGGGAACGCCAACTGTGGGCGTTGCTGGCGCAGCGGCCGGAGAAGAGCGGGTGGCTTACCTCTGCCGGCAGATATTTTCAGATTGGAGCGGAGCTTGGGCATGGCAGGCTTGCCCCTGTAAAGCAGAAAAGTGCAAGTTTGTCAGCACAAACTTATATCAAATTAGCTAAGACAGGGAAAGCAAAAGTTTGCCTACCGCTTGAATGGGACATTCCCCACGGTCTCATCCTCTGCATCAGCGGAGGTGGCCGCCTTCTTCCTCTTCTCCAAATCCTTGGTGGAGCTGCAACTTTCGCTTCTTCGACTTGCTGGCGCCGGTGTCGTACCAGTTCGGAGCCAAGTCTTCCTCCCCCAAGGTTTGTAGCTGAAAAGGAAACAAGACAGAATATTAATCCAGTACCCAGTGGATAAAGAGGTCAATGAAATGACAAAGTAGCTTTGGCTTACCGCTGGGGCTGGGTTGTCATGGGTGAACATGGCGACGCCTTCAGGCCTTCACCGACAGAGGCTTGACAAGCTCTCTGAGCCAGTACTCTAATGCTTCTTGGTCAAGGATGCTATTGCCGGCGTCATCCGCCTTGTACTCGCACATCTTCAGTGGGCGATGGCGGAGTGGCATTATCTTCCTCGACACCCAGCAGATGACGGTGTCAACTCCGTCAAGTTGCGGAGCCATCATCATCTTCGTCAAGAACTCGATCCGCCTGACGGCAATTCGAAGTTCAGCCGACAAGCTGCTGAGCGGCACCTTTGACGTCCAACAGGCCTTGTGGGTTGGCGGACCGTTGACAAAAACGGGCATCCCCTGTGTGCTGCTGGGTGTCGGGATGTCCTTGCAGTAGAAGAAAGTGCTGGTCCAGTGCTTCACCGACTCGATGTATGGTATCTTTGGGTACCAGTCGGGTTGGCGGCAGTTGAAGGTGACACTACCGCAGGTTGCTAGATGGCCGCCTGGTATGGTTTGCCGGCGGCACAGGAAGCAGTACTTGAATAGCTCTATGGACGCAGCTATGCCTAAGTACCCTTCGCACAGAGCCTGGAAGCCGGCTAGCACTAGAATACTATTGGGCGCTATGTTGTGCAGCTGCAGCCCGTAGAAGCTAAGTACCGCCAAGAAGAAGGCGAAAAGTGGCAGAGACATACCGCGGAGGCTGTGCGACGCCAACATGACGCGCTCGCCGTCTTGTGGGTCAGGCACTGCCTCGTCGCCTGGAACCCTCCAGGAGCATTCCGTCTTTGGCGGAATGTAGCCACCTTCCTCCAGCTCCTTCAGATAGGCTGACGTCATAAATGACGGCAGCCAGTACCTGGAGCCAAGGTCTCCTGTCTCCTCCTCTTCCTCGGCGTCATCGTCGTCGGCGGCGGCGGCAGATTCCGCCGCAGCCTCAGAGCTGGTCGCCGCAAGAGATGGGAGCGGGAACGTCGGAGCAGCTGCTGCAGGTGCCGCCGGAGTTGGGGAAGAAGAGGAAATCTCGCCCGCAGCCACGGTGGCAACGGGAGAGGTCATCGGCGTGCTCGCGGGCGCCGCCGCCGCCGTTGGCGCAGATCCAGATCCAGCAGGGGTCGCCGAGGCCGCAGCCAGCGCCGCTGCCGCCGCCGCATCTTGCTGAGTGCTCGCCATTTGCCTTGGAGGTTCTGCTTGTGCTCGCTGGAGTTGAGTACGGGGAGGAGGAGAGCACGGGAAGATGAGGAGGCCACGGTGGGTGCGAATGGGGAAGAAGACCTGCCTCGGTGTGCCCTTTGGGGTATTTATTTGCACGCGCCAAGATTCGTGCCCGAGATTGGGGGGACGCGTGATTTCCGCCACGTGCCCACGATTTGCGCGTCGTGGCAACGGTGTTGCGGCTCTCGCTCCGATTCTTGTGCGTAGTGGAGAAACAATCATGACACATGCCCAAGTCCAAACTGTCGTGGACTGCATGATGTCATCCGTCAATATTTTGACAAGACCAGTCAATTGACAAGACTGGTGCCGGGAAGATTCCTGACAACGGTCAGGCCGTCTTTCCCATGGTGGCGGCAAATCATCCGACTACGTTAGGCGGACCGCCGCTTACTTTCAACTTTGGAATGCTTCAAGCTCTTCAGATGCTTACAAGACAAGACGGACGTTGCCGACAAAAGAAGACGGCGCCTGAAGAACTCGAACCCTTCCAGGGGCTAATGTTGGGGATATACCTACTAGGGGTATCACCAGCATGGCTCAATCCGGCTAGTCTAGGGTGGCCCGCAGTGGTGGCGAAGGCTTTGCCTGCCGGGCGGCCCAGATAGCTGACGACCAAGGAAGGCGGATGCCGGCAAGGAGGAGGCCCAAGACTGAAGCCCACGAAGCCACCAAGACCAATAAGGAAGGCGGCAGATTTGCCGGCTAGGTTTAGGACTCAGTATGCTTGCCGGATACGTAATCTCCTTGTAACCCTAGGTCCAGCCACCTATATAAGCTGGACCTCGGGACGCCTTTAGGGCAACCAACCAATCCATATACTTTCGACACAACCAACTCATTGTAACCTGTACTTCGGCTATTGCCTTATAGTGAGTTATAGCAGCACGTAGGGCTCCGCCACCGTCGTGGAGCCTGAAGCTGGGTAAACTGCCGTGTACAATCCCGACCTCGACGACGTCCACCTTCTTGCCCTACGTTCACCCTCGGCTAGCAGGACCCCGCCTCCTATCCAAGATGCCGATACGATGACAAAGAAGAAGAAGAGGAATAAAAAGAGAGAGGAAACGGTGTCCTCCCCTAAGCATGTTGCTCCGTTCATGGTTGTTTCTGATGAGTCTAAATTTATTGAAGATGATTATATGCCTATTACTTATTTTAGTGATCATGATTGGGAGAATAACACTACTATTGATATTGAAAATCTCTTTGGTACCAATTCCGAAAATGATGATATTAATAATTGCTACACTATTAGTACTATCCATGTTCCTTCTAATGATGATATGGAAAGCTCTAAACTTGGGGATTAGGCGTTTGAAAATCCTTTTGCTACTAATGATTATGTATTTGAAACCTCTCCTGCTAGTAAAAATGATGATGCTATGTTTACAGATATATATGCTTGCGATGATAACTATCCCCTTGTTTATGATGATACAATGCCTCCAGTTTTTGATAATTATTGTGATGATAACTATTCTATAGATTATAATTACAATCATCCTCATGAAACTTGTCATAATTATGGAGGGAATGGCTTCCTTACCCCAAACCATCCCTCTAATATACAACTTGTCCATCATGTTCAAGTTCTTTATAATGATCCTGCTCCCATTGTTATTAATAAGAAGGATTTTGCTTATGTGGAAAATATTAATACTTTTATGCATGTGTATCATGATAAAAATTATTTATGTGATGGTTATATTGTGGATTTTATTCATGATGCTACTGGAAGTTATTATGAGAGAGGAAAACATAGCTCTAGATATCTCAATAATACTAAGTTTCCTCTCTTTCTGTTGAAAGTTTTGAAGTTGTACTTGTTTTGTCTTTCTATGCTAGCAGCTTCATGCTTCAATAATTTATTTTCTTACAAGATTACTTTGCATAGGAAGTGGCTTAGACTTAAATGTGTTTAATATTTGCTTTTTGATGCTCTCTTATGTTCAACTCTTATTCTTATGAGAGCATCATTAAAATTGTCATGCCTAGCTAAAAGGCTTTAAAGAAAAACGCTTGTGGGAGACAACCCATGTTATTTTTGCTTTTTGTTTTCTTTTGCTTTTTGTTGAATCAAGGATGTTGTTGCCTCTGTAACACCTCCTTTGTATTTTTTTGTTTTCGTTTCTGTGCCAAGAAAAGCCTCTAATGGCAAGAAAGTGTTAAAACTGAGTTTTCTGCCAGAAACATATTTTCTGCGCTTCACTGTACGAAATTCCAAAACTCACGGTATGTGATATTGATCTGTAATTTTTTGTGCAGAAGCCTCAGTTTTATATAAATTTTTCGTTAGTCTATCATTTTCTGATTTGATTTATGTAAGTACCTCGAACAAATTCATCTTTACGGGTTGTTCTGTTTTTGACAGATTCTGTCTTTATTTTGCATTGCTTCTTATACGAATTTTCTTTGTGGTTTCTTTTTGTGGAAAGGTGCTACAAAGACCTGGTATACAGCAGCTAATGTTAGAATGGGTTCTTGCAATGTGTCATTACAGAAACAAAGTGGATTAAATGTTTTGAGTATTAACCGTCTAATTAAGTTTATGAGAAGTTTTGTGTGAAGGAAGTTTTCAAGTATTAGGAGAGAAGAATGATAAAAGAAGATCAAGAAGAGAGAAGAGCTTAAGCTTGGGGAGGCTCCCTGGACCTCCCCGACATATTTCAAGAAGACTCAAGCGTCTAAGCTTGGGGATGCCTTGGGCATCCCCTTCTTCATCGACAAATTATCAGGTCATCTCTAGTGAGACTATATTTTTATTTCTTCACATATTATGCACTATTCTTGGAGCGTCTTGTGTGTTTTATTTTCAGTTTTGTTTTAATTTTGTTCTCTGGTCACTACAATTCTTGATCACAACATTCTTGTTTGGGAGAGAGACACGCTTCGCTTTTTCATAGAATACTCCTGTTTTTCACTTATACTTGTTGAGTATTCTGTTTTTACTCTGTTTAGCTTCTAGCTCTTGGTTTTCATGTATCTCTTGTTCAGAGCTATTAGTTATTTTATAGAAAGTACTCTCTTGCTTCACTTATATTTGTTTGGAGAGTTGCTTGGTTAATCTGTTGGTTCAGAAAATGCTATGCATGTGGTAATGGTATAAAGAAAAATGCTTACATAGTCTTGTAGATCATTTGTCTTGAGTAACTTGATACTTGTCAATTGTTTTGAGTTATCAAGTAAGTAATGTTTAAACTTGTGTATCATGTAAGTAAGGCTCATTAGTGAAGAACTACCGTAAAGCTTGTAGTTATTCGATTTGTCATATTTGCTACTTTCGAAGTCTAGATATTTTCTGGTTAAAAGGATGTTTTGGTTAACAAGGAAGACAGTGTGAAGTCTTATAATTCTTCTTATATGTTCACCATATGGTTCTTTTGTACCGGTTGGCGTTATGTGTTTGCTCAAATAACCTTGCTAGCCCAAACTCTGTACTAAGCGGGAATGCTGCTTGTGTATCCAAAACCTTGAGCCAAAATCCATGCCATCTATGTCCACCATACCTACCTATATGTGGTATTTTCCTGCCACTCCAACTAAATTTGTCATGTGCTACCTTTAAACTATTCAAAATTGCTACTACTCCTTTTTGTGTCCCTGTTTACCAGCTCATGAGGAAGTGGTAGATGGTCTTTATTACACTTGTCAAACAGATTTTACGCCAGACTAGCAGCTTACATCTGCTTATCTATAATTTTGCAAAAAGAGCTGGCAAAAGGGTGCCCAGTCCCAATTAATTTACAACTTTAACCTCTACTTCTCTTCACATTTTGTTCCTGAGCAATCAGTTAAACATCTGCATGTGTAAACCAAAGAGAAAGAGGGATGATCTGCTTGCTGCAGAAATAACGTTCCTCATGGGAGCCGCTCTTGTAAAGTCTGGTTGGCATGGGTAATACTGTATTGTCTATTACCATTCGTTGACCATTAGCATACACCTCTCAAAATATATTTTTTACTCTCTATATGATTTCAAAAACTAAAAAGCTCTAGCACATGATATAATCCCTGCTTCCCTCTGCGAAGGATCTTTCTTTTACTTTTATGTTGAGTCAGTTTTCCTACTCCATTCTATCCTCCACAGGCAAACACTAGTGTCAACTTTGGTACAAGAATTGTTATATGTTAGCATGTTAGACTTATTATACTACTTTGTGTTGACAATATCCATGAGATAAATATTTTGAAAGTTGAAGCAAATTCTGAAATTTAAATCTTCCCTTTGTGTTGGTCAAACACTTTTGATTGAAAAATATTGCTTGGTGAGCTGACTTTTATGTCAAATTCTTATAGCTCCTTGTCTCCAAAGTACTATTCATGAAAAGATTTTATTTGTATGATGCATCTTGATTGCTCATTGATTACTTTATAGCAACTATAGATAATTGATTTGGATCACTTCATTCAGTTCATGTGCTTTACATTACTATTTGATCAAGATTATGTTGGTAGCATGTCACTTCACAAATTATCTTTTGTTATCGTTTACCTACTCGAGGCCGAGTAGGAACTAAGCTTGGGGATGCTTGATACGTCTCAAACGTATCTATAATTTTTGATTTCCATGCTTGTTTTATATCAAATGTCACATGTTTCTTCTAAAGTTTATATCATTTTATGACATTTATTGGACTAACCTATTAACCTAGTGCTCAGTGCCAGTTTCTGTCTGTTTTGTCTGTTTATTGCATAAAAGGCCAAAAAATGGAAGTGCTCGGAATTGGATGAAAATTTACGTGATTTATTTCCAGCACAAATAAGCCACGGAGCTAGAAGACCAGCTGCAGATGGGCCCCACAGCCGGCACGTGACCTCACGGCGCGGCCAGGCACTACCCCACGCCATGGGCCCGCTTGCCCCACCAGAGCACCGCCTTACGCCGCCTCTTCGCCTATAAAATCACTCATGACCTAAAAACGCGAGAACACCGAGACTTTTCCCAAATTTGACTCCGAGCTCCGCCGCCACCAAAAACCCTAATTCGGGGGCAGAAGTCTCTGTTCTGGGACCCTGCCGGGACGGGGAAGTGCCCCGGAGCCATCTTCATCGCCGTTGCTGCTTCCCATGATAAGGAGGGAGTAGTTCTTCATCGAGGCTGAGGGAGCTACCGGTAGCTATGTGGTTTCTCTCTCTCTCTCTCTCTCTCTCTCTCTCTCTCTCTCTCTCATGGTGTGATCTTTATGTGATCATGAGCATTGTAATCTAGTTGAATTCATAGATGTTTCCCCTTCATTATGTTATGGATATGCAACTCAATTAGTTTTATCATTATAATTTTCAGAGTCATTGTTGAGAACACAAAGCCTTGGTGACAGTGCGGGTGGCGTGTGTGACTCTACCAGGATAATAGATTAGAGTGATATTTACCATGAGATGTTCTTTGTGTTTGATGTCACTATAAAATTGTGGTGTTTGTTTAGTACTATCTTGGGTGCTCTTAGTGACAGCGTGTTGTGCCCTAGATGTGGAATACAAACTTTGAGGTGTGCTTTTCTAGCCCTACGCGGTGGTCTTGGTGTTCGTTATCCAGCAGAAGAATAGCTCCGAGTAGCACCTAAGTTGCATATTGAAGAGAAAGTATTTATATATGTTCAGTTATATTATTATTGTTGAGAGTGACCACTAGTGAACGTATGATCCCTAGGCCTCGTTTCCAAGCATCGAAACACCGTTTATTTCCAGTTCTGCTGCATGCTCGCTCGCTGCCATTTTTATCACAGACTACATATACCACTTGTTAATATCCATATCACCTGCATTTTACTATCTCTTCGCCGAATTAGTGCACCTATACATCTGACAAGTGTATTAGGTGTGTTGGGGAACACAAGAGACTTCTTGTATCTTAATTACAGGGTTGCTTGAGAGGGATATCTTTGACCTCTACCTCCCTGAGTTTGATAAACCTTGGGTTACTCACTTAAGAGAAATTTGCTGCTGTTCTACAAACCTATGCACTTGGAGGCCCAACACTGTCTACAAGAATAGAAGTTATAGTAGACATCAGTCGGCGATGACAGACGTACTCACTTAGGATAAACAAGTGGATAGGGTCAGCCTGGTACTAGACTCCCTTCATAACTCCCAAAACATTTTATATTTAGGAATCGATGTTGTAAAATATAAGATGTTTTTGTAGGCTATTTTAGTCGATCAAAACGTATTATATTTTGAAATAGATGTAATAGTAATCAAGAGGCAGTGTAGCAAGCAGTTCCATTGGTTTAAATGGTTTCCAAAAACCCACAGTGGCTTATTTGAGGATGAAATGGTTTAGCGACTTCAACTAGATTAAAGAACAGAAGTAAGTACTCCCTCCGTTTAGGTGTGTAAGGCCTCTCACCAAAAACTATTTGTTCGAAAACGCTGGGAAATAAGGCCCGATTGAATTAATTTCCTAATAATTAGGGGCGGCAGGCCCTCTCGGTTTGACGCAGCTTACCAATGCATGCATGATTTACTCGAGTCTAGTAACAGTAACCAACAATCCAGCATATGCAATAAAGGGTCCAACCATAATAAATTATATTGTGTATAAAGTACACAACCTTAAATAGAACAATGTAAAACGTATGAAGAACGATGCCCTTTACCTCGGGCTCAGGTACGTGTTATTTTATCGGTTAACTAACCGCCAGACACGTGTAAGATAGCACACAGAGAGATATGATCAACCTACTGCTAACAACCCATAGGTCGGAGTGGAATACTCTCTACATCATGGAAGCAGTGGAGGAGTCGACAAAGAGGTTGGAGACACGACCAGAAGAGGTTCCGCTGGCGGTTCCTCGTTCAATCTTCTTCCGGCGGAAGACTTCTGGTTTTCTGTCTCTTGTTATGTCTTATCTCGTCTCCACTAGTTCGCGAAAAACCCCGAGCGGTATACAGATACTTTTAGATCAAGACGAAGGCGGCGGCATACGAATCAACACAATCAGACGACCGAGGGGAGCTCGAGGACACGTGAAGCGTCCCGGGGGTGCTAGCCGCGCCACATGGCCTCCTGGTCATCGCCTCGGGTCAGTCCTATGCTACTGATATTTCTCTTCAAAATATAGAAACTCCTTATTTTACCTGTTTGGTTGATGTCTAGAAGGTTCCTTAAACGTAAAAAGAAAAATATTGATTTTAACCTATCAACATTAAATAATAAAATAATGAGATTTCGTGTCAAATCTCAAATGTCTTAAGCTTATGAAAACATTAAGGAACATAATAATCATGAGAAATAACATGGGATTTAATTTAATAAGCTTTGAAAGGCATATATACGTTGCAGACGTATCGGTATCCCCTACCTCAATCTATGCTCGTGCTCGAGCAAGTAGATGATAAAAGAAGACAACTTTTGAATTTTGTTATCATAAGTTTACGCATATGATTCAATAACTCTATACGTACATAGGTGTACCGATCTCTGCTTGTTATTATTTTTTTCCTAAAGGGTGGTTGTGCCGTCAAGTTCATGCTCACCCCTCTTGTTCTGCTTCCCCGTGAGCTGTGAGCTTGTGAGAAAGACACAAAAATGATGAATTTGAAAGTTTTTTGGTGCACCTTTAGTTGCAGAAGCGCTGAGGTAACACATATATATAGATATGGTGGAGAAAGATGAAAGATAATTTTGCCTCAAGGGAGTTGGATGTATACGGACATAATACATGATTAGTACATAAAAGCCTAGTAAGAGGGATAATGCTGGCAACTAAATAGAGCTTATGGGAAGGCAGCATAGTCATAAGTATATGAATGAAATTTATATTTATCATGACATTGGGAAGGCACTATTTCATCTTACAAGAGAACAATCAAATGCATAAGGAAGATGTGGTCATAATTCAACCTCGTAATGTCATATCACTTTAAGGAAAGTTAGTTTCAATAGGCCCTTGACCATCGTTAAAGATATAAGGACTCAAATCCACAACAATATTGTCTCACAGCGAGAAGGACGATCCCTGATCATCGAGAAGGAGGAACGACGACCCTGACGTGACGGGTGAGGTCAAACCGCGGTCCCCATGGTGACGGCGGTGCGGTATGAACTGGTTGGATCCATCACACCGGCCTCGACCGCATTCAGAAGACTCGAAAACATCGGTGGGAGCCCCAGCAGGGATGAGGGTGGTGGCGACAACGATGAAATGGAGCGGCAGCGGTCCGATGGAGAGATAGAAGAGTGGTGCCCGGAAAAAGGAGTAAAAACGGAATGACTAGGTGGCGAACAAACGGGAGCTTGTGGTCGGGTGTCTGCCGGTGGGAGTGTCCGGATACTTGAGCCAACCCCAAATGTTCGGAGCATTTGGGACGTCCGGATAAAATGTATCCACATTTGGCCCGATGAAAAGCCTTTATTTGTGTACGAACACTAACGAACTGATAGGGGATTATCGGGGCGTCATTAGAGATGCTGTCATGTTCTGCTTACTTTTTTTTTCCAGAACACGCATAAGACATGCGTGTCTTCTTTATTAAGGTAGAAAGGGGTTTTACAGCAGTTGTTTACAGGTCGGAGGCAGAGCACAAGCGCACTGCCTCACCTCCACAACATTTGGCGGGGAACCCAAGAGAACTGATCAACTGAACATGTCTTATGTTGAAGATCGAATATTAAAACCCCTCGAATTTAACTGGGTATAAACGTTCTGCTAGTTAAAAACTTTCAGGTTCGTCGTGCCTTTTACCGTTATACTGGTTTTCAAGAGTATATGTTCGGTAAACTTGGCATTTTCGAGAGGAGGACCCATGTTTTATGAGAGCGTCGTCAGTGCTTTACACTTTACAGGATCACTAGCACCATTACTTGCGGTCCAATACTACTTGATGCCAAACGTACTTACTGCTAAATTGCCTTTGTCAGCTCCTCATTACCGAGAAGCCCAGCTCTCAAAGTACAGATGCAGAACATACGTGCACTTCTCGGCCCGACAGAAACACAGGTGTTAACTAAAACTAAATTAGCGACTAGTACATTTAGTCTTGATTCTACCATCCAAACACATCTCCATGACAGCGTGTCAGAGAGGCATATAGCATAACAGACTGTCAAATGACTACTAAAAATAAGTTACAGTACTACTAAACACATCCTGGGGAGAGCAGGAAGACGAAGAAGAATCCCTTCCCTCCAAATAAGCATCTTTCAACCTGTGCCCCGATCGATCTAGCTTCCTACTACTACAAGGCGTCTGCACTGCTGCCATGGTCCCTCCTGGGCTTCTTCCCCGGCGCAGAGGCAGAGGCAGCGGCGAGGATGTCCTGGAGCTGTCGCTGAGCATCCTGGAGCATCCTGTTACTGCGGGTCTCCGTCTCCTTCCAGCCTCGCTCAATCTCCCACTGCACCTCCATCCGTCGCCTCTCCAGCCGCATGATCCCCTCGCCAAAATCCCTCAGCACCGCCGAGATCTGCGTGTTGGCGACCGGAGAATCCTCGACCTTCACCTTGTCCACAACGGGCCTGGAGTGGAACGCCTCGTAGGCGACCCTCTTCCGCGGAGGCGCGGTGGACAGCGTCACGGCAGGCGGCGACAGCTGCCGCTGCTGATGCTGCCGTTGCGGAGACTGGCGAGGAGCGAAGCCCCTGAACCCGCCCCCGTCCCGGAGGATCCCGTTGATGCTCCTGGTGTTGCTGCTGTTCCGTGGGACGAGCACTTGCTCCTCCTCCTCGGAGGAGGCCTGCTCCTCATCGTCCTCTTCCTCTTCGGAGGCCTGCTCCTCGTCGTCGGAGGCCGCGGCGGGCGGGGATGCGGCGGCAGATAGACCACCGAAGGCGGATGAGACGGCGGAAGAAGGGCCACGCTCGAGGCGCTCCATGCGGCGGAAGAAGGGCCAGAGCGAGGTGACGGGGCGGGCGCCCTCGGTGCGGTAGCGCTTGCGGAGCTTCTCGAGCTTGTGGCGGCACTGGGTGCCCGTCTTGCGCTGGACGCCGCCGCAGCGCGCGGTGGTCTCGGCCGCCACGTCCTCCCACTGCTGCGCCTTGAGCTGGCCCCGGCGCAGCTTCGTCCACCGGTCCTCGTAGACGTCGATGAGGTGCATGGTCTCCGCGTCCGACCAGGGCTGCCCCGGCGCGCTCTTCTTCGAGCCGGCGGCGGAGGGGCGGCGCGGGTCGTCGGCCTCCATCGTCGTCTGCAGATGAGTTGTTACAGCGGCGGCGGCGATTTAGATCTAGATCTGGTGAGGGTTGGTCTGGTGGAATAAATGATGGAGGAGGAGGGTGCGGCGGCGGCGGTGGTGGAGGCGGATTCGGGTGGGGGATAAGGATGTCTCCAACGGGGCGACGCATCCAGTCCGGCCGTGTCTGTTGCTGTCCGGATGGGTAAAAACCAGTCCCCAACGGGCCGACGCATTCTAAATATTGTCCGTTTTTCTGTCCGGCCCGACGCATCCCTGGACCAAATTTGGGTCACGTTTGCGTCGGGACGGACGTGTCCGCGCGTCCTTTTGCGTCCGGTGTTGTCCGTCTCTGTCCCCTCCACACATGGCTTGGCCACCTACCAGTCAAACAAATCCAGTACAATCTTCACTTCCTCTCTCTCTCCTCTATCTGAAAAAATTCCCCACCGAGCCACAGCGTCGCTGCACGCCATGGCTGGGAGTGCTCCTTGGTCGTGCCTGACGCCGGCGCGGCGGAGGACGGCGTCGGCCTCGCCTCCAGCTCACGGTCCAGAGCCTCACCTGCTCCACCCCGGCGGCGAGGAGGACGGCGGCGTGGTGTTCGTCGAGACCCGCCTGCTCCACCCCGGCGATGCGCTAGTGGACGTGGGCATCGTCGTCCACCCCGGCGACGCGGACGCAGGCAGGAGGTTGGTTCGGCGGGTCTGTCTCTTCTTATTGCTGCTGCTGCTCGATGCGGTCCAAACGGCAACTCCACCACCATGGATTCGATCTAGTGCTAGCAGGATGCGACCCATGCTAGCTTGCCGCGAATGCGTGCGCTTGCAATCCTGGAGCTCCCGCAACTCGTGGGGCATGGCGCTCCCGCAACTCGTGCGCAACATCAGCTAGCAGCATACTGACCGGGAAGAGCTAGTTCTCTAGTCACCGCCCAGCAGCACGGCCGTGGTGGCGCTGGACTAGAGATAGCTGCTCCCGCTCTCTCTCTCCCCTAGCGTGAACCAGCTCCTGCTCTCTTGCTTTCTACTGCTGCTATTGTCTCCGGCTCGGATGGGTTTGGCCATGCGAGCAGCGAGCTGACCTTCACGCCGCCGGCGACCTCGTCCAGTACTGGTACTACTCAGCTGTCGGTGTCCGTTTGCGTCGGTATCCACCGTTGGGGGCACCTACCAAATGGGCGTGTCCGCTCTGTGTCCAGCCGGCCGGACGGCGACGCAAACGGATAAATTCCGGACAAAATCAGTGTCCGTTTGCGTCGCCCCGTTGGAGACATCCTAAGGGCGAGGCGAGGGTATGGGTGGTGGTGGGCGGTTCGTTTTTTCTGGGTGGGGGTTGGGCCATCGGCCGCGGGCGGGCGGTGCCGTGGTGGTGGTCACGTGGACGGGCGCGAGCGTGGTGGATGGAGGAGCCGGGACTGGCCGCGCCGCCTGGTGGCCCATGCGCCGCTGTGCCTGCGCCATCGCCAGCGCTCGCCCCGGCACCTTTTCTTTTCTTGGAGGAAATTGCACAAACCACCATATAATTTGTTGGTTTAAATTTAGAGGTTGATGCTTAAATTGGAGGTTGATGCTTTGTCTTGAACTCTTATTGGTTTAAATTGGAGGCTGATGCTTTTATTTGATATGGTTGAAGAAGATTATGAACCAACACAATCAATATGCTCTTTGAGATCATGTATCGAGAAGAAATACTAAAACTATTTATTTTTTGAACAAATTCGTAACCTTTATTGCTTATTCAAATAAGTTTACATCTTCCACAAGCTGTGGAATCAAAAATACAGGTGGTAGTTTGCGCTACCAAGTGAGCCGACTTGTTTGCTTCTCTCAGTCAGTGTTAAATTCGTGTGGCGCTGAATCCTGCCATGATCAGCCGACACTCATCAAAGAACGCCGAGCCCACTATCCTATACTGATTGCGATCATCAAGAGTCTGTATCACCTCCAAACAATCAGATTCAACATATATGTGACTGCATCCAACTCTCTCAGCCTGGTGAAGTCTGTCTCGCCGAGCTTGTGCTTCAGCAGTCGTTACATCAATCACACCATCGATCTCCAGTCGGCAGGCCACTAGGAACTGTCCGCCCGCATCAGGAATCACACATCCCGATGATGCAGTTCTTGTATCTAAGTAATACTGAAACTATTTTCTAAACCCTTATTTTGGCCAAACTCTTATTTCAAGGTTTTTATTTAGCAAAAGACCCAAATAGCCTAGTTTCGGAGCAAAAAGGGTAAATGTTTTAATTTATGTATTTGTGGAGATCTACGAGATATTTTCTCCCCTCTACATTCCAAACAAATACTTTTACTAATATTTAAGCTTATCTTAATCATCTTTTGGAAAACTACAAGTGGGGAATATATTGTCCCATGTATTTTTTGTACAAATTTCTTTGAAAAATACAAAATTATATTTGAGAACCCTTTCAACCCTCTTGTCATGAACAAGTTTGAGCATAAGATCAACCCCTTGCCTTTTTGTGATGATTTCGATAAGACTGCTTTTAATTTGCTTTATCTTTATTTCCTCCAAACTTTGGGTGAAACCCGGGGTTTCCAAATAGAACCTTATGAGAAATCTCATCCCAAATCACATTCTTAACCATGCCTTAAGGGGGAATAAGAAATATATCTATGGCAATATATTTTGGCCCTAAAGAACTTAAAGGTTTTCTTTTTCAAAACCCTTAAATCAATCCTTTTGATAACAGTTTGGGTTGTGTTTAAATATGGAATATTCTAAGGGCAAAATTTGAAAAACTAGCATTTCATGTGTATTTTTGTAAGTTGGGAAAATTCCATCTTCTACAGTTTTGGATTCTACACCTTCTCAAAATATAATCTTTGAAAATACTATGGGAACAATGATCCCAAGATCAACATTTGCAGTTTCTGATCATTTTAAATTTTCCAAATATGGGAATCAAAACTCATTCTAGAATCGTAAGAGAATTCCTCGCGGTGCACATGATTATGCTCTATCTACTGAACATCATATCTCCTTGTTGTATCTACTAGACCTAAGAATTATGGCATATATATTGCCGAGACTCACTAATGATAGCTTACTCGTTGCATCTCATAATGGGTCAATTCAACTCAGCAAACTCATTTAGCCAAGTCCATGCAACCGGATTAGCATCTTCATGCCCATGACCACTGGAACCGGGTCATCGGATGACTCACACACTAGTCAGAGTTAAGCGTGCACATAACTCCGTTGACTATAAACTTTTAGAACACACATCATACAATATATGGTTCCTCAGTCAAATCACCTACTCGATGACATACATCATGGATGACAATTCAAGGATTATAATATTAGCTTATGAATACATTGTCGAGTCGGTCTTGCCGAGTCTAATTCTAGAGCATTACCCCCAACAACCTCTTAGTTAGCCTATATGTAACGCTAACTAATCCTAACAATCCTCCTCGAAAAAAGTTTTCCTTTATTTGAATTTATCATCTCTATATTCTTCATATATAGTCTTGAGTGCCAGAACGTCCATATATGACCTTGATAGTCTTTGAACTTGATATCTTGAGAATTCTCTTTCCCATAAACCAGTGGGGGGAAATAAGAAGAGAGTGGTATTCGATATGTTGATAAACCCCCTTAAACCATGTGGAAAATATAAGAAGAAAATGATATGGCATATAATGAATATTTTCTCCTTGATAACTCATATGAGTAAACCTTGGTAGAAAAGATCTCATTAGTGAGTCAGTGATAATATGCCTTGTATATTTATTTTAAAAACCTGGTGGGGAAAATACGAAGTATAACATATGATAATGAGAAGATATTGCCTCATTTAACAGCGAGAAGTTTGATAGTAAACTCATAAAGGGAAAATAATGAAATATTATGTGCCACTGGAAAAACACCTTTCAAACCTTTTTTTCGACACTACAACACCTTTCAAACCTAGTAAAAAAACATAAGTAGAAAGAGAAATGGCAAATTTGAACGCTTGTATTTATATCGTTCCATTAAAACCTTTTATGCGAAAACATTAAGGAAAACTCATTAAGAAAAAAATAGTACTATATCCGTCTGATAATATAAGATGTTAGTACAACCAATATAGTTTCTATGTCTGAGTTTATATTTTTCTTTTCTTTTAGAAGATGGTCTAGTTCGGCTTCAGGTTCCTCCTCTATCGAATATCCCTAACTAGCTTTCCAAGCAAGACGCGTTATTTCCAAGCTTCCTTGGGTAAGTGAAGAGATGAACTCCTAATCATTCAATTCTCTTTTACTTTTGAAATGTGAAGCTGTGATTAGCTCACGGCCCATCTTGGAATTTGTCCAATAAATGCACCATGAGAAAAATCTCACTGCACAAACAATTCTCTTTATAGACAACATAAACCAAATAGAAAATCATGAGCAGCGCTTTCATACGAAAAGCATATAATATTAATTTAAAACATTACATTGGACAAGGTGTTTCGGGTCATAGTTCTAGATGCACCACTCATGTGAAGTATTTTTAAATAATTTTCAAAATGTCAAAAAATTAAAACAATTTTTTGGATATACATCCGCATATTCTATGTTCACGCAAAAAGTTCGTAAAAAAATGACATTTTTTGTGTGGTCTGGATAAACAAGACAAATAAATATTTCAAGAAAATTTATTTTGGAGCACCGGAATTTGCCTTTTTTTATACGGGCCACAAAAAAAAGTCATTTATCACGATTTTTTTGTATGAACATATAATATGCTGTTGTATATCCGAAATTTTTGTTTAGAGTTGTTTGACATTTTGAAATGCTATTTTTATATAGCGGGTGTATCTACAGTTATGAGCCTTCCCGGCATTACACTAGCTTATGTCAGAAACGAAACCCTTTTGTCATCATCTCTATTTGCATATCCAGCTGATTGGACTGAAACTTTTCTCCACCTCTCCCTCCCGGGTCGCCCCCGCGCGGCAGCTCCGGAGGCTCCAACCCTAGCCAAAAAAACCAGCCCAAATCCGGCGCGCCCCCGGCCGCTGCCGACGCCGGCGCCGGCGGTGGTGGCGGCACCCTGCCGCCAAAGGCGGAGGGCGAGAGGGCCGCACCCTGTTGCCTCTTTTGTGCGTGGAGAGAAGGTTGGAGGGTTGCGAGGGGCGGCGCGACGGCGTCGAGCAGGCCGTGTGTGCGCGGCGGCGCAGATGGGGAGATGGAGAGGTGTCGGCGTTGGGAGGAGAGCTGCGGGTGAGGTGAGGGGGCGTCCTGTGGCAGGGGCGACCGGATGGCGGCGGCGCGGGCCAGATCTGGGCCCGATCTGGGCCCAGTGGGCCGCGGCCGTTTCCGCTGCGTGTGTCGGCCGGCTCGGCCGGTGCTTGTGCTGCCACTGTTGTGGCCAAGCTGTGGTATCTGGCTGAGCCGGTACGCCTGCCATGGCCGGTCCTGGTTGCGCTCCGTCTGAACATCGACATGGACAAGGGCGGTGACGGTGGAGGCAGAAGTGGCAGCGGTGAGCCGGATGGAGACGAATGGCACCCCTTGGTGTTGCATCCTCCTGTTTTCGGTGGTTGACAAGCAAGACATTGTTGTGGTTGTGCGGAAGAGATGGTGATAGCTGGAGGGAGAGGAATGGCGCCGCTACGGGTTGCATCCTTCCAGGAGGGAGATGAATGGTCCACGGGCATTGCATCCTCGAGGAGACGAATGGCGCTGGCGTGTGGGTTGCATCCTCCCGAGGGGAGACGAATGGCGCTGTTGCGGTTGGTTGCATCCTCCGTCCGTGGGAAGAAGAGGAGAGAAGGCTGTCAACATGTCGAGCTTGTCGGTAGGTGTGGTTGGCCGTGGAGGCAGTGGCTGCGTTTGGCGTTTAGGCTGACCGGACCTTTGTTTCGGGCTGTGCGGGTGAGACTACCGGTGAAAGCCGTACTCCGGCCTCGGCCGGAGTCGTCGATGGCGGCACCTATGGGTGTCGTTCCCTTGTTGGAGGCATCGATGTTGCTATTCTCACCTTGCCTTCCCTCACACACTCCGGGGGAAACCCTAGGTTTAGTCTTCTAGACCGGACGATGGCGACGCTACCCGGCGTCGTGTTCTCTGTTGGGAGCATCGTCCTGGAGGTGGTTCCGGTCAGAGGGGCTTGTGGTTCGTGAGGATGTTTGGCTTGCCGTTGTCGTGTGTGGGTGGGTGTGTGTTGTAAGCCGAAAGACGTCAGCTGTCAGCTGTATGGTTTTTGGGTCCGATCTCCCTCATAAACTGGACCAACCTTCTATCTATTCATTGAATTTAGCAGTGATCCTGCTAACATTCAACTATCCAGCTGATTGTGACCACGGGCCGTGCGACGAAACAGGGATGGACGACATGGAATTGGTCCACGATTGTTTCCTGTCGGACTAGGATGGGAAGTGTTTATCCAGCCGATCATAACCCAATTCAGTTAAAAAAAGATCATAACCCAATTCGGGAAAATCTCTCGTTTTCTGGTGGATAGACTCCGGCACTCCGCTGAGTAGACGCTGACACAATCGGTACAGGAAAACACCCGGATTGGCGAAAATCATGCCATATTTCAACCCCGCAGCGGACGAACCTACTTCCGCGAGAAGAGAACCCTCGTTCAGGCTCCAGCACTCGTTCAGCCGCCCCCCATCCGAACAGAAACCTTTCCCTGCCGGACGCGTCATCCCGCGACATGCCCCTCGCGCCATCGCCCGCGCCCGCGCCCGCGGCGGTGCACAATCCGCTCCTCCCCTCGCAGGGGCTCCTCGCCCCGCGGCGGCGCGGCGGGCTCGTCCGCGTCCACGCGGTGCGGGCGCCGCGGCCGCCGAGCCAGTGGGCGCCGGGGAGCTGGCGGGAACGGCCGGCGCTGCAGCAGCCTGAGTACCCGGACAAGGCCGGGCTGGAGGAGGTGCTGCGGACCGTGGAGGCCTTCCCGCCGATCGTCTTCGCCGGGGAGGCGCGCAACCTGGAGGATCGGCTCGCGGAGGCGGCTCTCGGGCGTTCGTTCCTCCTCATGGGCGGCGACTGCGCCGAGAGCTTCAAGGAGTTCAACGCCAACAACATCCGGGACACCTTCCGCGTTCTCCTCCAGATGTCTGTCGTGCTCATGTTCGGTGGCCAGATGCCTATCATCAAGGTATGAAACGCCTGCAAATTTCGTTTTTTCTATGTATAGTTTTATCAGGACCGAGGACCGTGCGCCTATGTGAATCCAAATTAGGCTCTACATACAAGAACTAAAACAAATGTGCATACAAAACATTTTTACGAATACCAGTTTTAATTTTCACTAAGAATTATAACTTGCAAGTCCTGGAACTCTTAACTGCTAATCTATCTTTTTGGACACGTGTTACATTTCTAGCCTATCTAGGTACAAATTCTCCATCCACATATTCATTTGGAATCTTATTAGAAATCATTAACAATTAACAAACTTATAAAAGATCTTCATCTATATATTGGCACTGTAACCAATTAACAAAGTTCTATGAAAATAAAATCTTGTGAGAATATTATTGTTTCGTACCAAATGATTTTTGCAAGCCCTCACATACAGCCCTGAGCTTTATGTTTTTGGGTATTTGTGATTTATTAACAAAAATGGGCCGATATTAATAATAACAGTGTAAATTTGTGCCACACATTTTTCTGGTCAATTACAACTGTATGTGGCATATGTACGGTATGGGCAGTGTATGTTCCTTTAGAATCAACATCTTTGTCAGTGCTAGCTGTTCTAGTTTATTTTTGTGCTATGTTCCCCAGGGTGATGTGCCACAGCGCCAGGTCATTGCTTTGTGTTTGGTTATGTTCACTAGAGTTGTTTCTTTCCCCTTAGGTATGGAACACAGAGAATAGTATATGGTTATGTCTTATGGTCTGAATGCTTGTATTCATGTTGTATTTGGGTTCAACAAATGAAACAGGGTTTTCTCCTCCTTGCTCTACAAAAAAAGATGTCATTTTAGTTAATACCAGGAATTCAGGATATACAGGGACAATAGAATTTGAAGTTCGTCCCTAAGTTGTATGCATTGATGATCAAGGCTCTGTCTAGCTAATGATGGCGAGGTGCAAAAGCTGGTAAATTTGAACATCACAATTGACGCACCACGAGTTTAATGCATGTTGGGTACAATCAAATGAGCATATATACATAATTCATTCATTAGGTTGATGATTGATCATTTCTATGGGTCTTGTACCTGACGCTAAAGATTCAACACACATAAGGTCTATGGACCGAGCTATGGAACTAAGGGAACTCTCACTTTATTTGATCTTCCACTAAACTTTGTTTGTGCTTGCTCTCTCTATTTACATTGCAGACTATATTCTATAAACCTACCCTCACCCCTGCAAATAATTGTGTCCTGTAATTTTATTTAACAAAACCACAGTAGGTCTTAAATCGGTATACAATAGAAAAATAGGTAGATTTTGAGTGAGCACAGGATACTCCACTATGTTGACTCAACCCACAATGTGCAAACTGAAGAAACACTGCATACACCTCAACTAACAACAAAAATGAAGCACCGCCATCTACCAGTAAACTAACGGAAACAGCCCAATCCTTTCGGAAGCTGGAGCGCATTCTTTCGTACGAGTGAAGGCTTTATAGACGATGATAATCAGCCTCCTAATGCGCTGATGAAATGCTTCCCACAACACCGGAAACTGCAGATCTGCCCAATGACCGAACAAATATATTACTTACTGCGTTACATGGAATATGTAGGTAGGAAGAATGGCAGGTCAGTTTGCAAAGCCAAGATCGGATGGCTTTGAAGAGCGGGATGGAGTGAAGTTGCCTAGCTACAGAGGAGACAATATTAATGGGGATGTATTTGATGAGAAGTCAAGAGTGCCAGATCCACAACGCATGATCAGGGCGTACTCACAGTCAGCAGCAACACTGAATTTGATCCGGGCATTTGCTACCGGAGGTTATGCCGCCATGCAGAGGGTAACACAGTGGAATCTTGACTTCACAGAGAAAAGTGAACAGGGTGATAGGTGATTACCTCGATCTACTTATTGTCTCCACTTGAATACTTGCTTCTGAAACTGTTCAATTCATGCAAAAAATAAGAAGTCAGCAACGGTCCGTGCAAATATGTGTTTTACTCCTCCATTGCAAAAACGTAGTTTGTGTTTTGATTAGTTAAGACAAAGCTTTGATCAACAATTATTCCTTATGTGTCGTTTTTATGCGACACAAAATCGCAATCATAAGTACATCTAACATAAACCTAATGAATCATTTTTTCCTTGAAATGAATCGATTTTGTGTCACATAAATTTCATTAATAGAGTAACTGTTGGTCTTAACTGATCAAAATACGCCCGACATGTTGCAATGGAGAGAGTATCATGCAGTTATTTTGGCAATATTAGTGATTAACTAGTTTGGTAATATTAGTAATTAACTACTAATTCACAGAACATTTTTTTGGAGGTTTCTTCTGTAACTCGACAGCTCGTTTTTTAAGTTACCCATATACTCGCACTATAAAATTTAATTGTGGCATTTCATGGTTGACTTGCATACAATGTTGAATAGGTACATGGAGTTGGCTCATCGAGTTGACGAGGCTTTGGGGTTCATGTCAGCTGCTGGGCTCACTGTAGATCACCCTATAATGAGAACAACAGAATTCTGGACATCACATGAGTGTCTTCTTCTTCCCTATGAGCAGGCACTTACTCGGGAGGATTCCACCTCTGGTCTCTATTATGACTGTTCTGCCCACTTCCTGTGGGCTGGCGAGCGTACTCGCCAGCTTGATGGTGCCCATGTGGAGTTCCTCAGAGGCATTGCCAACCCTCTGGGTATCAAGGTAAAACCTGAATATTTGGACAGCTATCATGACTCATAATCATAATATATACTGAAGGGTAAAATAATACACATTTTTTCTTGAATAATATTCCCTTTCTCATCTAACTAAATGCAGGTCAGCGACAAAATGGACCCAAAAGAACTTGTGAAGTTGATTGATATCTTGAACCCTGAAAACAGGCCAGGAAGAATAACTATCATCACGAGAATGGGACCTGAGAACATGCAAGTCAAACTCCCGCACCTCATCCGTGCTGTTCGTGGTGCTGGCCAGATAGTAACATGGGTGACTGACCCAATGCATGGGAACACAATGAAGGCCCCTTGTGGCCTCAAGACACGCTCCTTCGACAGAATTTTGGTAATTTCTTTTCCTCTTATGGCCCTGCTTTGTCAGTGTTTGCTTGTTTCTGTTACTTATTACCTTATAACTTTGTAGTGAATAGGGTGTAGTCTTCAACTCTTCATGCTCAGGAACCATCTGTAGTGAAAAATTGTGATAAGGGAATGCTTCATGATTAGACCTAATTGTTCAATATATTCGATGCAACATAGCTTTGCCAAAATAGTTGCTCTTGTTTCTGGAGAAAAAGATTACACTGTTAGTGGTAAGCATTTGCCCTTCTGGTGCCAATAATCATCCATGGAAATGAAACAAAAGGCGTGCTAAAGCGATTGAAAAGGACTCCTAAGTTTAAACCCTTTCCGGCACCTTCTGGTTTTACCTGAATATTCCAGCTCATTTCTTATAACTGGTTGGTTTTAGTGTTTCGGTCAAATGATCTGTCCATTAAAAAACATCAGTTAACAGCCATAGTACAGGATACGAGTTGAAATCTCACTGGTAGGGGCCTATGGTTTATTCCTTGTAAAAGTTACTCCACCAGTTTAACTTCTATGCAAAATGCGTTTGACAAAGTAAAACTAAGCTGAGTTATCATGTTTCTGAAACCAGGCTGAGGTGCGCGCATTCTTTGATGTCCACGAGCAAGAAGGGAGTCACCCAGGTGGAGTTCATCTGGAGATGACCGGACAAAACGTGACGGAGTGCATTGGTGGGTCACGCACGGTGACGTTCGACGATCTAAGCTCGCGCTACCACACGCACTGTGACCCAAGGCTCAATGCCTCACAGTCGCTGGAGATGGCCTTCATCATCTCCGAACGCCTCAGGAGGAGGAGGCCGCCTCATGGGCCTTGGACAACCAGCGGAGCACCGTTCCATCGTCAATGGGACTCTGAAGGGACGCTGTAAATTGGTGTGACAGAAATATCAATGTCATGGACATTCCGTGAAATTTTCCTGTTGCTGCACTATTAATTTCCGCATCATAGTTGTCCAGTTTTTATTTTTCAGACCTGTATGTATGAACTATAGTTTTCAAGAAGGATCAGATCAATTACTCCCCCTACCCCTACCTTTCTTGCAATACCAGTGGATGGAGCCTGCCCTGATGCTTGAGGCAGATTTTGTGATTCTCGTGAAATTTTATCTCCTCTTATCCAGCTTCAGTTTTAGGATTTCATATTCAGATTGTGTTTCAGATGCATGCACACGCCATTATTTTAACCATCTGCTGGGATTGCACTGTACTTTGATGTTTTCTACGGTTGTATCTCTTGAATATTTTTGCTAGATGTCCGTTGCTAATTAAGATGACTTCTTCCTGCTCTGTATAGTGACATATTTTGTGTCAGGTTTTAATGATCATGGTTCTAATTGGAAATGCAAACAGACGACAATGATCTTTGATTAAATATCTACGTCTGAAATGTTGGGATTTCTGTTTGTCTTCAGGCATGGGGAACGCAATCAGTTTTCCGAAAGCTTTGTCTGGGTAACACTACAGGAGGTCATTAAAAAAATGCTCATTGAGCAGAGGTAAATGAGAAATTCCTTGTCGTCTACCGATAGATCGAAAACAAGGCTTCCCATACCTAGCATCAGCGGATCTCCTTGAGCTATCAGTGGACTCTACACGATCGTTGATTGTTTCATTTGACATAGTTTATATTTATGCTATGTTTGTCTTCATCTTGAACTTTGTGTTTGGAGCATTTATGTTTTCTATTCTATAAGAACTATTTGTGATGGTTTTATCATGAATTAGTTATTATGTCAGATTGTAATAGTTGTAAAAATGTATTCAAATTTTGTCTAACGCGTGTATGATAAAAACTTAAAATATGAGAAAGCTGAAATATAGAGGCTTAGTTTAGGGCGTCCGAAGAAACTATAAAAAAACTGACCTGAACCGGTAAGAGTGACAAAACCATTATGGAGGCCAAAAATGACCTTCTCGGGAGTTACTCTTATAAGAGCATCTCCGCCGGTGCCCCGATTGGCCTCCCATCGGCCCAACGGGGGTCTGGACATAAAAATCGCTCCACCAGAGCACCCCCATCGGTCCGGACTGGCTGAAAATGAGTCGACATCTCCTCATTCGCCCCAACTTTCGAGGCCTCTCGGGAGTGTCGGACACCCCAAACATGACCCTTCGACAGGTGGGTCCAACGTGTCATCAACACTGGCAAACCCCCTCAACGACCCTGACAACGAAGAGGGGCGGAGTGCTTGCTTCGCAAGGGAGATGACGGCCGCCATCGAGATGTGGGATGGCCTGGAGAAGTAAAACACCAAGCGATGGAGGACCATCATCGAAGAAGCACAATGACAGGATGCGAGGCTCGCCACCGCGGAGCCAGGCGTCGGTGTGGGCGCCGAAGCCGGAGGTGGGTGCGCCACCTCTAGGCGGCAGGATCGCCCTCCACAAGACGAAGCCGGAGGCGCGCTCACCACCGTTGGGTGGCGGGTTCGTCTTTCGCAGGCCGAAGTCGTACCCGGAGGAGGAGTGGCCGATCCCGGAGGAGGAGATACCGACATATTTCTTTGTCTCGTCGATGGGAACGAAGGCCATGCTCGAGTCGTCGAGCACGCCGCAACCGTCATCACGCCATCCCCTCGACCCTCGGACTGTCCCTGCCTTTATCCGGCCTTGCACGTAAGCAATGACGTGACCGCAACAACCATCGTCGCCGTGTATCGTCCGTCGGACTGATACGACAGGCGTTGACATCATCTACATCTCAGAATTGGATCTTGGGTTTAGATTCGGGTTTTTACATTTGGTTCAAAATTTTGTAAAATTTCAACAAATTTGAATGAAATGTGTTAGCTTCCTTTGGGTGCTCAATTTTTTTTGAGGGCGCCGCTTGGTGAGCCGACCCATCAGGTCATATAAGTGTCCGACACCAATGGTCTCTGTGTGGGGTGTGCCGAGCAACTGGAAAAGTGTCCGGACCACCCCACACGTAGGCCATTGGTGTCGGACACTTGTATGACCTGATGGGACGGCGAAGATGCTTTTATCCCCAAAATCCCAAATCGATCTCTAGGGCCTGATTTTTGTGGACCGATGGCCGGGCCGGGCCTTGATATTCTGCGTCTGTTTTTTAGGCCCGGCCCGAATCCCGGCCCGGCTGAGAAATGGCCAGGTAGGTAGCCGCGTCGCTCTAAAACGGCTAAACCCCACCTCCCCAATCCCCACAAACACAAGGCCGCGCAACATGATAGCTCTGAGGACACCGTCTCGCTCCGTCACCTCGTTGTCGCCGGCGGCCAGAGGAAGCGATGCATCGGAGGCGACAGGAACCGCGGTCGCGCACAGCGCCGCCAATTCACGGAGGCTCGAGACCCTCGGAGGCACTGTCCCCGCCCTCCTCGCTCCCCCGCGCCAGCCGCCGCCGCCGCCCGAAGCGAGTCCAACGCCTCGTCGCGGCCACCAGTCCTTGAGAACGCTGCCTTCGAGGAGTACTACAAGGTGCGACTACTTGCTCCTTTACCCACACGTTACGCGCAGCTACCGGTTCTTATCATTTTTAGGTGCGATTCGAAGTGAATCGAACTGTCGTCTCGCTCGATTCGGTGTTGTTTTAGTGTGACACTGATAAATGTATTCATGATTTACTACGGCCTGTAATTGTGTCACTGGCTCATTGCTCAGTTGCTCTGTAGTTTTTTTTTTTTTGAGATTAGTTGCTCTGTAGTTGACTTTACTTCACTGCGAAGTTGTATGTGGGAATGTTGGTTCTGTCGTTCCGAGGAATTATATTGAAATCTGTGTTGCTCCTGCAAGGCATAAACAAGCATGTAGCCCATTGAAATCTCGGTCATATGGGCTACATGCTTGTTTATGCCTTGCAGGAGCAACACATCGTTCACGAGGAGGAGTGGGATGCCTTCATGAGTGTGCTCCGGAAACCATTACCAGCCACGTTTAGGGTCAATGCTAGGTGATGCTGGTTTCTCTGAAATGATATATGCTGCACTTACCATTTACCACATTGGCCTTTCCTTTGGTTTTACTAATTCAACGTTCTCGAGACAAATATTGTTTGCTATATGTGAATCCCCTATTTTGCCCGCTCCTGTGCCTTATTATTCCTAAAAGTGTAGTCCTCCCAAATTATGTGTAGTGTGGTTTGTGAAGTTCACAAGATGTGCTATATATAGAAGAGAGCAATTCTAAATTTCTGACCGAGGACCATTTCAGTTACTAATACATGCAAACTGTTAGCTGGGACTTCACTCTGAAAATTCATGTACTTTGAGGGCAAACAGGCAAACAGCTACAGGCTATTTGTTACATATGGCACCCTTGCTGAATTATTTCTGAAAACGTGAGGAACTGACCATGCGATTATATGCTCACTATATTCTAGGAAATATAATGCTCTTTCCCCAGACTGTTACTACTTCTTCTGCAGTTCTATATGATACTGTAACAGATAAATTCGTTCTTCTGACCTCTCTTGGTGATTCTTCCTGAATACGCTGATGTTTTGTTTTTCTTTCAGCTGCCGGTTTTTGAAAGACATTTGCTCAAAATTGGAAAATGACTTCAGGAGATCTTTGGAGAGTGAGGTTGCCTCTTGCTTGATTTACACACTTCAATTGATGATATTCATTGACATTTATATTATATTTCTTAACAAAAAACTATTTGCAAAGGTTAGTGATGAATATGGAGAAGACGTCATCAGTCCCTTGACTTGGTATCCAGGCAATTTAGCATGGCGTTTGAACTTCTCTCGGAAGCAACTCAGGAAAACTCAGGCACTTGAGAGGTAATCAATTCCTGCATGATGTTTATTTTACAAGAATCTTGCTGATGGCATGTAAATCTTTGTAATCATCTGCTTTCATGCCTGTAACCATAGTTCTGCGTGCACCAGATAGATTTCTTTAAATTCTGCAATCTTCCTACCTGAAAGGATACTTGCGGTATATTTCCAAATGGTATCCAGAATTCCAGATTGTTGTATATGTTTGTAACGCTCAGATCATGTGTAATCCAGCTATATTTTTTATGCTTTGCTTTAAAATTCTTACGCCATTCGGTAGCAAAACCTGTCATACATTTCATTAGGGCCTTTCATTATCCATTTCATGAAATCTCTTATAAGATTTTTAGAGTACCAATTGAAAGTAATTTTACACAATAAATGCAGACTTTTACATTTTGCAGCACATCAAGTACTCTATCTGTGAAAAGTAAGGATGTTTACTTAAATGTGGAAATTTTTGGAAGACATAGTTTCATCACTAGACATTATCATATACTGTGATATCCCAACTTATTTTACACATAGTTCTTTCACACTCAGATCACTATTATACTAAAAAATTGGTTGCTGTTGTAACCTTGATGTACTTTTGGTTGTTTGTTTTGATTCAATCGTTTGCCCCTCCAGTTTTCATGAGTTTCTAAAGCATGAGAGTGAGGTTGGTAACATAACTAGGCAAGAGGCTGTGAGCATGGTGAGAAATTCTTACTAATTATCGTATGATATTTTACCTCAGCTATCATGTACTCCCTCCATTTCTGAATGTAAGGTGTATAGTTTCTGCACGGAAATTAAGATATGGGTATTTGGCATGCGGTTGACTCATTTTCTTTGGAAAAAATCAGGAGATATGAGTTCCTAATAGACACATATTGAAAACAATACACCCTATAAATTAGGATTCATTTTTGGATGGGTAAATTGTCCTAATATTGGAAAACAATACACCCTATAAATCGCATTATACCATACATTTTGGAATTTTTCTGAAATACTATACACCTTACATCATGAAACGGAGGGAGTATTTAGTACTTACTCCGTTTATTTTTATAAGGCACACTACCTACCCTTTCCATTTAGCCCACATACATATCAAAATGAGTGAATCTAGACTTATTTCGTACATAGATTCACTCATTTTAATATGTATGTGGACTAAGTGGAAACGGTAGGTAGTATGCCTTATAAAAGTGAATGGAGGGAGTATCTCTTACCCATAATTTTACATTAAGCCATGTTTTGAAGTGAAACAATTTCTGCAGGTTCCACCACTACTTCTGAATGTGCAACCTAATCACCATATTCTTGACAGTATGTTAGTCTATTACCCTTGTCCATAATCATTGGATAATAGGACTCTTGGATTTGATTGGTCGACACAATAACTCATGTACTATAGTTTTATTTATCCTTTTGTGATCTTGTGCAGTGTGTGCTGCTCCAGGATCTAAAACGTTCCAGCTACTTGAGATGATTCACCAATCAAAGGAGCCAGGGCTACTTCCAAGAGCACTGGTACATATAATTGTCTGTTACATATAACAGTACAATCATATAACTCCTGATTTGTGGAGAAGGAACTTTAGTTACATTATTTGTTACATGTAGGCATGTAGCTAGCACAACACTAATGTTATAATTCACGTTTTTTCAGAAATGGAAGTTATAGTTATACTTATACATGCTATTTTTCTTTGCGGGGTTGTTACTAGATCATAGCTAATGATTTCAATACAAAGATGCGACCTTCTCATCCATAATACAAAGAGAATGTGCACTTCCAACCTGATAGTGACAAACCATGACGCACAAAATTTCCCCAGTTGTTCCCGTGCAAAGGATCATTCAGAAACTTACAAAGATCAGCGCAAACTACAAAGGTTAGAATTCGACCGTGTACTTTGTGATGTCCCCTGTAGTGGTGATGGGACTATCCGGAAGGGTCACGACATGTGGAGAAAGTGGTACGCACCGAACTTTTATTATATCCACTGCTGCTATGTTTCCTTCCAAAATTTTCCCAAGGTCACAATCTGTGAACCGTACAGGAACTCAAGCATGGGGAACGAGTTTCATCTTCTCCAAGTAAATATTGCTATGCGTGGTAAGGCTTTGCATTGCACTTAACATTACTGCGCGATTCGTTCAGTTTTTATCTTGGTTCTGGGTGTTGATATTTTTGCACACTGAGCTTTCACCCAGTCTTTACTGAATTTTCTACTCAGCATGGGGATATTTTTGCACACTTAACACTTAGTCTTAGTATATGTCATGAGCTATATCATGAACCTCAGTATATCATCACGTTTCTACTCAGCCTGTCTTTGAAGAGTTCCTCTGGAATGGTTATTACATAAACACCATCCAGTTATTAGTAGACGTTTACTACTAGTGGATCAAGAGACACTAGTAAGAGCGGTGGCCAGCACCAATCGGACTGTCTGTTTCCTCCTTTTCCCCAATAGGGTCAGACCTGTATCGATGAGTCTGAGACCTTAGTTCACAGAGTAGTGTGCACCTGTAAATGATCTTGAATAGAATTTAGAACTGTTTTGTGGCCAAATTTATGTTACTTGAAGCTTCCTTATGAGTAATATGTAGTATTGTAACCTTGTTGTTTCAGGCATTGCCTTACTTAAAGTGGGTGGTAAGATGGTTTACTCAACTTGCTCAATGAATCCTGTTGAGAATGAAGCTGTTGTAGCTGAGGTACTTACTGAATTCTAGGAACTTTCATACATTATAACTTCTACCATTTAAACTTAGGAAGAAGCTAGTATTATCTTTTCCAAGTCTTGGGGCAGAAAACAAGCCATACTTGAATACCTTTCTGGAGTATTTCAAGGTTTTATTTCTAGGTTGCTTTTTTTGTTTTATACCACAGCAGAAGGCGGCCTAGTAATGTAGCTCATAGAGTAAGCTTAAACTGATGCTTGCTTAACATGCTCACTAGTCCAAATATGGGGATTAAGCCAAACACAAGCCCATCTGTATTGCCTGGTCAGTATATTCTCTATACATTACAAATGACCGTTTTCATGCTGATCAACTAAAGCAGTTGGCTGATTAGCACTGTTTCTTTCTGCATAATACTACTGCTTCGGTATAGGTAGCATCTAAAAACCTGGTTATGTATTGTTATTTTCTATGATCTTTTTTCTGTGTCCGTTTCTTAATTTATGTCCCATAACTTAAACCTTCACTGTAATTTGTTCTTATTTTATCATGTAGCTTCTTCGGAGGGGTGGAAACTCCGTTGAACTACTTGATGTTTCTAATGAGCTGCCAGAATTGGTCCGCCGTCCTGGGCTTAGCACTTGGAAGGTTAGTGCGCATATATCTATATCATGATTTATCTCTTGATATTTTGTTTTCCCTGTGTTCAGTCCACAAGATAGGTGCTTGTTAAATGTCAACTACTCTGCTGCTACTTTTTTTTACTTTTCCTTATTTTCTCCGTGTTCTGTCCAAAATAGGTACCTGTTATTTCTGCTAACTATGATATTCTCGAATTTAACTATTTTTTTCTGTTTGGTGTCCAGTTGAACAGTTGGTCTATACTTGGATTGCATAGTATAAACTTTGTTCTTTCGTTCTGCCTTTCCCAGTGGTTCCTCTTCTGAATTTTGCAGGTGAACGATAGAGGATCTTGGTGTCAGACTTATGAAGATGTTCCTCAAGAAAGGAAGAATGTAATACTGCCGAGCATGTTTCCTTCAAGTAAAAGCATGCATGCAGGCCACACAGTGTGCAACAACGTTGATGCCAATTCAGAGTACAGTATGAGCTTCTCAAGAAATTTCAACATTGAAGAAACAAACAATGTTAGTTGTGATACTGGTGGAGTTTCAAGTACTATTTCCACTCAAAGTTCAGATTATACTTCCAACAACGTGGGTTCAAAATCTCCTCTCAGTCATCGCATGAGAATTGTTCCTCATGACCAAGACGGTGGAGCATTTTTTATTGCAGTTATTCATAAGCTATCCCCATTAAATGGTAATCTCATGTTTTTGTTACTTTTGCATAAGTTAATTTTTTACATCCATAAACATTGTAGTGTGGTCTGATATACTGATATGCACAATCATTGATGAGCTTAAATATTTTCTCGGCATTCTTTCAGAGAGCCAGATGATCGAGGTGGGAAAAACTGAGCATTCGTTCTCAACAGAGAGGACTGTGAAACTTCAGGAACAATATCAACCAGAAATAACTACAGCTGTAAAAGAATTGATGCATCCGCACAGAATTTTCGCTGAAGTTCTCGATGATAACAAATTGCCTGTTGAACAGGAAAATTTAAGTGTGGAAAAATCAAACTTCAAAGGATAGTAACTTAACTGAAGTTACAATGGTGCCTGATGATGTACTCCCTCCGTTCCAAATTAGTTGACTTGCATTTGTCTAAATACGGATGTATCTATACTTGTTTAGTGTCTAAATACATTCATATTTTGACAAGTGTGAGTCAAGTAATTTGGAACGGAGGGAGTAGAATATAGTCAAACGAAATCAGGTGATACAAGTCATATAACGAGTAAGTTGGGCTACCAGTCCAAGTGGAAAGGGATTGATCCTGTGCTATTTTTTAAAGATGACGCCGTGATTAAAAATATAGTATCTTTCTTTGGTATCAAGGAATCATTTTCACTCGAAGGTTGTCTGGTGACAAGAAGTACTGATAATGCAAGGAGAATATACTACATATCAAAACAAGTACAGGAAATTTTGGAACTGAATGTACAAGTTGGCGAGCAGATTAAAATTGCTTCTGTTGGTGTAAAGATGTTTGTAAGTGCTCCAATCAGGCATTTTAATTTTCCATTTGATCTATTACGAGCAATATATGCATTTGTATAGAAAATATGTCCATTTTGTTTATACCTAATTAAACAATGAGCTAATCCTGTTTCTATGTTCGCTTTCAGGAAAGGCATAGATCAAAGGATGGTTGTTCATGTGCATATAGGCTATCTTATGAGGGGTTGTCCTTGCTCTTCCCTTACATGAGGAAGCGAATACTATATGCATCCCCAGTTGACTTCCAGCAACTTTTACAACGGAGGACCATTAACTTTGCTAATTTTGCCGATGATAGATTTGGGGAGGAAGCTGCATCTTTGATGCCTGGTTGCTGTGTTGTAGTACTGCGTGAAGGTAAAGTTATGCTCTATTGTCGTGTGCTTAGGGTTGGAGCCTAATCTCCCTTTTCTGGTTTATTGATAACTGGTAGTCCTTACAACGTGGGACTCTCCTTATAGAGAGTTTAGGAAATATAGGAAAGCTACAGCCGTATCATTAGGATAAGGCAAGGACTAACTAACTTTGGAAACAAACTAGTTTATTTGGTATGGAAATCAGGGGCCTGACTTGAGGATCAAGACGTGGATTCCTTCCCCTTATCCTTGCTGCGGCGGCCATATACTCTGCCCCACATGACATCACTCCCTCCGTTGACAAGTAGGTCGTCCTCGAGCTGCCATTCTGGATAGCGTTGTTTGAAGTCTTCGAGATCTTCCCACGAAGCTTGTGCTGCATCCTGGCCAAACCAGTGCACCAAAACTTGACGAACACCTCGACAAAGGCGTGCCTTAAGCACATGTTGAGGCTTGGGAATGACGCGACCATGGTGGATGTCTGGCAAAATTGGTGGTGCTGTTGGCGGCTCCCCATGAAAGGGCTTAAGTATGCTCACATGGAACACGTCATGGAGACGGGAGCGTGGAGGCAGCTCCAGACGGTAGGCGACGGAGTCGACGCGGCCTAGAACCTTGTAAGGCCCATAGTAACGTGGGGCCAGTTTGCCACGAGCAGGACCGGTGAGGGAGGCGGCTGGTCGATGATGAAGGCGGAGCCAGACCCACTGCCCAACATCAAAGGTCACCTCACGGTGCTTGCTGTCATAGTACAGTTTGTCCCGCTGTTGTGCTTGAAGGAGGCGGTCGCGTACATCCTGAATAAATGCATCACGTTCAGTGATCAAGTGCTCCACTGCAGGGACACGGGACTCGCCAGGTTCATATGTTCGCATGGCAGGAGGGTCACGGCCATAGACAATGCGAAAAGGAGTATCCCGAAGTGCCGTGTGGTATGAAGTGTTATAGCAATATTCTGCCCATGGTAGCCACCTGACCCACTGCTTGGGACGATCTCCTGTGATGCAGCGAAGATACATGGTGATGACTTTGTTTACCACCTCAGACTGCCCATCTGATTGGGGATGAAGGCTGTGCTCATGCACAAGCGGACGCCGGACAGGCGGAAGAGCTCTCTCCAAAAGGTACTCGTGAACACTGCATCTCGATCGGAGACGATGGACTGTGGCATGCCATGGAGACGAACAATATCAGTAAAGAAGGCACTGGCCACAGTTTGAGCTGTGTAGGGATGCGCCAAGGGAATGAAATGGGCAAACTTGGAGAAGCGGTCAACAACTGTTAAAATAACAGTCTTGCCGTTAACTCGTGGAAGAGCCTCAATAAAATCCATCGAGATGTCCGCCCAAATCTGGGAAGGTACTTCCAATGACTGTAGGAGACCACCCGGTTGAGGTGCTCAGACTTGTTGCGCTGACATGTGATGCAGGAACGAACAAAATCTTCAACCACTTTGCGAGCGTGGGGAATGTGGAAGTCCCGCCGGACACGATTCAGTGTTTTTTGAACACCTTCATGACCTGTGGCATGGGCTGCATCAAGGATTGCCGGTAGGGATGGTGAGGAAGGTGGCAGGTACACTCGACCACGAAAAGTCAGCAGGCCATCAGTGATGGTCCAGCGATCACCCAGCTTGTTCATAGCCTGCTGCTCGCGTAGTGCCACCAAGGCTGGATCTGTGGATTGCTCACGGCGTAGGTCGTCGAAGATGTCGAAGCGTGGTGCAGAAATCGCCATGAGAGTACCCTGGTCCTCGTGTCGGCGTGACAATGCGTCAGCCACCACATTGAGACGTCCAGGACGGAACTCAACCTCAAAGTCGTACCCCAGGAGCTTACTGACCCAATTGTGTTGAGGAATAGTTGATAACCTGGTCCAGCAAGTACTTCAAGCTGAAGTGGTCGGTGCGAACACGAAGTGGCGTCCCCAAAGATATGGCCGCCAATGGCGTACTGCATGCACCAATCCAATCAGTTCACGCTCGTAGGCTGCGAGCTTGGCATGGCGTGGAGCGAGCGGTTTGCTGAAAAAAGCGATAGCCCCTGTCCCTTGGTGTAGGACCCCACCAATCCCAGATCCTGATGCATCACATTCGACGGTGAAGAGCTTGGTGAAGTCTGGCAGCTGCAAAACAGGAGCCTCCGTGAGGGCATGTTTGAGCTTGCTGAAGGCGATGTCTGCCTCTTGGACCAACCGAACCCCTCCTTTTTAAGGAGCTTGTGAGGGGAGCAGCAATGCTACCGAAGTCTTTGATGAACTTTCGGTAGTAGCCCGCCAAGCCGAGGAACCACGAAGAGCGCGTACAGACCGCGGGGTCGGCCAATCCACCACACCCTGGACCTTCTGGGGATCCATGCCAACTCCATCGGCATTGATAACATGTCCCAATAGGCCACTTGCTCCTCACCAAAGAGGCACTTAGCCGTTTGAGACGAAGGCCATGTCAAGAGGAGCTGGAAGACGGCACGAACATGGCGCAAGTGATCTGCCCAAGAGCTGCTGTAGATTAAAATATCGTCGAAGAAAACAAGTACAAACTGACGAAGGTAGGGGTGCAATATCTCGTTCATCAAGGCCTGGAATGTGGCGGGTGCATTCGTCAATCCGAAAGGCATGACCAGGAACTCAAACAAGCCCTGATGGGTGCGAAAAGCTGTAATCTTCACGCTGTCCGGGTGCATGCGCACCTGATGGTAGCCAGAGCGAAGGTCCAGCTTGGTGAAAAAGCGAGCACCCCGCAGCTCGTCCAGTAATTCATCAACCACGGAATTGGGAATTTGTCCTTGATCGTGCGCTCGTTGACGGCACGGAAGTCGATGCAGAAGCGCCACGCTTGTCTTCTTTTTGACAAGCAAAACTGGGGAACTGAACTCGGAGTGGCTGCGACGAATGAGGCCTTGTTCTAGCATGGTGGCACACTGCCGCTCAATTTCGTCTTTCTGGATAGCCGGGTAGCGGTACGGTCGGACCACAACTGGTTCTGTACCGGGAAGCAGGTGGATACGGTGGTCACACGGGCGGGAGGGTGGTAGGCCCCTGGGCATCTCAAATAAGTATCATATTCCAATAGGAGCTCGTCGAGGAGATCGCGGCCAGTGCAAGTGCTGCCCGGGCAGTGCCTGTTTTCTTGATCTCCCCACGCCAAGTAATACGGCGACCATGGCGCCAAAAGGATAGCAGCAGCTTCTTGAAGTCCCACAACAGTGGCCCGAGCATGCCAAGCCATTGCACGCCTAGAACCACATCAAAGCCGCCGAGGGGAATTGTGTAACAGTCCACCGTGAAAGGCTCAGAGTCGATGGTAACTTCCACTCCATGGCAGATGCCAGAACTGACCACCTTGTCGCCGTTTGCAACCATGACGCGGATGTCATCTCGTCGGGTGATGGTGACACCACAACGGGATGCTGCCTCTTCGGAGATAAAATTATGAGTGGAGCCTGAGTCGAGGAGTGCTATTAGGCGCTCACCGAGGATGTAAACCGGCAGCTGCATAGTCGTGCCATTGTTAATCCCGGTTAAGGCACACAACGAGATCTCTGGATCGTCAGAGTCCGTCTCCTCTGCCTCTGAGATCGTATCGTCCCACACGACACATGCAGAAAACAGATTTTTGCAACGGTGGCCTCGCTGAAACTTCTCGTCACAGTTGTAGCATAGGCCCTTGGCGCGACGGTCATCCATCTCTGCAGGGCTCAAGCGCTTGAAGGGCTTCTTCCCGGGGGCTGCAGCCGGTGCCGCTGCTGGTGCCAATTTGGCTGGCGCTGCTGCTGGAACGGTCATCTTCGTTGGTTTCAAGGATGGCATCTTAGAAGGCGGAGGTGTTGAGTCGTCATCATCATCAGCTAGCCCACGTCGCTCATAGGCAAGCGCCAAGCTCATGGCAGCCTCCAGGTTGGTGGGGTACTGTAAATCCACATCTGTACGGATGGGGTTGCGCAGCCCTGCGATGAACAACTCGACCTGTTGTTCCTCTGTGAGGCTCTCGCACCTGCACACGAGGGTTAAAAAAGTTCTCTTGTAATCCTTCACTGCCCCGGTTTGCTTCAGGCGCTTGACTTCTGCCAATCGGCTGGTTGTGATGGTTGGACCAAAGCTGCGGTTCAGGTGCTTGACGAAGCGTGGCCATGGTGGTTCGCCGTGCATCTTCTCCAAACGGCTATACCAGAGTGCCGCGTCATCCGTGAGATGGTACGAGGCATACCAGACCTTGTCTTCCTCCTCCGTCTTCTGGCCCTTGAAGAAACGCTCCACGCGATTCAGCCAAGGTAGCGGGTCTCCTTCCCCATCGTATGTGGGAAACTCCAGCTTGTAAATTTTGGGGGAGCCCTCCGATCGTTGTCTTGCCGTCCACTAGAGCTACCAGCACGCTTGAGGTTGAGATCCACATCATCATCCTCCGTCTTTGCGTCCTCCGTGACATGGGCCTTGCATGTTCCACCTTTCTGAAGGCATGAGATGGCCAGCGAGTTGGCCGCCGTCTGCTCCTTCAGGTTCAGGACGTCTGCCTCGATCTTGTCGAGAACATCCGCCTTGAGCGCCGCCACAACTGACGCCCCGATCTTCTTCTCCAAATCCGCCGATTGCTCAGCGAGAAGTGCCTTGAAGTCTGCTGCAGATAGAGCCATCGCGACAATCGGCTAAGATCAGCCCGGGATCGAGCCGCTCTGATACCAAATTGTCGTGTGCTTAGGGTTGGAGCCTAATCTCCCTTTTCTGGTTTATTGATAACTGGTAGTCCTTACAACGTGGGACTCTCCTTATAGAGAGTTTAGGAAATATAGGAAAGCTACAGCCGTATCATTAGGATAAGGCAAGGACTAACTAACTTTGGAAACAAACTAGTTTATTTGGTATGGAAATCAGGGGCCTGACTTGAGGATCAAGACGTGGATTCCTTCCCCTTATCCTTGCTGCGGCGGCCATATACTCTGCCCCACATGACATCTATGTGAATCTGATAGAACTCATGACTCATATTAATTTAAATATTATTGTTATTTCAGGGCATCAAACTGCCGATTCCGTAGCCATGGATCCCTCCACAATTGCCATTGTTTGCTGGAGAGGAAAGGCAACTATGAACGTTTTGGTTTCTCCACCTGATCGGAAGGAACTGCTGGAATATCGCTTCGGTTTCGAAGCATTCAAAGTCGAAGATGAGAAATCTAACAAGAACATTAATGGATTAGATGAGGGGAGCTGATTACAGCGGTTGGATTATCAGAACTTGTATTGCATGCTAATGAGGCATAGTAAACAAAGTTGACACTGCAACGTCAGGATTTAATGATGAATGTTGAAGAACTATTTAGAGCAACAAGAAGGTGACATTTGTTGGCTTACATTGTGTGATTTTCTTATGATCTTATATATAAACAAGTTAATTTCGCATGTAGAAGAAATAATAAGCATGTCATTACATAATAATTACCAACTTAGGAAGAAGAAAATAAATGGAGTAGGTAGTTGCTTGCTATTTGAGGAACTTGAGAACAATATGTAGAATAGTTCGTAGAAGGAAAACTGTGAATTTTGATGTTTGGCTTTCACTACGTGGTAGTGATTCTCAGGTGGTTCTGAAGTGAATGAGTTAAGTAGTGTGTAAATGTTCCCCAATCCCTAGAGAGGCTAGTCTTCACCTTCATAGATCATAGACGCTGTCTCACTGAACGATAGCCAAAGCACGGTAGAACTCAACCGGGAACTTTAGTGGATCCTCGAAAGAAAAAAATGTGCGCATCTTTTACTTTCTCTTTTTGGGAAAGCTTCATTGAGAGGAGCTTATTATGTTTACGTCTCACACTTGAGGTATGTCATTCGGTCATTCCTCACTTTCTAAATTATGCAAACTGGTGAACGTCAGGCCCCCCAAAAAACCTCATCTCGAAATTGGAAAAGAAAACGGCTGAGCGAGTAGCTCACTCGAGTCTGACTCCTGCTTAATTGCAATTTCAGCCAGAGACAGAGTGGATGTCTCCGCCCACTTATCTCCGCCATGCTCATCCAGTTACGCGCAACAATCTCTTCTCTTTACGATCTTTGTCCACCATACATCGTCCAAACACAAGAAAAGAAACCGGAGCACTCTACACTAGTCAGTACACTGTACACGCGCAGCTAATTAAGCGCTTCTAACAAGCAGGTGTTAGCTAGCTACTCGTCGTAATCGTCGTAGTCGTCATCATCATCCTCCATATCGACGGTAATCCGAGGGCCGAGATACGGGGCACCCACGACGGTGAGATCTTCGGGCATCTCCACCTCTTCCAAAAATGCAAAACCTGAATCGAAATTGGCGTACGTAGAGCGTCGCGTTAAACAAGAACAGCTAGAGATACTTGCAAGCTGGAATTAATGGCTTTGGAGCTGTTAAAGTTTGTAGTACGGAGTAGTACTAATTAAGAGCTGCAACATTGATTGTTAAGCACCTGGGAGAGATTGGATGGGGACGTCGTGGAAGTAGGTCGACGGCCTGCCGTGCTCCTCCGAGTAGGGCGGCGTGATCACGTCGAGGATCGCGCACGGCGTGACGGCGGTGAAGGCGTGCATGTTTCCGCCGCCCTGCGGGAACAGCACCGACGTCTCGCACGGCGCTCGCCGCACCTCGTCCGCGGCCACCACCCTCGCCAGGCCACCTGCAGATCAGCTAGCCACTGTAAGTAATCTGCTTTGATCACGGTCACGGGTTGAAATAGACGATTTAGACATAACCAGACAGCAGGCCGGGCATTACATTTTCTCTGGCTAGAGCCCGGCGGGGCGGCGAGCCAGTCGTAGGATCTGACCCGCACTGATCCGTATAGGAGCTTGCTGAGAACCACCATCTCCGGGTGGTCGTGCAGCGGCAGCGTCGCACCGACCGGAAAGCAGAAAACGCCCATCTGCCAGAAACGATGCGGCTACTGGTTCAGAAACCACCGGCCGGAGATTAAAGCAGAACACGGACGTCACCACCAAGTGCGGCCGGCCGGGCACGATCTACGTACCGAGAAGTCGTCGGACTGGTGTATGTGGACGTAGGTGATTCGCGTGAACCCGTGCGCCTGCAGGAGCCTCGGCTCGTCTCCGTCCAACGACGACGACGGCTTCTCCCCGTCGTCGATCCCAACGTCGGCCGCCTCCATGCCATCTGCGAACCTAGGAATTAACACCGTCGGCCACGTACGGTAAACCATGATCCAGCATCCTCTTCACGTAGAGCCAATATATAAGCACGTACCTAGGAGATGTTGCAGCCACCTGATCCCGCCGACGGTGGCGGGCATCCGCATCGCCGCCGACGAGAGGACCATGTCGCACGCGTCGTACAGCCGCTGCACCTTGCTCAGCGGCGCCACAGTGCAGGTCGGGAACGCCATGCTCAACCAGAGGAAGCTCCACTCGATCTTGACCTACTGTACGAGATAAAATGATCTGCTTGAATCAGCGTACGTATATATGTATATTGTAGTACTGGGTAGCTTGGGGCGAGAGCGTACCTGGGTGCGCGCCGCCTGGAGGCTGGAAATTCCGCGACGGGACACGGAGCAGCTGGCGGTTTTTCGCCGAGCCGGCTCCGGGGAGAAACCATGGGTGTTGCCAGATTTTTCCGAGAGGCTTTTGCAGTTGCGCCGTCCAGGCGTCCGAGTCCCGACGACCCTGCGGGTGGGGTGGCGCGCGCGCGTGCCTGTTGTTTCCGGTGGTGGTGTGGTGACGCGGCTGACGCCGTACGTCATCGTCTCACGGAACCAGAACCCACCTGCTGTTTTCTCGCGAAGCAGTTTGCTGTGCTTTGCTTCGCTGTAACTTCGGTCGTTTCAGTGAAGAAAAACTTCGGTGGCTTGGAATCTAGACCGAGTCTTCTTTGGAGCCTGCAGTTTTGCTCCTCGGTACTAGCATGGATTTTGGTCCTAGAGTCTAGCTGAAAAGAAAAAGGGAAAGCTGGACCATGTTTTACATTTCATTTGGTTGGTCACAAAAATCTAGACAGACCCGTATGAAAGGAAACGAGTTTAGAAGGGTGCTTCTGGCCTACTGATTTTATGAGCGCCCGCGACTCTTCCTAGCTCCCGCCACCCACACCTAACCCTAGCCGCCGGGCCGCCGGCGCGCACCGTTCTTCCCCGCCCTCCTCTTTGTCCCATGCCTCGCCCCCCGCGCGGGCGAGCAGGGGAGCCCCGTCCCGCGTCGCCTCTCCCTCCCCTCTCCATCCCCTCTCCTCGCCGCCTCCGGACGGCGTCGCCGGCCGAAGGCCGGGCGCTGGCGGCGGCGAGGATCCTCCTCTCTCTCGCTCATGGATACCGGCGCGGGTCGGGCAAGACGGTGTGGGCGCTGCATTGACCAAGGGCGATGCGACGGGGTAGTGGTGGGGCGGGTCTGGGACGGCAGCGGCGCGTGGCGACTCAGGCGACGCGGGCATGCTGCGGCTTCTCGACCGGAGATCTCGGCCATGGATGCGGAAGACGGACAACGGGGACGGCTCGGCGACGACGCCGTTTCCACAGTGCCTGCGACGGAGAAGACCGGGGCGACGCAGCTCCGGAATGGTGGCTGGCGGACCTCACGGCCCTGCTGCCTATGTGGTTTCAGTGGCTCCCGGCGCGCCCAGAAGCCCTTCCCCCGACCATGGAGTGGATGAGGTGCTGGATCCGGCCCAGTAGGGGCTAGATCCGGTGACCGCCTAGTAGCCTCGTTCACTCAGGCCTCAGGGTCTGCGGGTATGACCAGTGGGTGCGTCCTTCTAGTCGTACCCTCGCTGTACTAGGGCTGGCTGACTTGGTTCTTCACCTGCCTGTGCTGGTGGAACCGCCGTCATGACATCTGCTTCTCCTTGGGGGCGAGATCTGGGACGCCGGGGCGGCGGCCTCGGAAGGTGGTCTGCGCGGACGCCTCTGTGGCGAGGGACGTGGCAGTGGTGATGGTCGTCTTCTCGGTCCACATGGGTGGCATGGAGTTGGCGGAGGGAGATCCTGGTGCTGGTAGCGCTTCGGCAATAGCGGTTCCCAGATCGCGTCTTGGTGGCCTGGCTCGAGGCCTTGGGCGGTTTGTGGTACTAGTTATGGTAGGATGGTTCTCCTGAATGAAAGCTTTGCGCTCCGGCGCCAACGGTGACTGCGCCTGCGGGTGTCGTAGCCCTCTTGGGGGCGCCGTGTGGGTACCTTCTCTGAGTTAGGGCTCCGGTGAAAACCCTTGACTATTCGGTCTCGACGGCGGCGACGCTTTGGTACCTCTTGATCTCGCGCCGGGTCCACTAGTAGGAAAAGGCCTTTCTGTGGCGCACCTTTTTGGCATTCTGTGGCGCACCCGCCAAATTGCTGGGTGCGCCACAGAATTCTCGCCACAAAATTATTTCTGTGGCGCACCTGGCTTGGTGCGCCACATAATTCTCACATTTCTGTGGCGCACCTGGCCTGGTGCGCCACAGAATTCTCAAAAAATTCAAAAAATGCAAAAAAATATAAAAGTTTCAAAAAAAAATCAGAATATGAAATAATATGAAAAATCCTAATTATTGGAACTATTTTCATATTTTTTGAATTTTTTGAACTGATAACTTCTAAGTTCCACACAGTCCACCTACCCTTGTGCTACTCAAGTTCTTATTGATATATATATCATATGAACCCTCTTAAGACTTATATATGCATATGTGTGGTATGTATTATAAATGTGTGTTTTTAAATTTCAGATTTTTCAAAAACTTTTAAAGTTTCAAAAGGAGATTCAAAAGTTTCAAAAGATCCAAAAAAATCAAAAAACTTTAAAAAATTCAAAAAACTTAATTTTTTCCAAAAAATCCAAAAAATTCAAAAAAATCAAAAAAGTCAACAATCTTCCTTGTTATACATTTCTGTGTTTTTTTTGGACCTTTTGAATTTTTGATTTTTTTTTTATTTTGCTGCGAAAAATCGTCTGTTTGAAATAATTTTTTTTCTTTTGAAATTTGAGAAATCTATGAATTGCTGACCGGGTAAACCCGGTGGATTCGAACTCGGATTTTTCTCTAGTTTTTTTGCATATAAAACGTGTTATTTCGACGTCGTACGCAAAAGTTATGGCCATTACAAGATTTATTTTTCATTTGTTGCAGAAAAGGTCAAAATTCACATTTCAAAATTTCTATACCTACTAGACACTCATACCTAACTACATGTCAATGGATTTTATTTATTGAAATTTTTATCATTTTCCTTGACTTCCTGCAAGACTAAAAAGGCGATCCGGGGGGGTGGGGTGGGATTTGAAAAAAGAAAATTTTGTGGCGCACACATTTCTGTGGCGCACCAAGCCCGTGCGGCACATAATTTTTTTTTTCAAATTTTACCCGCCCCCCAGATAACTTTCTGTGGCGCACCTGAATTTCTGTGGCGCACCAAGCTCGGTGCGCCACAAAAAATATTTCTGTGGCGCACCAATTAAGGGTGCGCCACAGAATGCCAACCTCCCTATAAGGGTTTTCCTAGTAGTGGTCTTTGGTGGCAAGTCCGGTTTTCCTTTGTTCTTTGTTTATATCTTCGATCTGCTGTGTAAAAGGATTTCCTCATCACCTTGTATCGGTTCGGCCGTTGGGATTTATTTATAAAAGCGGGGCGAAAGCCTGTTTCGAGAAGGGGTGCTTGTATTTGGTTATAAAAGTTTTGTCATGATAGAACATGGAAGGAACCAAGGTTGCATGAGGAACATCATTCAACCTAAGCTGACTTATAATTAGATTACAGAAATATTTATTTTCTTATGGCGGCTATTCATTCCACACAAATTGATGAAATGTCACTATTTTAACTGAAGCCTTTATACCCCAGTCTTGTATGATTGTATTTGTTGGATCTTGTTAGTGTATTTTCTTATACAAATATCTTTATGCCTATCAATTTAAGTGCAAACAAGTGTTGTATTTGTCATACATATAAACGTTTTTTTTGGTATAAAACCTTGATTTCTAATTGTGAATCTGCTATACATTTTATGGTCACATGTTTTTTTCCATTTTTTTACCATTATTATGTATCTTTCATTTTGACAACAAACAAATATGCCCTGCCACATCAAGGGACACAACATTTGTTTCTGTAGTTGTAGTATTTTTATTAACCCGAATTTGGTGCCACGTGGGTAGTGGTGCATAGGGTTCCCACCGTTGGATAAAACAATCATGTGCTCTCTTAATTAATACACGATTAGGAAGGAACGTTTGTGCATGCAACGGCAGGGCTGGTTCCGTTTATTTTCTTCTCTCATGCCGTTAAAGGACACGACTACCATGCAACAATTCTATCCATGTCATTTAGCAATATGTAAAGAAGATGGATAGGAGAGAGAGAATGATTTATCCCGCATGCACACAACAATTTTCTCCATTCATTTTCGTGCTCTCGGTATGACGTCGCCAAAATCTGTCGAATCAATATTGTGCTCCATATAGTGTATCCAATAGTTGGATGTGGGTGCACCACTACGCACCCCACTATTTTGCAGTTGTGTCCCTGTCTTAATGTTACTAGGAAACGTGCCCGTGCGTTGCTACGTGTTGAGCAAGTCTAGCACCTGAACCAACCAGTCTGAATTGCCCACACACCAACCCCAGAGAGAACTTCTGCACCACACACCCCCTTTGTCCCTAGCCTCTACCTACCATCTGGGTCGCAAGTTGTATCGACTAAAGAAATAGTAGGAAGTTCGATATGATAAAAGAAATATCAACAAATGAAAGACTTGAAGTCACAAAGACGGGTTTTCCGGAAAAGAATAGCAAAATGGCCCATTAAATTGAGCACATAAAAAATATCTCGGTTTTTTACAGAGCTTTAAAACTGATATCTAAACTTTAATCTTAGATAGCATGAAACTACCAAGACGAGTAATGCATCAAATTAATTATTACAAAGGAACATAAGTTTTTACGTGTGATTGAGAGAATTTTGAGTTGAGTTAACAAAACAAAATCAGAAATGAATGATGTTTGCAGTTAAGAACGTAAATTCATCTAACCCTGAAAATTAAACTACGTTGGTGGGCCACAATATGTCAGTGCACTCAAAATTCGTATCAAAATGTGCTCCAAGTCAGGTTATGTTCTTCCCTGAAATACACGGAAATGCTAGACAAAACTTCAGTGTAACAGCAAGACATTTCAATGGGCAGGCATGAAGTTAACGAATGAGCTACTCCATCACAATTCACAACTTTCACTTTGTGAAAAAAATGAGGTGCTTTGGTGTTGATACTGTAGTACTGTACCAATTAAACAGGGTAGCAGCTGTCTTCTCCAGTAAGCATTTTGTCGAACAGATCAAATGCGCTGCTTGCCTAATCGTGTTGGCTACAAATCGGAGGCACCGAGGCAGTGCCCGTGGCATCAGTGTTGGTCGGAGCGAAGGAATGAAACCCCGCTATCACTATGCCACGATCATCCAGGGCTCTGCAAGAACCGAGCTGGAGCATCACCAAGCCACCGGCCGGATCCGCCATGAGACTAATGCCGCTTCTAGTCTTCCTCTGCCGTCGTGGAACGCTGCATCCTCGAGCTGGCCCCATGCCTGTATGGCTATTGCTGCTCACGGACCACGGAAACATCGGCGTACAAACAGTCAAGAACAGAAGACACTGGGGAAAAACAGCCGGACGACCATCGTCACCATCCTGTTATTTTGATTATAAGCTAAGAGACATCAGGTGCTAGTAAGCAGCTCTATATCCTAGCTAAGCAGGTCTCTGGCACTAAAATTGCAGCGACCACACCGAGTTAGAACTTCCAGAAAAAAGCTATGTAGACTCTGTAGAAGACTCGATTGGTGGAGCTTAACACGCACTGCGCTTTGTAACGTCAGGGATTGCGGATTGCCTCGTCCTTGACGCAGGGACTGCGGCGAACTTGACGGTGCTATGCAGTGGCGGAGCCAGGATTTGGCCACGCCCGGGGCCAAAAACCAAGGGCAAAAAACTACAAAATTTTGCATGTTCGATGCATGGAAAAAGTAAAACTTCGTTGCACACGTATTACAGAATCTGGACATAATTTTTGATAGAACTGTGAGTGATACAAAAGGTAGTGCTTAATAAGAGCAATGGTTGATAAAGTCTCCCATAACTAGAGAGTAGAATATATTAGAAGCAGCTATACTTTCAGTGACATTTTTATATGGAAATGAGTGCGGCATCCCGCACTACTGCACTAGAGTGGGGTAGCGGAAGCCGCAAGGCTCAGGTCGCCTTGGACCCATTCTCCATCGATGGTCACTTTCTGTTGTCTGTTTTCTCTTCGATGTGTTTGACTAGAAGTTGGACCGGGAGCGCTAGAATGTTGAAGGAATTCGTGTTGGGCTTTGCGGTGTGACTGTGTGTGGCCTGCAAAGAAGCGTGGGCTGGGAGAATAACTGGCCTAGAATATCAGAAGTCCCGGGCCAATTTCTGTACCTAGCTAAATCCATGCTTGTACAATTTCCAGGACCCGGGCCATGGCCCAGGTTGCCTGGGCCTGGCTCCGCCCCTGGTGCTATGTACAGGAGGCGAAGACGTCGACGCCGGGACGAAGAGAACCTCGACGCATCAAAGAAGCAGACGACAGCTACCTCTTCGCAGCCACGCCAGTGATGGCAGCAGCCTCCACGCAGGTCGCGCACGTGCTAGAACTTCAAGAAGCGTGCCCTGCAATGAGGCCGAGGAGACCAGGGAGCAGGCGCCGTCGGCGTCCACGCTACTCTACGCCTCCCGACAGGCGTAGCTCGCCGAGATATCCTCCGAGGAGAACCGCATCGTCCAACCCCATCGGCTGTCCCGGAACGCCCCTCCAGCGGTGCCGCCCCGGCGCGGGACCTTGGCCGCCGCCTCCTCCTGCCCCCGCGCCGGCGACCGCCTCTTCCTTGCCGCGCGCCGGCGGAGGCCGTCCTCCTCCTCCCCTCGCACCGGCGGCGACCGTCCTCCTCCCATCGCGCCGGCCGAGCACGTCCTCCTCCCTTCGCGGGCTGTGGACTGCAGCGAAATTTACCTATTTGTCAAGGGTTTTTCAGTAAAACGGCGCGACGCAGCCTCCTCCACCCTATGGACTGCGGGTTAATTTTCCAATTTGTCAGGGGGTTTTCTGTAAAACGTCGCGACGACGGTCGTTAGGCTACGTTATAGTTTAGATACTTGATCGATCTAGCGGATCTGACATTAGCGGCTCAGCGGGGATAATGGCATTAGTAGGAAGTGTGAATCTTGTGATGTGATTAAAGGACACGAATATTTGGGCACTTGACAGTATTTTCGAACAACCTCCGTAGGACTAGGAATGATCGGTATAATGCGTGGCGCAAAGTTAGACGCCTTCCATCTCCACGAGGACAACAAATTTTTGTCATGGTTTTTGTTAAAACTATTTAACGGATGAAGTAAAAAAAAAAAAAAAAAAAACAGGTATCGTGGTTATCTAGAAGAAACTGAACATCCGGAAACGAATGGTGAGTATCGCTTTCCCGCCGACACTAGCATCGGCCCGGCCCAACACTGTTCTCGCACGGAAACTCAGAAATTCCAACCAATCTGGCTTAAAGGAAAATGCTAAAAAAAACTGCCTTAATAGAATTCTATCTACTCGTACGAATCAGCGGTCATCACGTCGTATCATCACACGAAGGAAAAGAACAATGGAAATGGAAACAAATCCTCGCTCCCTCGTTCTTATCCCCAAACAACGCCAGCCCCCACACAGAGAAAAAAGTCACCTCCCCTCGTTTTAAAACCGCAGCCGCTCCTCCTCCGCACTTGCTCTCCCTCTCCTCCTCCTGCACACCCACCCACCACCACCACTCCACCGAGAAACCGCAAGAGCCACACGCCCCCGCGCACACACCCACACCAGATCGTTGACGGCGATGGCAGCGGCAGCGGGAACCAGGGAGGAGATGGTGTACATGGCCAAGCTGGCGGAGCAGGCGGAGCGGTACGAGGAGATGGTGGAGTTCATGGAGAAGGTCGTCGCCGCCGCCGGCACCGGCGAGCTCACCGTCGAGGAGAGGAACCTGCTCTCCGTGGCCTACAAGAACGTCATCGGCGCGCGCCGCGCCTCCTGGCGCATCGTCTCCTCCATCGAGCAGAAGGAGGAAGGCCGCGGAGCGGCCGGGCATGCCTCCGCGGCGCGGACCTACCGCGCACGCGTCGAGGCCGAGCTCTCCAACATCTGCGCCGGGATCCTCCGCCTCCTCGACGAGCGCCTCGTCCCCGCCGCCGTCGCCGTGGACGCCAAGGTCTTCTACCTCAAGATGAAGGGCGACTACCACCGCTACCTCGCCGAGTTCAAGTCCGCCGCCGAGCGCAAGGACGCTGCCGACTCCACCCTCGGAGCCTACCAGGCAGCTCAGGTCCGCCCTCCTCGCTTTTTTTAAAAAATTTGTCCTCCTCCTCCGGTAAGCTACTTGTCTGAAAATAAAAGTTGGATCTTGGGTGGCTGCTTTCTGTAGGACATCGCTATGAAGGAGCTGCCGCCGACCCATCCCATAAGGCTGGGCCTCGCTCTCAACTTCTCCGTGTTCTACTACGAGATCCTCAACTCGCCTGACCGCGCTTGCTCGCTCGCCAAGCAGGTGATTTGCTCATTCTTTCTTACCTTCTGACTTTTACCAACTTTGGGCAGATCTATAGCTTGCGACAGAGCAGAGTTGCACAAGACGGTAGGACATGATTTGTTCCTTTCTCCAATGGACCCGTTCTGTATAACCTACTTGTTTCTTGTTGCATCCAGTGGAGGATCTTATGGCGCTTAGGGAGTGTAGACATATTCTTCGGTTACAGTTGCACTTGGCAATGTTCAGCTGCATCCCTTGTTCGGTCACTGATGTAGTGTACTAATTATAGTTGTGACTGCCATGCCGGCTCAAATTTCCCCATGCTTCCAAGATGCGACTTTTATCTTGCAGAGTGTAGCCCCACATGCCTGCTTGCTGTCATGAAATGGACTGCTTGGTTAGATAAATGAAAGTAGTGGAGTGCCATGATGCTCATCTGGCTGGACTAACCACTTGTTAGCCCTGGCTGGAAGACAATAAATCTGTGGTTTAGTTTTATGAATCTGGAGTATTCCCTCAAGTCAACTCCCACAAGTCAACATCTTTCTATACTGTGAATCTGTGATGAATATAATGATGCCTGTATTTATCTTCCAACTTTATTATGAGCATCGAATTGATACCCTTCTGGTTCAGTTGATCTAGATCCTACAAATTTTCTGCTAATATAGCCATGTTGTGATCATAATCCCTTGTGTTTATAGGCCTTTGATGAAGCCATCGCCGAGCTGGATTCCCTTGGGGAAGATTCCTACAAGGATAGCACCCTGATTATGCAACTCCTCCGTGACAACCTCACCTTGTGGACCTCTGATATGCAGGTATATGATGTGCTGACCAGTCACAAGGAAAAATGTATATAACACTTGACTTTTTTCTCTCAATAAAATCAACTATTTATGTGAATAGGATGACGCTGGCGATGAAATGAGGGATGCAACCAAGCCTGAGGATGAGCACTAGTGAAGGATCATAGTGTACTGCCCTCTTTATCTCTTAACCTTGGGTAGTATGATGATTGTACAAGGACCATTTTCGTGTGTCCTTTATTGCAGGGTTTTTACTTACCCTTCCTTTCGTTATTATTGCAAATTTGCAATTGTCGTCCTCATGTATTATGTTTACTTTCCAACTGGAATACTGCTGGTGTATGCGGTGATGCATTAAGATTTGAACGAGGATTGTCAACTCTTGCTTCCTATAATTGAATGGCTATGCAATTATGCATGTTCCATGTTTAACAAATATTCTTGGCTAGGTTGTGGTTTGAATTGGCTGTGCAATTATAATCTCATGGTTTGATATTGGAAGAAAAATAGATAGATACAGCTGAGAGTACCAATAATGTAATCTTGCATCACCAACAGACATAACATGGGCAATGAATTAGCCTTGTCATTATGCCACTTGAGCTTTTCTGCTGGCTTTGTTGCTTTCCAGCCAAAGATATTAGCAGAACGAGAAAGCATGGTCAGCAAGCTATTTGTTGGTACTTAGTTTTATCAGGTCTTGTCTGTAGGGAAATTACGTGATTCTGATGAAACATTGGTTGTTTGATGATAGTTTTACAAGTGTACTTACTACAAAATACAAGCATACAACATTTATAGAAATTGCTCCCACGCAGCCGTGCGGCCGGGGCGTCTGCGGCCGGCGAGCGCTAGCCCCCTGCGACCTCCTTCCCCTCTCCTCGCCACCGCCAAAAGCGTCCTCGGGCTAGGCTCATGGGGCTCGGCGGCGGCGCGGTTTTCGTGGCTCATGATCTAGGGCGTGGCGGCGGTGTCCCTCCTGCCGAGGAAATGACAGAAAACCACCACAATTGGGGCTAAGTTGTCTGAGACCACCGAAATTGAGCCTAGGGACAGAAAACACCGCACATTGGGGCAGGAGTGACGCGGAGCACTGATTCGTGCGATTAGTTGTCTTAACAACATTTCTGACCGTGCGGTCCCATTGTCAGGCCTACGTGGCGAAAAAAAAGAGTCAACGATGTCTCCAACTTATCTCGGCCACTGCAATGCGCCGTCCACCGCCGGCGAGCCTCCATCCGCCGCGAGCACGGGCAGCTCCGTCCACCGCCGGCGAGCCGCCGTCCGTGGCCACTGCCAGATCTTGGACACCGAGAAGCTGTCGCCTTTGCTCTTTCTTCCCCTCGCTGCCAGCCGGGTTGGCGCCGCCGGCCACGATCCCTCTCGGCCCCCTCATCCTCTCCGCGCCGCCATTGGTGCCGTCGCCGTGCCGCCGATGGACGGACACCTGCAGGCTGGCCTCCACGAGGACGTACTGGTAGGAGCCCATGGAGTAGCACCTCCTGGCATCCAGGCTGCTGCCGGCCGTGTCGCCCTCCTCGCTCGCCTCCAGTCCTGCAGGCTGCATCCAGGCTGCTGGCGGGGCCGACCGCCCGCACCGGGAACACGGCGTCCTCCGCCCGCCTCCAGTCCTCGTCGAGCGCGGCGTCGAGCAGGAGGGCGGCGGCCAGTACCGGGCCGCCCTCGCGTTGCCGGGGTCGAGCAAGGCGAAGAGGCTGTACCGGAGCAAGGCGAGGACGCCGCCGACTAGGAGGAGGTCGGGCGGGTGCCCGAGCTCGAAGTGGCGGAGCGCCGCGAGGAGGCGGTCGCGGAGCAAGGACTCCCCCGGGTCGTGGTACTGAGCGGGGGCGCGGCGGCGTCAGTGCGCGCGGAGGAGGTCGAGGTGGCCGGCGGCGTCGTGGGAGAGGCGGAGGGAGGCGCGGGCAGGACATCGAGGACGACGGAGAGCTCGGCGTCGAGGTCGCGGAAGGCGGCGGCGAGGTGCGGGGCGCGGAAGAGCACCGCGTAGAGCTCGCGGAAGCAGAGGTCGCGTTGACCTTTTTTTTTTTTTTTTTTTGGGCCACGTAGGCCTGGCAGTGGGCCCACTCTGTCAGAAATTCTGTTATCACCACTAATCTGAGAAATCAGTGCTCCTTGTCACGCTTCTGCCCCAAAGATAGGTGTTTTCTGTCCCTAGGCTCAATTTCGGTGGTCTCAGACAACTTAGCCCCAATTGTGGTGGTTATTCGTCATTTCCTCCCCTCCTGCCTATCGCATCGTGGTTCATGATCTAGGGCGTGGCGGCGGTGTCCCTCCTGCCTATCGCATCACGAAGCGGCCGGCAGCGGTGAGATGCAATGGCGGTGACAAGCGGTGTTGGTGGTGCCGGTTCCGGTGGAGCGCTGGCTACGGTGCTGGTGGTGCCTGAGCTTGTGGCCGGCCTTGCAGCAGGCTGACGTCATGGCGGATTCGAGGCGAGGTTTTGGGTCGCCAAATGGCGGGCTCCTAGATCGGGGCCAATAACGGTGGTGTCCGCATGCGTCATTACCTTGCTGAAGGCGTCATCGCTGCAAATTCTAGCCTTCCGCGCTGATGCTCCGGGAGAAACCTCAGATCTAGGTCTCCCGGAAGGGACGATGACGACGCTTTTGGTGTCGTTCTCCCTATTTGGGGCATTGTTCTGGAGCATGCCACGGCTGGAGGGGTCTAACGCTGGAGTTGTGTTGCAATTACTCCGTCAAAGATGGTGAGTCTCGGCGGCGCGGCGCAACGGAGTTTCGACGTGTCGGAAGCAGGATATTGGACACGCCCAGGGTTGTGGAGCTGTCTGCATCGTGGTGGCGTCGACGGCAGGGCTAACATGGTCAGCGCTTTGATCTATCCTGGATGGGATGACAGAAGATGGTGACATCGAAATCTGATGTGCGTATGCGGCGTGCGCTGAGGATCGGCTTGACTGGTTTGTGCTTCCGGCGCGGCTGTCGGGGCCTGGTTAAAGTCTCCTGTTTTGGATGATATGCGTTGGTGTGTGAGCTTAGGGCATCGGCTCTAATTAGTCCACCCCTTCATCAACCTTGTAGGTGTAGCGTTTATCGCCTAGATAGTGGTCTCCAGTTGATCGATGTATTGCTTTGCAAGGTGTTGATTGTTAATAATTGCGATGTAGAGGCCGAGGATCCACACCTGTTTTCTCCTTTTAAAAAGAGGGTAGTTACTACATTATATTATATGCTGTTTCTCCCCATTTCGAAAAATAATCTGCTGTTTCTGATTTGGAGGTGTTTCTGTACGGTATTGAGTGCTCAGAATTGTTGACCACCTTCGCGGCGGACACCGGCGTGCTGCCGCTAATCAAGCACTCATTGTTTGATTTAGCAGTCCTTAATGGTTTTAATCAGTGGTCATTTCTACAGTAGAAATTCTACCGTGCACCCGACTCCAATTCTCATCCTGCTTCGCTTGATTGGCCACGCAAAATATTCAGACCAAACCAGAACAGCAACATATCTTAAGGCATTGTTGGTCCGGCAAAAATCAGCAGCTATTTCACCGAGGTATGTTTCCTCGCAAACATATGACAAGAGCGGCAAAATATCTGATGAAACAAAGTTAGGGTGGAGCGGGTGAAAACTACTCCCTACCTCATTTTTGTGACATCCTTTTCCAAACGGAGTGAGTAATATACTACAGAACTTCTAAAGTAATGAAAAAGTTACACTATGGGGGAAGGTGACGTTCTACTAAGTACAAAATTTTAAGTTCGAAATTAAACTCACGTACAAGGTATTACAAGGTATAATGGAAAAAATAAAGGAGCAAAGCCCGATCACAGGCAGGTTCTCGAGTGCTTTCAGCGGTTGCCTTTGCATTTTGTTTTTTATGGAACAGCGGTTGCTTTGCATGCTTTGAGAATTAATGCAGGCCAATTTTTCTCCGTTATTGGCCCATGAAAAGGTGCAAACCGGCTAAGCCTACCCATACTAAGGCCCATTTTGGCAAGAAAAAATTTACTCAAAACTTTTAGGAAATGTTGCAGCTACGAAAATCTCCACCTGACGAACTTGTTTGGTTTGCCCCCACAACATCCTGGTCTGCATGCTACGGGTTGGCGTTGTTCATCCACAGCTACGACCTACGAAATCCTTCGATATTTTTGCAAAGATTTAAATGAGAGCAGCAGGGTAATAAAAGGCTGTGCCACCAATTCCTTACAAGTATCAAATGTGCACCTCACAACATTAATCCAGCATTCCCTTTTAAAAAGCATGTCATCAAATCAATCCAATATTCCAATGTGCAATACGTGTACGCAAGGATAATAATTTGATTAATTCTAAAATAGTGAAGTCTTGATATGGGAAGCAGTTAGGAAGGGAGAGTGCAGGCCAAGTCATCGTTTATAAAAAGGATCCTACCTGGTGGTATCAGTCTTCCTGTCAACAATTCCAACTACAAAATTCTGAACAAGAGCCGCCAATGGTGTCTTCGGCTGACTGACTGCTGGGCCAGCTGATGCCGACGTTGAAATCAGAGAAGCACGTCTCAACTGGTACGTTGTATCCGAAATGATAAAGAAACGCAAGGCAAAAGAATAGAGAATATCTATCTGTTAGGTAGAATACAAAATTGGACCGCTTCTGTGCGTGCCCCCCTTCAACTTCACGGCGGTCTCAGAGTTCGACCGTTTCAATACCCGTTCAATAAAGTCTTCGATTTACCTCGCCCCTTCTTTTAACAGCACAGAAGACGCGGTGTTTGATCTCTAGTTCGCTGCCCTGTTTTGAAGTTTCGCCATAAAGGAAAAGTCTCTCGCTCCGAGAGACTACCTGATTCCCAGCATGTGCATCTGTTTCACAGGAAGACTAGGGTTTTGATACGAGCAACCAAGGTGGCATGTTTGGTTGATTCTGAGCAGGCAACAGGTTTCCTAGCCGGAGAAGATGTTCTCGTTCAAGTCCAGGTAGAGTATCTAGCCTTTTGCCGAGTTTTCCTATCTAGATCCTCGAATCATGGTTATCTGTTGACATACATAAATCGTGGTTGTGGTACATAGGTTTCCATGGAATTTAGATTCCTTTGAATTTCATGTGTTACCTTCTTGTTTCGATTACTGTCACCAATCGATGAACTAACAGGAGCTTTGTATTTTCTTTTACAGAGTCAAGTCATCTTCCAGTGGCAACGAAGTTTCCACATCGCGCTTCACTGAGGCATCAGACATGCAAGAGGAACTGAACAAGTTGCAGGAAGAGCTGGTAAAGGAGAAACATGAAAAAGTCCGTTCCCTGGATGAGATGGAAGAGGTTAAGAAAAGCAATAAGAAGAACAAGTTAAAAGGCAGTGGAGATAATCAACTGGACCTTGCACACAGGTTGCAGCAGTTGGAAGTTGAACTGGAGGCAGCAAGAGATTCAGAGAAGAAAATGCTAGTGTCCCTGGAGGCCCAAACAAAGCAGCTTGAACAAACCAAGGTATCTTTGGAGGAGGCCAAGATTGAGATAGCTTCTCTTCAAGATAATAACAAGAGCTTGGAGGCCTTCACTGCCCTGTCTTCTAATCCAACTAGGCAGCCAGCGAAGAATTTCCGAAGAAGAGGTGTAATGTCCTTCTCCTTTGCAGATCCTGGTGAGGTGGAGACACTCTCATTACAGCGTGAGCTGAAGTTGGCTGTTGAAGCTGAGGAAAAGTGCAGGAAAGCCATGGATGAATTAGCGATAGCCTTGAAGGAACAAACCACAGTGGCTAGAGAGGCGAAAACGGAGCTCTCAAGGGTGCAAGCTGAGTTGAAAAATGCAAGAACTGAAGTGGAGAACTCAAAGGCCTCTCTGGAAAGAATGGAGGAAAAGCTCTGGTTGGCACATGAAGAAGCGGGGAAACTCAAGTATGAGTCAGATGAGTTGGCAGCAGCATCAAAAGAAAAGAGAGGGGACTCATCGATTGCATCAAGATATTTGAGGGGAGGTGAACAAAGCAAAGGAAGATAATGACAAATTGTTTGAATCACAGAGGGTGATCAGAGATGAGAATTCCAGGTTGAGGGAAATGCTGAAGCATGCGGTTAATGAAGCCAATGTAGCAAGAGAATCCTTGGAGATTGCCAGGATAGAGAACTCTCAGCTTCACAAGATATGTCTGAGAAAGATAGTACCTTGAAGAGCATCGTGCAAGATTACGAATCCTTAAAGGTCAGTGAGGCTGCTGCCCAGAGTAGCATTAAGAATTGAAGGACATGATTGATGCTATGTTCAGTTCAGAGTCAGCCAAAACCTCAGCAGAAGCATCACCCAGAGATCCCGTGGGAGGAGAGAGGAAAGGAATATGTGGCAGCAGATGATATGTACTCTGATGTCGAAAGATCTCCTCGTTCAAAGGATATTAGGAGTCCTGCAAGACAGAATAAGAGGACAATTCTTAGAAAATTTGGTGACATAATGAAGAAAAGGAACCCTCAAGGTGTAATCTAGCATCCTTGGGTACTAGGCAGTTACTAAATACTCCGTATAAGTGTACAACTCTACATTTTGCTTGTCCAAAGCCCTTGAACTCAAGATAGTTATAATGCTCGACAGAATGAGATGCTCCAAGTGCAAGTTAAACTCTTTTCCATTCAGCTTTCAAGATGTAAATTACAAAGAATGTAAGATATATGTAGCATAGAGATGGTGAAAATATGGAAACGGAATAGTTTGTTGGGGTGCTTGGCATGATATATGCTCGCTGCACCTTTCAGTTTGTAATTTTAAAAGCTTCAGATGGAAATTTCTTGTATGCAGAAATTTAGCACTGTGCAGTTAAGCAGTTCCTTGTCTTGTCATTACAGTCTGCAAAATCTACAACAGCCAAGCTTTTCAGTACTTACAACTGAGCTTGCCTAATCATTGTTGGTCTATTGCAGTCTTAAGGAAAATAGTTTTGATCAGGTAAAATAAAACAGCCAGGTCTAAATTTGTCAATGTGTTGCAAGTTTATTGTTTATATATTGTGACATTGATATCGAATGAAACTGCATCACAGTCCCTATAATCAATCATAAGCTCGCAAGTTAAAAATAAAAAATCATCAGGCCACGATTTATCCAAAGCGAAATAAAACTTACACCTACACAACTCTGATTCGCAACAGCAGCAGCTAGAAAAATATTCTGCCAAGGAAAATGTCGGGTTGCTCGTGTTATCAGTACACATATGACTTTCCCATTCAAGCAAGCTCATTGCACTACTGTTCTCTTGTCTAAGAAGGTTGTTTGTGCATGTTATATATGTCACTGAAGATCCTTTGTTGATTGAAATTTCTGGAAATGAAGCTAATTCCATTTGATGACCTAGGGCACTAAAGAGAACAACGAGCCACAGAAGATTAACTTTTTGTAATGTTGATGATGTAAATTTCACCGGAGCACTAGAGTCACTCATGTCCAAATGGACCAAAGTAATATTGCATCAAGCATACCCCACTATGGGATTTGTACAAATATATAGATGATTTTGTGAGTACTGAACATTGGCCTTCTGAAAAACTATAGCACTTACCTTAGGATTAACTGACCTCACAGTCCTGGTTACTGCACAGCATGCAACTAGAAATTCCTAGGTGAAACTGGATCAAGATTTTCTATCATCTAGAACAAAAGTATTCATGATCAACAGAAATGATTATGGTGATTACCTTTAATAACTGTTTCATCTAACTTCTAGTTTCAACCTTTTTTGCAAACACCAGGACCCCTTTGTTCTTTGAAGGGTAGAAACCCAGCTTAATCATGATAGACTGATAGCAACATCCTTTAGACTCTTCTGTTTAAATGTCATCGGAAATCCAAGTACCTCATATGTGATGGCGGATGTAGGATTGAACAGTTGAGGGTGCCAAACTCAATGTGCATTGAATAAATATCATGTACACGTATTTTAACACATGTAATACACATAAAATTAGACTAGCTGCTACTGTACTAAAAAATCTATATTTTTTAGGGGTGCCATGCAGCCATGACATCTCCACTAGATCCGCCCCTGCCTGAGATGAACAATTTATTGCCTGTAAATTTGATCCTTGAACTTACTAACAGAGTAGCCTACAACACCACCAAAGCTTCATCCTTCGCGACTAAGAGATGGAGGACGCACGTACTCGCCGCCTGCCCCTTCTCACGAATCTGGCATGAGATCCTATCCTGGCTGCGCATACCCTGCCCCCCGCCCGACCAGACCACCACTCTGCACTCATGGTGGCTGCAGGCAAGACTCTCCACGCCCAAGCCGCTACGCAAAGAACATGCCTCCACTGCGCTGCTGATCCCCTGGCACATCTGGAAGCATCGCAATGGTTGCATCTTTGATGGTTACCGTCCCTCCACTGACGGCCTGGTGGCTGCGATCAAGGAGGAAGCTGCCCTTTGGGCCAGAGCCGGTGCTACCGGGCTGCGTGATATCACCCCGACGACCTGGGATGCTCACTAATGTATATTTTGTTTGCTTGTTTGCCCTCCTCGGAGGTCCCCTAATGAAATGAAACGCAAAGGCTCCTCAGAAAGAAAAACTTACTAAGAGGGATTCAGATAAAGCAGATACTGTGAATGGCACGAGAGCATGAAGGGTATGAAAAAAACTATCCACATTCGTGGGGCAGCTCTATCATTGTATGAGTTCCATTGGTCATCATTTGCATATGAAAGCTGATTTTTCTCAGCTCGGAAATGATCAGGTTCATCTCTGGATGAGATGCATCGCCACCCACAAACATATGAACTTTATTAGCAATGTCAGTCCAGCTGTATCCTGGTTGTTTCTTCACACCTTTTTCCTTCATTTGGCCTCTTACTCGATTGACTTCACCCCACATGCCAGCAGCAGCATATATATTTGAAAGCATCACATAAGGCCCTGAACTTCGTGAGTCTGACTGCACAAGCATTTTTGCAGCAAATTCACCCAGTTGCACATTACCATGAGTCTTGGAAGCTCCCAGCAACGCACCCCAAACATTCTTCTCAGCTTCAAATGGCATCTCTTTAATGTAACTACATGCTTTCTCGAACTGTCCTGCTCTGGCCAATATATCCACAATACATGCATAGTGTTCAGCTTTTGGAGATATTGCGTACTTGACTGACATAAGATCAAACAGTTCCAAACTGTCATCCACCCTGCCAACATGCCCACATGCTGATAGCACACTAAGGATGGTAAAATCATTCGGTACCAGTCCACGTGTTTCCATCTCATGGAAGAGAGAAATAGCTTTCTGATATTTGCCATGTTGTGCATATGCAGCAATTATGGTGTTCCACGAAACAATATCCTGGCTTTTAATATTTATGAAAACTAACTCTGACTCACAGACATCGCCGCACTTGCTATACATTGTCATCAAAGCATTACAAAATGATGTGCTAGATTCTAACATTGTTTTGATGGCAACAGCATGTGTTGATCTTCCTTGTCTGAGCAAAGCAAGAGCAGAGCATGCTGTCAGGATTGCAATAACAGTCGCATGATCTGGTTTTGCACCTTCTCTGATCATTATGATGTGCAATCTCAAAGCTTCTTCTCCGTGTCCATTATGAACATATCCTGCAGAAATATGGACACTAAAATGTGAGGATTTTCGAGGGTTCAGTAGCACTGTGCTAAGCATTAGCCAAGTTGCATGATGAGAAAAGAATCGCAACCTGCAATCATGGAGTTCCAAGAGATGACATCTTTGACACGAATCCCATCAAAAAGCCTCCTGGCGCTCTCCACATCTCCTTCCTTGCAATATCCAGTAATCATTGCGGTGCATGCCACGACATTCTTCTCTGGCATCGCTTCAAACAGTTTCCTAGCATCGTCGAACATGCTGTTCTCAACATACCCACAAATCATCGCCGCCCAGGATACCAAGTTTCTCTCGGGCATTTCGTCGAACACCTCACGTGCCGTCGCCACCTCCCCACGCCGTGCCAGCCCGTCTACCATGGTGGTATACGACACCACGTTCCTCTCGGGCATTTCACCGAACAGCCTCTTCGCATCGTCCATGCAGCCGAGCCGGACCAGCCCGGCAAGCATAGCGTTCCACGAGGCCACGTTGCGACGCGGCGTGTGCGCGAAGTAGGCGGAGGCGGCGGCGAGGTCGCCGTGCGCGAGGCAGCCGGCGACGACGGAGTTCCAGGATGACGTTGCGGGACGGCATGCCGTCGAAGAGGCGGCGCGCCGCGGGCAGGTCGCGGCCGCCGCGCCATAGCGCCGTGAGGAGCGCGTTCCAGGAGACGACGTCGCGGCGGGGCATGGCGTCGAACACCCGACGGGCGGCGGCAAGGTCGCCGGCGCGGGCTAGAGCGGTTATGCGCTGGTTGTCGCGGACGAGGGCGCGAGAGGCGGCGATGGCGGAGCACGCGCTGGGTGCATTGGGACAGCATGAGTGTTGGTGTCGGCGGTGGATTGGAGCTCAGCTCGTAGGCGAGACGCAAGAGTAATCGCAAGTCGCAAGGGGCCGAGGCCACGAGCACGAGGCTGATGTATGTGCCGACCCGTCCACCCTGGCAACATACCGGACTTACAAAATTATCAACGTATTAGCCTGTCAAAAGAAAGAAAAAACAAACTCTTTTGATTGAGCAACACCTTGGATTTCAGATCCGTAGCATTGAATTTACTGAACTAAATATGTTTCTTGTTAGCCAATTATTCCTGAATTCCTTCACTTTGTTCGGCCATCACTAATTGAATTTGTTTCCTTCGTTGTATTCCAAATCCAATTTTTGATAAGATTAGAGTTCAATTCAATATTCCACTACTAATATTTTATGTTTGGATGCCACGAGAATGGAAATGATTCATCTACTATGAAATTAATTGTTTAAGTTTTCAATCTCACATTCACTGAAGTAAAAAATTTACGGGGTTATTTAAAATTTGTACCAAGCTGCCTATGTGTCAAGAAGCAACTGCAAGCTTACTAGTATTCCCTCCGTTTTTTTATGTAAGTCTTCTAACATTTTTAGTACACATGTATGCAGACATATTTTAGTGCAATATTCATGATACATGTGTGGAAAAAGAAGTTAGAAAAGTTTAAATTTAGGAATGGAGCAATTAGGCTTTCATAAAACCTTTTTAAAACAAGTCAAAAGTTGTGACTTATATATTGACAAGATATAAAAATGGTGTGGCCTAACCAAAACAAAAAGGCAAAAGGTAGCGGACTAAGAAATAATCTCAGCAAAATACTTAGCGCCGGTCAGGATTTAGTTCTTACCTCGTCCTTAATCTTCTGGAAGAGGACCGACGTCATTGAGAATTTGTTGTTGAAGACCCTATATGTTTGTTTCCTTCCAAATCTCCCAGGAAATCAGAGTGATGACCGATCTAACCCTTTTGGAGATAAGCGGTTGCAATCTTAGCTGGCAATATTGAAGAGTCGTAGGACGACCCGAGCCCAAGTCCTACAGCAGGAAGGACATGAAAGTCAAGTAGCCGTGTCTTGGCAAATACGCCGAGAGAAATAACACTCAAAAATAATGTGTCTAGCAGCCCCCCTGACATTTGCAGAGTTGATAAAGCAGAGTGCGAGGCCACCCCCTGACGGTAAGGCGTTCAGACGTCCCAAACCTACTTTGTATTGCAACCAAGCAAAAATTGACACTTCGGCAATGCCCAAGCCTTTCGAACCAAGCACTCGAAAGAGCACGTAGTGGAGCAAAAGGAACTGACCCTATAGGCCGGCCAGCCGTGTAGCAGCACAATTGTATCTTCTGCCCGCGATCAGCATGATGTGCTGAAGCAAATCCAAAGGTTTATGAAATATGCTAAACCGAGATGTCTGCAATACTAAAAGTTTCCACCTCTCGTCCACGCTATAATATTTATCCTCTATGATAAAGCTAGCCCCCCTCCCCCCTCCCCCCCCCCCCCCCCCCCCCCCCCCCCCCCCCCCCCCCCCACACACACGCGCGCGCCGATCATCCACCTCGCACGTAAGAGAGCTCCCCGACTACCTTCGCACCGGGGTGGGGGTCCGCCACAACATCGGAGGAGGCGTTTGCAAGTAGAACATGTGGCGGCGCTAGGTTACGCCCCTAACGTTGCCGACTTTGAGCGACACAAGGGGAACAACCTGATCCCGAGGCTTTATGGTTTCTAATTTCGAGGAGGATGAATAATCAACTGATGAATATAGCAAATGTGCTTTCTAATATTTAGACGTGCCAGCTGCGCATTTGTTGCATGTACCAATAGATCACATACGCATCCACAAGAAAAGGACGTACACCATAGTTTCTATCAGAAAACAGTGATGAATTACAGTTACAAATGGGTCGTCACACTCAGTAGCACTTCTTGGCCAGCTGAATGAGAGAGTTGGCCTTCCTCTGCGCTCTACTGGTGCCGGTCTTGGTGATGACCGAGAGGTGCTCGTGGAGGCCGAACCTGAGCGCGTGCACCAGGAGCGGCTGCTTCTTGGTTCCCAGCTCCAGCAGGACGGACAGCGCACACTCCTTATTCTTGGGCGTGCCTTCCTTGATGAGCTGCACCAGCTTCTCGACAAACGGCGTCGTACCGATCTCGCCGAGGCATGCGGCGTGCGATGACAGTAGGAGGAAGATGGAGAGCGCCTCGTCGACCATCCCTAGGCTCTTGTCGTCGATGACCTTGAGCAGCGCCGGAACGATGCCCGCGTGAGTGGCCCTGACCTTGTTCTGCTGGTTGAGGATGAGGTTGAAGATAGCCGTGGCGGCGTCCTTCTTGCCCCGGACGGTGCCGTTCGTCAGGAGCTCCACTAGCGGCGCGATGCCGCCCAGGCTCCCAATCGTTACCTTGTTCTCGTCGATCATGGACAGGCTGAAGAGCGTCGCCGCCGAGTTCTCCTGACCCACCGCGCTGCCGTTCCGGAGGATCTCGATGATGAGCGGGATGGCTCCCCCCTTGGTGATGAGGAGCTTGTTGCTCTGATCGATGGACAGGTTCAGCAGCGAGGTCACCGTGTTCTCCTGCACCTTCTTGTCCGGGTAGGCCAGCAGGCCGATCAAGGCCGGGATGCCTCCGTTGCCGGCGATCAGCGCCCTGTTCTCCGGGACTCCTTGGAGAGCACCCGGATCTTCTTGGCTGCCTTCCGCTGCACGTCCGGGTGGATCGACGACAGCGCTTCTACCAGTGACGGGATGTCCCTCTCGGTCGCTCGTCCTGCTCCGCCACGGGTTCCGGCTCCCTCCTCTGAAGCTCCACCTTGTGCTTGTCGCACCACTGCAGGATCAGGTTCTTGAGCGCGTAGTTGGGCGCCAACGACAAGTGTGCCAATGGCTGCCGCGTCTTCGGGCACGTCCTCTCACCGCTGTCCAGCCACGTCTGGATGCTTCTCCTCTCGTATGTCTACATGTTTAAATTTTGTGTACCAAACATTGTTCATAATTTTCCAATTGTACGTACGATCAAAGCGCGCGAGAAGAATCAAGGATATGAAAATGCGCGTGCCTGTCCACTGGCGACAATGACAGGATCCGTCATGATCTCCAATGTGATGGGGCAGAGGAAGTCGTCCGGGATCATCAACGAGGGGCACTTGTCGAGGGACTTGGTCACGAAAACCTCGCCGCCGAGGACGTTCTTCTCGTCGATGCCAGCGACGGCCTTGAACTTGTGGAGGAGCTCGACGATCTGCTTGGTGCTCTCCGCGTGCTGCCCGTTCCGCTCGTTAATGAGCTTCTTTATGGCCACCGTCTCCGCCCTGAGATCCGGCAGCGTCTGCAGCTCCAGCTTGCTGGCCAGCCTATCCAGTATCGCCCTGTCGGCGTTCCTCTCGTCGTCCTTATTGTTCTGGAGTATAACCATGAGATCCATGGACAGCTCTATGTCCTGCGTGTCCGTTCTCCTCTTGCATCTCATCAGCTGTGCGTTCATCAGCTCCACCTTAAACAACAAGAGGACACATCTGTGAAACTGGGATGTAATGTGACACGGAAATTGCATCAGTGAATGGCATGCATAAACAGTTACCTGCTCCATGACTTCATCGGAGATGCCGAGCTCCTCGTAGGGCATCCCGTCCAACGCAGAGTTCATCTTCTCGTACACAGTGCGGAACCTCCCCAGCACGGCCTCGCTCTCCAGCGCCTGAAATTGGTTGTATTGCGCTCCATCAATTGGTCAAGATCACGAATCGCAAGAACGGCCAGGAATCAAGACCATCGGATCGAACCAGGAAGATCTTGCTGCCGTCGTTGCAGGAGCGGAGGAGGCGGCGCGCGGCGGCGAACGCCCGGCTCAGCAGGGTGAGGCGGCGGTAGGCGTCCTCCGTGAGGCGGGGCGTGGAGTCGCGGAGCTCTTCGAGGAGCGGGAGGACGAGCTGCAGCCAGCGGAGGAGGTTGTGGCACTCCTTGCGCTGCGTGCGTCGAAAGTCGGCGTAGGCGCGGGCAGAGTTGACGGTGGCGAGGAGGTCCTCCACGAGGTCCTCGTCGTCCATCTCCATCGCCCCAGCATCGGAGCATGAGGGCTCGGGGTCGGCCGCGGCCGCGGCCGCGGCGGACGACGGTGGTAGCGCCGGTTGGGGCATGCGGCATCAAGCGGTCGATCGGCGAGGTGTTGCTGGATGGAGAGGAGAGATCAAAGGGGACGCGACGCGAGTGAGCGGGATGGAGAAAGGGGAACAAGAGATGCAAAGCCAAAAATAACGAGGGATCAGGGGACTCCATTGCGTTTTGCGCGCTAAATTCCTGGGAAGTGCATCTTCTGATCTCTGGTCCATACAAGACGTTAAAATTGGAGAGTGCTATATAGAGAGCATGCATGGCGGGGAAGAAGGTTATTAGGAGCACCATGTACCATCTTGCTCATGTTTGATGCAATTTTGTCCATGTCATCTAAAGATTACATCCTTGGAGTGCCAGCCCCTTCACCAGAACTCAGGCATTCCTGACCGTCCTATAGAATCTTGATGCGATCTCAGCCGTCCGATCGCGTGGTGATTTTTTTTACGGTTCCTGGTCCCACCTATCATCAACTTGGTGGGTGGACATTTCGGTAGACACTGATTTCTGCTCAACGCCTGGCCACCGCGAGCCGTCCGATCTGAGAGTCAAAACCCGCGTCGATCTGAGCCGTCCATTGTTTTGGGCAAAATAGTCATTTACGCCTGCGGTATAAAAGCAAATCCCCCACGGTGAAACCCTAGCCACCAGCCTCCAATCGCCTCACGCGCTCTCCTCCCCCAATCCTGCTTGCTACGCTCCTCCCCAATCCCGTCCAGCCGCCACTGCTCCTCCCCACCACGGCACCGCTGCCGTCGCCCCTCGCCGGCACCAGCTCCCATGCGCCCCTCCCCCAATCCCTTCACCCTCCGGCCGCCACTGCTCCTACCCACCACGCAGAACTCCAGCAGCTGCTCGTCCCGGCGCCAGCGCGGTCTGCCGCCGCCTCCAGAAGCTCCTCTGCCATCGCCTCCCCAACACCATCCTCCATCTCCCGTGTTCTTGGTCATTTTTTGTTGGCTGGTGGCTGGATGCGTGGGAGGAAGGACGACGGGAGGAGGTGGCTTATTCTTTTTTGAAGCGGGGCAAAAGCTTTGCCTTTTATAATGATATAGGAGAAACAAACACAACATGGCCTAGGCCAAAGTAAAAACTGGAAGTAAAAGGTACAAGGGTGGCTTATTCCGGTACAGCCTCAACAGGAGGAGGAGATGGGGCGGCGCTGGGAGGAGGAGGGGCTGGGGCGCTGGGTGGAGGAGGGGGCTTGGGGCAGCGCTGGCCTAGAGGAGGAGCTGCAGCCATGTGAAGCTCGATCCCCCAGCGCTGGCCTTTTGCTTGCTCCCGCCCTTCTCCTCCCCGTCCCCAAGCTCGAGCCGTTGCTGCCCTCCTCCTTGCCATCCTCCACGCCAGTCAACGGGAGGAGCAGCGCCGCTGCTCAGAAATCGACCATGGTTTGACAGTGTTTCAGGTTCGTACCCGCAAGCCCCGCCTCCTTCCCATGCTTGATCTTGATCGGATTTGATATTTCCCATGTTCTTCCCGTTTATGCAACTCGGATCTGACGTTTTGGTCTGCAACTTTATGTCTATTTCTTCAGGATTTAGGCTGGAACAAGAATCAATGACTCATCACCCCAACCATTGAATCAGGTGACAGCATCTTTGATCTCTTCTAGAGAATTTGTTATGTTCTCAAGCGTGGCATCAATTGATTTTCCCTGTGTGTTGTACACGTTCTATTTCCTTCTTCTCATGTCAATATAAATTAACACCCAATAGAGAGACGGCAGCTTGATTTGCGTGTGTTCTTTTTTTTTATAGTGGATGATGTTGATTGTCAGACCTACACAATATGTTGAAGACTAGGAAAACATTATTGTTCCTCTCCCTTTTTATCACGAGAATTGAGACAACCATGTAGTTTAATATGTCAAATTTCTGCAGCAAATTTATCAAAACAACCATGTAGTTTAATATGTCAAATTTCTGCAGCAAATTTATCAAAACAACCATGTAGTTTAATATGTGAGTAGGCCTGATGTGGCGTTTGATAAAAATGCATGATCTCTAATGTTGTCATATGACATACAGGCGTGGTTCAGCAGTGTACCTCATACACGGGTTGGTTGATGACAAAGGAGGGAAGGATTGGACAACCATTATGCTGAATCTTACTAGAGGCATCTTATAGCTGAAAAGGTGCAAAGTTTAATTATTCAGGTTAAGAACCTTGGCTTATACCTTACATTTCTATTCGGCATGATTGACATACATTTTGTGTGCCCAGTATATATGGTGTCTCTGTAGTATGACAATAGACACTCTTTACTATAGCATTTTGAACTTCCTTCAGTCTTGGTTCTAAAGTTTTTGTCAGTTTTGACCATGTGCAAAATATAGGATATTAGCTGCTGGGAGATAGTGGTCAGAGAATGGATTTTGAATGTATGTTCAAATGGAGAAAATCGACTTAACGTTAAGATTTAGGCATCGAAAAATTGTGCCATGAACAAAAAGAAAGGTAGCTGATAAGATAAAATTATCTAATGGGATAGCTGCAAATTGAGGCGTTATGAATGAAGAATAGGGGTTCTGTAAAATTAGTAGTAAAGCTAATTGCGGTAATATCTAATTTGTTGTTAAACCTGGCATGTTCTCATGCCTACTGATCTATATGTGCAGGTTTGTCATTTATCTCTATCTTTTTTTATTCAGGTGTGTGATGGAAGCAGTGTACCTCTTTTCTCCGCTGCCGCTGCCGCATCTGGCTGTTGGCCCATCTCTGGCTGTGTATTGAAGATCCTCCGGCTTCCACCCACTTGCAGCAAACCTTGAACCAGTTATGCCCTTTTTCCGCGTCTCAAGCAAGTACTCTCTCCTCTCTACTTTTTTGTTCGTGTATATGAAAATGGTAGGTTATTAGCTTTAATTTGGTGTGTTATGAATGAAGAATATAATCAAAATAGTAGGTTATTAGCTAATTAATGGTAGAAAATGGGCTCATTACTCGCTCTTGAAAATTTTCTATACTTTCTCTTTAGAAAAACAGGCTCCTATTGATACCATTAATATTTTAAGGCTTGCAGTTAGTTTGCTTTGCTACTTTTGGAAACGACAGGGAGAAAGATAGGAGTAGATCTGATTCTTTTAGTTTAATTTTATTTTTCTCATGTTTTAACACATGTTTACTAATTATCTTGGACAGGTACAAATTAATGTTAGTTTGGTACCCATCATCAAGAGCTGCACTTATTCTGAATGGAGCTTCGTTGGAGAGTATCTTAAGGCATGGTGGCCTCACTATTCTAGTATTCTTACACGTGTGCTTCAATGCTTATTTTCCAATTGATATGTGCTTCCTGGTGTAATCCATTTCTGATAGCTGAAAATATATCAGGTTGGTATAGAGTCTAGATATCCAGAATTTGGTTAACAAACTGATGGTATGTTTATATAAATGGTGTTTTGGTCTGAACCGATCATTTCATACATATATACGTGCTTGCATAATTTGGTGAATTTGTATGTTCTCTATAGCTCATCGTTTGGATGTGCTAATATAGATCATCGTTTGTCATTTATATATACAGATAGTGTCTTTATACTGATGTATAGATGCGATTTTTTGTTCACCTTGTGTTGTTACTTGTTCGATATGAAAATTTTCTTTTGATTATGCAGGTTCTACTACTACTTAGCAGGTTTTGCTCATTCTGATCTAACCAAACTGAACCAAGCTAGCCACGGAAAGCAAAGTCATTATAATCGGTCAGCTGGAATGTATTCACTTGATGTAGTACAGATTAGCAGATAAATTTCTTGGAATGTGCCCTCTATAGCTGTCAGTCTGCTCCTGATTTATTGTCAGATTACTTCCACTCAATGATGTCTAGCTATAGTGTAAATATCTACTGATTTTCTCATGAATAAATAGAGTGCAGGCTGACCAACATGTTGGATGAGCTGGAGTAACTCGACCTGGCAAGGTTTATAGTTTATATCCAAGTTCGATCTACCTATATTCCCTTGCTGGAAGTGTTCTGTATCTGAAATCAGGCTTGACATCGACATCATGAAGTTTGATTTCCTGAACTCTCTAAAACTAATGTCACTTTGCAACATCAAGGTGAGCACCCAACTAGAAGTTTTGTCCTTTCACACCATGCAGCAGCAAAGTGATTGTGCATGACTATATATTTTGCATCTTTTGGAATGAACACTAAATGTATAGCCGCTGCTAGCACTGTTATGCTAAGTTAAGTTGTGCTTGCATAGTTTGGTCAATTTGAATCATTTGCTGATTGTTTTTCCCTCTAGCATTGTTATGATATGTGTTTCACAATTAGAACTGCATATGGCCAGGTTTTTCTTCCCATGATCTAAGAGGACCTCAAGATTTTTACATGTCAAACATCTCATGCTTGGTTATTTTTTCTGAGTAAGTGTTTTCCATGTCCCGAGTTCTAGACCTAAAGGTGATTTTGTAGGGTTTTGTAGGCAACTTAGCTTGATGCCCTATTATGCTGTGAAAACTGATACAAACGGAGAAATTGCTGAATTAGTATCACCCTTGTTTGGAAGGATCAGTTAATGAAGTTCACTGTTATTTGGAAGGATCACTTAATGATGTCAACATGATAGCCTGCACAAAAAATAGTCTGTTACTCCGAGGATTGAGGGTGCCCTTGCTCTTTTCCTTTTTTGACAATTCGTAATTTCTTCAGTTCATACACATAATTTAGTCTAGGGATTTTGTCTCTTACATAAGGGCTAAACACATGCATAATTTAGTTCCTCTTATGTCTATATTCAGGTTTTAACTATAGCATGGATTCTTCCCTTTTCTGCCTTTCTGTGTTTAGGCAAAGAAATTAAGATAATCAATCATTGTTTGCCTCTAGGAAAAATCACCAAATCATTGTTTGCTTTTCAATCAATTTATATCCTTTTATTTGTCGGGTTTCAAATTTGCAGGCTCAAATAAGCAGCTTTCCAACAATATTGAACGACGTGGGTTGTTCCAGGTTTGAAGAATCATCTAGGTGTATACTTTCAATGGTCTACCACCTATTTTCCCGAATATAATTTCATATTTTAGTGGACATGTGGCTATTCAGATATTTCAATGTTATCTTTTGTACCATGGTCCTCAATTGGGCCAAATTTATTGATATGCTGACTTATTGGGATATTTTACACGTCCTAATTAGAGGGATAAAGAGAGGCATAGAACACAATATATGAGACCTGTGGCTGATCCACCAGGGGGAAGAATTCTCCAGGTTACGTCAGGTATGAATCATATACACTCCTCAAACCTGTTAGACTTGGTGTGCCAGACTAGATTCACCATCTTGCAGGGTTATTTTGTTCTAACTGTGAATTTGTTCCAGAAATGCGCTTCCATGGTTGCCATGATTGACATACTTTTGAATGATCATACATCTGCTGGAGGTTGGTGGCGAGATTGGTGACGATGAACCCATTTGACCTTCCTCTTTGACGTTATGTTGTTTGTTGCAAGGGTGTGCACTTGGTGCCTAGACTAAGTTCATATTGATCGACATGCTACTCCTGTTAAGTTTGTTTGTAATAACCTTATGACCGTGTTAGTTCTAATTGAACATGTGGTGCTTTTATGTACTGATGTTGGGTTGTGTGGCCCCTTTGCCGATTGTGTGGCCTATACTATTCCTCACAGTTTTATCATGTTGTCATCTGCCTTATCATAGACGAACCCATTGTAATATATCTCTCAACTTTCGCCATCTGGGGTTGCTTCTATGATTTTGTGTAAAATCACTAAGTGTTTTCCTTGACTATTTGGTTTTAGCAACTGAGTGACCTGTGTTATTATAATCATTTGTGTATAATTATGCATGAATTAGTTATAGAGCATGGTGCTCAACCGTCTCCGGTTTTGTTTTTAGATTCTCGAAATGTGTGGTCTATATGAGAATGATTATGTGCTCTATATGAGAATCATTTGTGTATGATGATTCTTAACTATTATGTTTATCTTATTTTTTGGATAGTGACCATGTTTTTAGTAACCTATATAATATATGAGAATTACGGGGAAATATTAAAAGAACTTACAGGAGGCGCGCAAAAAATTACCATCCTATTTGCTTATAAATATGGATATAACCATCTTTTTGCCATTCTTTTTAATAATATGTATAAAATGTCACAGTTATGGGCAAAATAATTAATGAACCAACAAGTGCCGCGCGGGAGCCGCACCGTTTGAATCTGTGTATGCTCATAGTTAGGGAGTGAATTTTATTTAGCATTTGTGTATGCTCTGCATTAAAGAATTCTGAACAAGATTTTCTTTGTTTCATACCGTGTAACTGATGGGGAATATAGCCGTACAAAATTTAAACAAGGCAACAATATACTTAAAGTACATTGAATCGGTTAACGATAGATTATTTGTTCAGTTCTCATAGAGCTCGGTGCCAGTCCCTGTAAGTTAAGACCTGCGAAGTTCAGTTTTTTCATCGTTAGAGAATTCCTAAAATTGAACTTCACCATTGCTTTCTTCTTCCTGTTGCCTAACGCTCTGTATAACTGTGTTCAAATTCATAGGGACATAAATGTCATTTAAGTGATCTGTATAAATGGTGGTAACCACGGGCAAGTAATTTAAAGAAGCAACAAGCGCCGCGCGGCGAGCAGCGCCGCGCGAGCAGCGCCGTTCGAATCTAGTTTTAGACATAGACTAGCTCCCTAGTGGTGCAGCATTTTTTCGAGGCAAAACACCTGATCTTTTTTTACTTCTACCATCTAATGATAGGAGTAAACAACGACACGCAACACACATATAAACAATTTATCACAGTTAAATGACATGGCTCTTCTTTCTAGGTGTTCATCTCTACGAAGGCCGAGTCGCCAAAACACGGGGTCTTGCCGCCGGCTTCCTATTCTCCGAGTCATCCATGGAAGCCGCCCTAACTACTCATGAATTACAAGGAGTGGCATCACATATCGCACATAAGTAGTTATGCAACAACACTGTCAGTTCAAGAGCTCTAGCAGGACGATGGCAAGTGGTCAAGTTGCCGCTAGCTGCCGGGCAGGACAATGGGGGCGAGGACTGGCAGGTGGTGTGCAACCGCCGTCGCCCTGCATGGAAGGTGCCTTCCCCTTGTCCTCACCGTGAGGGTGCTGACCGGGTCTTGCCCTTCAGGCGGAGGGTGGGCAACCATTGCTTCCGTTGCTTGGCGCCCGGCCACCGCGTGGCTGACTGCCATGACCATGTCAGGTGTATCTCATGCAACTGCTCGGGCCACCGTGAGCGTGACTGTTGGCAGCACAAGAGGGTCGGCAATGCTCCCCTCTGCTCCGAGGCGTCTGCAGCTGGTCCATGCCGTCCCTTGGACCTGCCTTGGGCTGTTGCCGCCGGGTTGCATGCCTTGCTTGAGGGCCGGAGTCCTGCACCTGCTAGCCCGACAGCACCGTCTAATGCATTGCAAACCCACCAAGAGCAGGCAGCGCTGCCGCGGGCTGAGCAGGAGCAGGCGACACTGCTCTGGGAGGAGCTGCGAGGCTTGGTCGCCTCTCGGCTAGAGGAGTTGTTTTCGGCTCAGCTCAAGATGCAGGAGTATGTGCAGGGCTTGATGGATCGTGCTGGAAATTTGCTGGACCGGGCTGAGGCTGCTCTAGAGAGGTTGTCCTTGCCGCCGGCTGTGGTGCAGGTGAAGCCAACTTCATCTCTGAGTACTGGGGCCAATGTTGATTGCGTAGACGAAGGGATCGAGCGCTTTGGTTGCTACTCTCCCAGGAGTGCGAGCCTTTCAGCGTCGCGCTTGTCCTGGAATCCACCCGTGCGCCTTTTGCTGCCTCGGAGCATGTCTCCCCAGTGGTGCAGAGGCCCTCGATGAAGGATCTAGAAGTGGAGATTGAAAGGACAATGATGTCGCCTAGAGGGGGTGAATAGGCGATTAAAACTTTTCCGGTTTAGGCTTGCTAATTGCGGAATAAAACTAGGTGTTTAAATTAACAAGCCGACAACTTAAATAAACTAGGCTCACCTATGTGCACCAACAACTTATGCTAAGCAAGATAAGCAACAAGCTGATAGCAATAGAATACTTCAAGCACGAAGGCTATCACAAAGCAAAGTGCATAAGTAAAAATCTCGAGTATAGAAATAACCGAGACACGCGGAGACGAGGATGTATTCCCGAGTTCCTCCTTGTTAAGGGAGTACGTCTCGTTGGAGAGGTGTGAACCAATACAATGGTTCAACAACCACAAAGGTTTCACCTTCTTCTCTGATGAACCGCACCACAAAGAATTGGTTCACCTTCCACTATCGGAATCCTTCGAGGCAGAATCCGGAGCCTTTCAACAACAATCCGGGCACAACCCACAACTGTATCGGGGGCTCCCGAACGGCTTTACAAGTGACCACAAAGGTCCAACCACCACACGGGCGTCTAGGGTCCAAGGACCCAAGAGTAACAAGCTCACAAACTTTCAACTTCCACGAATCCTCGTGGAGAGCACACCGATGCACCAAATGCAAAAGGCAAGAGCACAAGTGCTCAAATCCTTCACTCTCAAATCCCACCAAAAGCAACTAATACTTATGGGGGGAGAAGAGAGGAAGAACAAAGAAGAGAACCACACAAAAACTCCAAGATCTAGATCCACTAGGTTCCCCTTACTTAGAAAAGAGATGGATTGGTGGAATTGTAGATCTATATCTCCCCTCACTTTTCCCTCAAAGATATGCAAGAATCATGGGAGGATTGAGAGGGGGACAAGCTTTCCAAGGTCAACAGTCATGGGGGAGAGAGAGAAAAACGTGCTGCTGGAAACTTAGGCTCTTTGGGGGAAGAAGGGGCCTTTAATAGGCCTTCCAGAAAAAGAGCCGTTGCAGGGAAACTCGCACCGGAGATCCGCCCCAAGTGGCCGGAGACTACGGCCTGGACCAGGGGCTGAACCACCTCAGCACGGAGCAGCTCGGGCAAAAGATTCCGGCCACGGGCGGAGACTCTGGGCCAGGGGCGGAGACTCCGGCCTAGGCCAGGAGCTGAACCACCAAAACCTTTTCGACAGAGAACCCTAGGTCCGGAGACTCCGGTTGGGACACACCGGAGACTCCGGCCTGGAAAACCAGCAAAACTGCAAACCCAACAACTTTGCGAGAAAACTCCAAATGAGATGAAACCAACTTTGTTGGAAAGATAACGACAAGAGTCTCAAGAAATATTCAGAACCATAAATAGAGTTAAGTTGGCACACATTAGAAGGTGTGGAACTTTACTCAAGGATAAACCGATAATATTTCCAACACGAAAACGCAACAAGTTTTCCATAAGAAATCCGTTTTCGAAGAACTTGGGCTTATCATGAAGATCACGACAAGCACCAAAACCCAACAAGGAGAAAATCCACATGAGAACCAAGAAAGATGAAATGCCAAGTATGCAAAGGTTTGAGCTCTACACAAAGATGCGATCAAGTTACTCACTTGAGAGCCCCTCTTGATAGTACGCCGTCTATCCTAAAACCCGGTCTCCCACTAACAACATGAGACCGGTAAAATAGAAAACCTATCAAGATCATACATTTGCCTTGCGCATTCCACTTGAGCTCGATGATGACGATCTTGACTCTCAAGTTGGAACACCTTTCTTGATTGTGCTTGCTAGCACATGCTTGATCAAGACTTCTCCAAATGCTCCCCATACTCCATTATGGGAAGGCCTCGCTAAGCTCCGTCTTCATGTCTCCTTTGCAAGCTTCAAACAAATGATATCTTCCGAGATGCATCATATTGAGATTGACTTCATCTTCTTTTCTTGATATGTATGATGGCTTGGATGTAAAGATGAGGATGTTCACTCAATCTTCTTTTCCAAGCCAACCTTGCAATAAGCTCAACTCTACACATGACCATTCTTCATATAAACCCTTGAATAGAGCATTGGTCATCATGTCATATTCAAGAGTACAACACATGAACTCCTATATTTTCCCATGGACAAGATCTATAAGAAAATCTCAATGTAAACATTAGTCCATAAAGATTGTCATTAATTACCAAAACCACGCATGGGGGCAACCATGCACTTTCAGATATGCCATTGTCATTGGAGGATTTGAGGGGTTCTGACGCCCCTAGCCCGGAGGAGAAGATCGCGAAGGTGATGGCTCAGTATGACATGATTGAGCCATAGGAGAAGACCTTGCCTTTTTCGATGGTGGAGCTCTGCCGAGAGATTGCCGATATGCCCAAGGACAAGTGATTACCCCCAAGAGCAGGGGATCACTGTAGCACCTCTCAATGTGAAAGTAGGGTATCGATCCGCAGGAGTAAGAAGGAAAAGTTATCTATTCCCTACAACTAATGTGTCACAATTTTTAGTTGATTATGCACTAAACAAGTTTAAAGAACAAGGTGGTTGATTCAATGGATGGAAGTTTTTAATGCAACAAAACAAGAATGTAAAAGTGTCCCAATCCTCTTCAATGCAAGAGGACAAGACAAAGGTTTTTTCTTATAGGAACAATGGACATGGGTTCATGGGTTCACTTAATCCTCTCTCTCATCTATGGTGATCATCATGTTATAGATAAAGTACACACAATTGTCATGTTTTAATGGTAGCTTTTATGACGGCTATATGTCCTAAAACACATAGTTGGAAGAAATACTCATTTGTGTTGCTAGGTCACCCTCGTAAGGCTAGCGTGGTTGCTGTCACTCCCACATCATACTCTTCATTTTTACGCCCAGATAAAGGATGTTGGGCGGTACCATGTCACTCAATACCTATGCCGTGTCACATCGGCCATCCCGTACCCACATACATCATACTTCTTAAAGAACAATATTCTATCAAAGTATGGCAAGTCATAAAAGTTCCAACACAACAGTAAATGCATAACAAATCATCTCATACCACAATATCCACCATAAGAATTACATAGATGACCGTAATCATGTTCAGCAGCTCATACGGTACTAATTAGTGAAACTCAAAGAGAGGAGAGATACATAAGTTACCACCACAAACCCATAGTCCAGAGGGTGGACTACTCTCCCTTCATCATGGAGACGGTGGAGAAGTCGTTGGAGAAGGGAGACCACC